>OW386291.2:68286029-68805708 GCA_936432065.2 Rutpela maculata | reverse complement strand
CGGTCTGTGATAACTGCCTTGTCATAGAGAACAGTGGCTTGGTCTGTTTCAATTACTTTTTCAGGTCGGTGTTCATACCAGTGACCAGGAACGGGTACATTTATATGTTGGAGCATTGACCAATGGAGGTAGCTAGCGACTTTATTATGTTGTTACGTGTATTCCGTTGGAGCTAGCACGGTACAACCAGATGTTATGTGGCTTATATGTTCTTCTTGTTGATGACACATCCTACACTTGCTGTCAATATTTTGGTTTAAAATTACTCTTTTGTGGTATCGAGTGTTTAGTGCCTGATCTTGAGCGGCTATTATTAGGCTCTCCGTTTCTACCTTTAATCCCGCGCTTCCCATCCATTTCATAGTCATCTTCGCATCCACGTTATTTTTGTTTAGGTTATTGTAGAATTGACCATGCAGTGGCTGGGATTTTAGGTTACAAATTTTTTCCGTCTTCAACGCATTCTTCATTTTTTGTTTTAAGCTTGCAGCTGTTGGATTTCCATCTTCTGGTTTCAAGTAAGTTCTTTGTAGTTTTTCACCAGTTTTTGTCAGGGAATACTTTGCTTTCGCTCGTTCATGCTTTTCCACGAGTTTAATGAACTTGTCCTTACCTTGTTTAATGTATTCGCAAAGTCCCACTACTGTACTTTTAAACGCATTTTCTAATTGCATGAGGCCACGCCCACCAGAGCTTCGGGGTATATATAGTCTGTCCACGTCTGCTTTCGGATGATGGAATTTGTACATTGTCAATAATTTCCTAGTTTTTCTATCTATTTGCTGGATTTCCTGCTCTTTCCATTCAATTATCCCGAAGCTATATTGTGGCACTGGTATCGCTAGGCTGTTGATAGCTTGGACTTTATTTTTTGCGTTTAGTTGTGTACCCAGGATAAGTCTTAATCGTCTGTAGTACTCTTTGCGAATTTTTTGCTTCATGCTCTCGTGATGGATGCCACCACTTTCTTCTAAGCCTAGGTATTTATAAGCTTCATTTTGATCCAGACTTTCTATTTCTTTACCATCATTAAGTTGAGTTTTTGGCCCTAAATTAATTTTTCCCTTATTTATTGTTATTTTTGAACACTTGTCCAGGCCGAACTCCATATGTATATCATCGCTAAACATTTTGACGATATTTAGCTCTTGGTCCAGTTGGCTGTTGTTTATCGCGTAGAGCTTATTATTATTATTATTATTATTATTATTATTATTATTATTATTATTATTATTATTATTATTATTATTATTATTTTAGCTAGCTAAAAACCAGTCACCCTTCTCTGTGGCTCCGACCCTCACAGAGGGGAGCTGGTAGTACCGGTAGCCACTCCCCACGCCCGTGGGGTGAGTGACTACTGGGTCCGTGAATCGTGTGCCCTGAGCAGACGTAATGAACCGAGAATGACGGCCTTCTGCATTCTGCCGGCTAAGACCTCTGCCGAGTTTCGGCATGCCGGTATGATCTCAAGTTCCGAAAGCAGTGTGTGTCTCGTTCCACCGAGGGCTCCTATAATCAGTACCACTATCTTAACAGTATGGTCTGGATACAGTCTGCGGAGTTCGAAGAGCAGATCTCGATATTTTGTCCGTTTTTCCTCCTCCTTCAAGACAATGTTGTTCTCCGCGGGAGCCGAGAACTCCACGACGAACATTGTCTTGAGTTGATGGTCGAGGAGTACTACGTCAGGCTTGTTGGCTTGTATTTGCCTGACGGTGGGAAAAGAGTAGTTCCAATAAATTAGACACTTCTCATTTCCCACAACGGACTCAATATCCCCCGTAGCGTAAGGCAGCACTGGTGTTTCGTCTATCCCATACGAGTGCCTTAAATGGTAGTAAAGCACTCGTAATGCACCGTCGTGCCTTTGGATATAGGCCGAGACTGCATATGTCGGGCAAGCCGACAGCAAGTGCATAAGAGTCTCTGGCGCCCTGCGGCAGGCCCTGCGGCAGGCCCTGCAGCTGACATCAGGGACCTCTATACCCATGACACGACTACGATAGACGAGGGTGTTAAATACACCATCCTGGCAAGCCATTATGAATCCCTCGGTCTCAGACTTCAGCCCGGCTGACCTTAAGAAGGCAAAGGTCAGCCTTTCGGATAAGCCAAGGTTTTCTATATTTTTATAGAAAACTCCATGCATTGGCTTATCCGTGTGAAGCTGCAGAAAGTTGTTGTGTTCTGCAGCTTTAATTTGGGCTTTTCGCCGAGCAGGTTCCAACTCGGTGACAGAGTCGCGATTTACCCGCTCGACGTCGAAGGAGAGACCAAGTTCATCGGCTGCTCTCTGTGCTGCCTTAAACAGAAAGGCTCCTACCCCTGCATTTTCATGGTCTCGGACCATGCAGAGGAGGGGATCCGAACTCCTGATGACCTTACAGGCTCCATCCAGAACCATCCTATTATGGAGACTCTCCAAACTCAAGAGTCCACGGCCTCCCCGATGTCGTGGGAGGTATAGCCGTGGAACAGACCATTTAGGATGCAAACTCCTATTGAGATGCATCTTCTTGCGGGTTCCTACGTCGAGTTGACGCAACTCTTCTTGAGTCCATTTCACTACTCCAAAGGAGTAGAGAAGGATCGGAACGGCAAGCATGTTGGTAGCAGACACCTTGTTCTTCCCCGACAGCTCTGAAGACCAGATCTGTCGGAGTCGGTGCTGATACTTGCCGCGGAGAGCGTTTTTCACTACACTCACTTCTTGGGTGGAGCGTTGCTCGACACCCAAGTAAGTGTACGACTCTCCGGCATCTAGATGATGTAAGATGCTTCCGTCCACGAGCTGCGCGTCCTCTCCGTAGTTCCCGCATCGTCCTCTCTTGAGATGGACCAGTGCACATTTGTCTAATCCGAACTCCATGCCGACAGCCTGCGTGTACTCCTGTACCACCCTGAGGGACTGGTGTAGATCCCTCTCTCCGGAGGCATAAAGTTTAAGGTCATCCATATAAAACAGATGGGTGACCTTATGCCTCCTATCGCCAGGGGTACCGCAGTTGTATCCACGGGTTTTCCGGAGCGAAACGGATAATGGCAGTAATGAGATGCAAAATAGAAGGGGGCTGAGGGAGTCTCCCTGAAATACTCCCCTTCTGAATGTTACCGACTCCGTCTGGACTCTATCATTACCCGATGTAATGGTAAAGCGAGTCCTCCAGAGCGGCATCAGTTCTTCGATGCATCTCACTACGGGACCAGGTACCGCAAGACATCGGAGCAAGTGTACAATAAGCTCGTGCGATGTCATGTCAAATGCCTTGCGGTAGTCGATCCAGGCCATGGAGAGGTTACGCTTATACTGCATGGAGTCCTGCGTGACACACCTGTCAATCAGCAGGTTTTCCTTACAGCCAGCGACACCTCTCTTTGACCCTCGCTGCTCATATATCCGCTCGTAAACCGGTTCAACTGCGTGGAGCACTCGCATGTACAAGATGCGCGTAAACACCTTGTAACATGCGTTTAAACAGGTTATCGGCCGGTAGTTCTTTGGGTTAGACAAATCTCCGTTCTTCGGGATCAGCACTGTCCGCCCCTCGACAACCCAAGAAGGAATTTGCTGCTCCCCATTTAGCCATGAATTGAAAATTCTGGCTAAATGGTGGTGGGTACTGGATAATTTTTTCCACCAAAAGTTATTGATCCCGTCGGGACCTGGAGCAGCAAAGTTCTTAGAGTCCTCAAGAGCTCTTCGAACCTCTTCTGGGGTTATCGGTTGACACACCTGTTGTGGTTGCTGAAACCTTTGACAAAAGGTTTCAAAGTGTGCCAGGGCTGGAGAGCCTCTGTTGAGTGGAAGCTTCTGTTCGTACAACGTTTTCCAGAAGTTTTCCACCTGATCTGCAGTCGGCGGATTTTCAGCAACACGCTGAGGCGGTTCGAAAAGGCGCGAGGGCTTTTTGCGGAAAAGTTGATTTTCCGCTAGCCCCCTCGCCCGCCTCACTAGTGACTTCTTACAAGACACTAGCATCCGTATCCTGTCGAGGCAGTGCTGTTTGGTGGTTTGTAGCACTGCCCCATTGAGTGTGTGATGGACGCGTCTTAAGTTAGCAGCTACTCGCCGCACTTTAGGCGTGAAAGGCCTATTGGCCGCCATATAGTCCATCACACATTGGATACGGGATGCGTGTTGCCTCGCCGACCGGATCTTGGCTTCCATCTTGTGTATGCGCCGTCTCGCTCTCTCTTGTGGAGAAGCACTGTTCCGCCTCTCCACCTGAGACAAGCGTTGAGCGGCAGCATACACGGCACAATTTATGTGCCAGATGTCAGCCTCTTCTGGTAGCGCTGCACGAAGTTCCGCATCCACTCTGGCCAGATCTTGTGGCCCGGGGGGTTTTATGTTGTGCAACCCCCTTCTGGTACTGAGGCCCTCTGGTACTGGTGGAACGACTGGGACTGCAACCTCAACCGGTTCATTCGGTGGACCTTCGGCCACCTCATTCATCGGCTGAGGAGCAGTTCTCACGTAGCCCCTGCGACGAAGGTGGGACACATAATCACGCAGGTTTTGTGGCGTGAAGGCGTTGTGTTCTGGGTGCCTTGCACACCACAGAACGTGCATTCGCCCCATGTATCCCCTTCGCGCGGGCTCACTGCTTTCGTAGCACTGCATAAGGTCGTCCCTCAGTTCATCTGTCCACTCAAAGCGTCCTTGTTCATCGCGGTTGTCAACAATGGGCTGTCGATCTTGTTGGGCCCCACCACCTTGCCCTTGACCCCTATCCGAACGGGGTCGATCGTGGGGGCCCTGTCCTCGGCCAATAGGAACCGGAGGTTTGGGCTTGTGGGTGGTTAGCCCAGCAAGCCCACGACCGACACCAGAGGGGAAGATGCTCTCCCCTCCCGGATGCGCTAGGGCTGCCGGTTCGATTTTGCATTATTATTATTATTATTATTATTATTATTATTATTATTATTACTATTATTATTTTTTTTTTTTTTTTTTTTTTTTTTTTTTTTTTTTTTTTTTTTTTTGTGAAGCCAGTCGCCCTTCTCTCTGTCTCCGATGCCAGAGAGGGTACGCTGGTAATACCAGAGACCACTCCCTGCGCCGTAGGGTCAGTGGTCACTGGGTCCGCGAATCGTGTGCTCTGAGCAGGCGTAACGAGCCAAGGATAACGGCCTTCTGCATTCTTCCGGCTAAGATTTCTGCCGAGTTTCGGCATGCCGGTATCGTCTTCAATTCCGAAAGCAGTGTGCGCCTCACCCCACCTAGGCATCCTATGATAAGAACCACTAGTTTAACAGTGTGGTCCGGATAGAGTCTACGGAGTTCGAAGAGAAGATCTCGATATTTAGTCCGTTTTTCCTCCTCTTTCAGAACAATGTTTGTTTCCCCTGGGGCGGAGAATTCAATGACAAACATTGTCCTAAGTTGGTGGTCGAGGAGGACTAAATCAGGTTTATTGGCCTGTATTTGCCTGAGGGTGGGAAACGAGTAGTTCCAATAAATTAGGCACCGCTCATTCCCCACTACGGACTCAATATCCCCCGAAGCGTAAGGCAGCACTGGTGTCTCGTCTATCCCATACGTATGCCGCAGATGATAGTACAGCACACGTAATGCTCCATCATGTCTGTGGATATAGGCCGAGACAGCGTATGTCGGACAAGCCGACAACAGGTGCATAAGTGTCTCCGGCGCCCTTCGGCAGGCCCTACAGTTTACATCAGGGACCTCTATACCCAGGACATGACTTCGATAGACGAGTGTGTTAAAGACACCATCCTGGCAAGCCATAATGAACCCTTCAGTCTCAGACTTCAGCCCAGCTGACCTTAGGAAAGCAAAGGTCAGCTTCTCAGATAAGCCCCTGTCTTCGATGTTCTTGTAGAAGACTCCATGCAAGGGCTTATCTTTATGCAGCTGCAGAAATTTACGTTGCTCTGCTGCTTTTGCATGGGCTTTTAGCTGAGCGGGTTCCAGCTCGGTGACAGAACTCGGGTTTACCCGCCCAGTGTCGAAGTCGAGACCAAGTTCATCGGCTGCTCGTTGTGCTGCCTTGAATAAGAACGCTCCCGTCCCTGCCTTTTCATGGTCGCGAACCATGCAGAGAAGGGGATCCGAACTCTTGATGATCTTGCAAGCTCCATCCAGAGCCGACCTGCTATGTAGATACTCCAAACTCAAGAGTCCACGGCCTCCCTGCTGTCGTGAGAGATATAACCGCGGAACGGACGATTTTGGATGCAAACTTCTGTTGAGATGCATCATCTTTCGGGTTCCTACATCGAGTTGGCGCAACTCGCCTTGTGTCCATTTCACTACCCCAAAGGAGTGTAGAAGGATCGGAACGGCAAGCATGTTAGTTGCAGACACCTTATTCTTCCCCGACAGTTCAGAAGACCAAATCTGCCGGAGGAGGTGCTGGTACTTGCCGCGGAGAGCGTTTTTAACTGTTGACACTTCTTGAGTGGAGCGTTGCTCAACACCCAAGTATTTATACGTCTCTCCGGCATCTAGGTGGTGCAAGATGCTTCCATCCACAAGCTGCGCGTCCTCTCCGTAGTCACCGCATCGTCCTCTCTTGAGGTGAACCAGTGCACATTTGTCCAAGCCGAACTCCATACCGACAGCCTGAGTGTACTCATGTACCACCCTGAGAGATTGGCGTAAATCTCTCTCGCTGGAGGCATAAAGTTTAAGGTCATCCATGTAAAACAGATGGGTGACCTTATGCCTCCTATCTCCGGGGGTACCGCAATTGTAACCACGGGTTCTGCGAAGTTCAACGGATAACGGCAGTAGCGAGATGCAAAATAGAAGGGGGCTGAGAGAGTCTCCCTGAAACACACCCCTCTTAAACATAACCGGCTCTGTTTGGACTCTGACATTACCAGATGTTATAGTAAAGCGAGTCCTCCAGAGCGGCATGAGTTGTTCTATGCATCTCACTACGGGACCGGGCACCGCAAGACATTGGAGCAAGTGAACAATTAGCTCATGAGATGTCATATCGAATGCCTTGCGGTAATCGATCCAGGCCATAGAAAGGTTCCGCTTATACTGCACGGAGTCCTGCGTGACACATCTGTCAATAAGCAGGTTCTCCTTGCAGCCAGCGACACCCTTCTTAGACCCACGTTGCTCGTATATCCGTTCGTAAACCGGGCCGCTTGCTTGAAGTACCCGCATGTACAAGATACGTGTGAATATCTTGTAACATGCGTTTAAACAGGTTATCGGTCTGTAGTTCGCTGGATCTGCCAGATCTCCGTTCTTAGGGAGTAGCACGGTTCGCCCCTCGATAATCCAGGAAGGGATTTGCTGCTCTCCATTTAGCCACGAGGTGAAGATTCTGGCTAAATGGCGGTGGGTGCTCGGAAGTTTTTTCCACCAAAAGGTGTTAATCCCATCGGGTCCAGGAGCAGCAAAGTTCTTGGAGCCTTCTAGGGCTCTTCGAACCTCTTCCGTCGTTATCGGTTGGCACACTGCTTGAGGCTGCTGGAGCCCTTGGCAAAAAGCTTCAAAGTGTGCCAGGGCTGGAGTATCTCGGTTTAGTGGACGCTTTTGTTCGTAAAGCGTCTTCCAGAAGTCTTCCACCTGATCTACAGTCGGCGGATTCTCAACAATACGCTCAGGCGGTTGGAACAGGCGAGATGGCTTCTTGCGGAAAAGGTTATTTTCCGCTACTGCCCTCGCCCGCCTTGCTAGCGACTTTTTGCAAGCCACTAGCATCCGTATTCTATCGAGACAATGTTGCTTGGTGGTAAGCAGCACTGCCACGTTAAGCGTGTGATGGACTCGCCTTAAGTTGGCGGCGATTCGCCGCACTTTTGACGTGAAAGGCCTGTTCTCTGCCATGTAATCCATCACACACTGAATACGGGAGGCATATTGTCTCGCCGACCGGATCTTGGCTTCCATCTTTCTTATACGCCGGTCAGCTCTCTCCTGAGGGGAAGTAGTATTATCCTATTATTATTATTATTATTATTATTATTATTATTATTATTATTATTATTATTATTATTATTATTATTATTATTATTATTATTATTGTAATGTGTTACAACCCTTAGAATGAATGTAGTGTATTTGCACCTACTCGAGAAACCTACCAGAAGTTAGTTCTGGTGACATCTGGAATGATCTAGAGAATGGTGGCGTCATCACAGAACAATCGAGATCTGTCATTTTTGGGTATAAAAGAGATGCACTCGGCGAGTAGTTCAGAAAGTTCAAAAAGTATAGAAAGTGAGGTTAAGACTTCAAGGATAAACAAAGTGATAAACATTGTGATTTTAGTCAGTAAAGTGTATTTAAATTAATAATAGTATTGTGAAGTATCCAGTAAATATTTAATAAAGTGTGTTAGTGGACATCTCTTGTTATAATTTTTGGAACCCACGGAATTTGCAAGGGGTAGTTTCCTAAGGGTGGAAACACGTCACATTATTATTATTATTATTACTATTACTTCCCAGGTAGCAAGGGTACGTTATAATGACGTCAAAATCTGGTGATTCTGGTCAAAAAGACGTCAGGGCACTAAAAATCGACGACATAATGACGTCTCATATGTGACATTAAAATGACGTGCTACATATCACGTCATATTGTCGTCTTTTTTCGGTGTTAAATTTATTTATATTTTATCGGATTACAAACTTTAAAACTCGCTGATGGTATTTTGTTATCGTAAGCAGAGTGTAAAGTTTAAGAAAAATAAACCGTGTCGTGAGGGATAAGTATTGGCGTTTTTATTCGAGGATAATGTTTTTTAACAATATCCAAAATAATTTATATTCGGAAAAGTTTGCAAAGATTCGGCAGTATATTTGTGAAGATATCGAGTTCTTTTATTAATAAAATTAGATTAAAATGCTTTAAAAAAAAATCTAGCCGTTACGTGTTCCACTATAAAGGCTTTAAGCAAGTATTCAAACAGAGGTTAGTGGTCGAGAGGGTTAAGCGTCGTCTTTCAAGTCACGAGGTCCGGGGTTCGAGCCCTGCTCATTCCCGTCTTTTTGTTTTTTTTTTGTTAAAATAATTGCGAAAAAAATTTTAGTTGTTTTTTTTAAGGTAATTGCTTATAAAACCGATGTAGGAATATACTTCTTTTCAATTTTAGGTCTGTTTTAGACCATTAAATATTCTATTTATGTTGTAGATGATATTATACGTTCCACTATAAAGGCTTTAAGCAAGTATTCAAACAGAAGTTAGTGGTCGAGAGGGTTAAGCGTCGTCTTTCAAGTGACGACCAGACAACATACGACATACTCACAAGTTTATACACATTCGGAAAATGTTGGATTTGGGTGGCACGCATAGTTTCAACGGCCTGACAGACCCGCCTACAATAAAGGCGTGTACCAGTGCTCTAGTAGAGGGAGCAAATAATGACGCGCTATCAAGAAAACACGTACATACATCATTATTGCTATTAAAAATTTCAGTACCATTTATTCAAAGGAAGGATGTAGTTGGCTCTGTTCAGTATAGGTAATATTATTACGTGCTTTAATAACTGAAATTATTTAACCCGTTTTACTTTCAAAACGAGTCAAATAATTCTTTACATTGCAAGTGGAAGACGGAAACAAATTGAAATTCCGCAAGCAGAGTTGCCCACGCACATGTGGTGGGGAAAGCAGGTGGCATCAGAAGGATGTGTTATACGATAAAAAAGAATAGCCTAGTTGCTTCGCTCTCGCTTGCTCTCATTGCCGACCCAAATGAAAAATTTTCTGACTCTGTATACGAACGTCTTCCAATCTACGATACCCCTAGACAAAACTGACATTAAGTTATACCATAAAAGACACTTCCTCACAAACATACAAACCTTCAAAACCACAATCCTATACTTCTCTTCATAAATCTTGACCCTCTGCTGAAGGTCTATCTGCCACCTAATAATTTGTTACTCAATAACAAATAACTAGTTTTTATTCGCATTTAGACAATTTAAGCAGGGTTTTTTCTTTTATTTTCCCTGCAAATCTTAAATATTACCCCCCACTCTCTTTATAAAATGAAAACTATATTCCTTCAGAATATAAATCGTAAAGCAATGCATATACACTACAGTACGATACATCTCTTAAGGATCGAAAAATAAAATAAAATAACAGTATTGAAAATCATTTCGACCACAACATCCTGTCACTGCGGCACTTTACGCTGCTCAGGCGCGTTAATGTGACGTAGGAAATAAATATTGTAAAATGTATTAAATGATATACTTTGAACTGTTAACCACAGGTAAATAAAATAAAGAATTGGTAATTGGTAATTGGTAATTGGTAATTGGTAATTGGTAATTGGTAATTGGTCTTTCAAGTTACGAGGTCAGGGGTTCGACCCCTGCTCATTCCGTCTTTTTTTTTTTTTTGTTTAAATAATTGCGAAAAAAATTTTAGTTGTTTTCTTTTAAGGTAATTGCTTATAAAACCGAATATACTTCTTTTCAATTTTAGGTCTGTTTTAGACCATTAAATATTCTATTTATGTTGTAGATGATATTATACCTTTACCGTTTTTTCTCCAACACTGTTCCCAGGTTTGTATAAGTATTTCAACTTAAAACTTAAATTCTTAAAGTAAACATTTTTTTTAATGAACCGCCACTGAATTAATGTAATAATTACTTTGTTCAACGAGTACTCGTACTTCTCAGGTGACACTGGTGACAGTTTAATTAAATTAAATAAGTTCTTCTTAATAATTATAAATAAATAAAAATACTAGTAACTCGAAAAATTCAGGTTTGGGAACACGTAAAAAAATAGAAAAAAAAAGAGAACCTGAAAGATTTTCATATATTTTAAATAAGGCTAGAAATTCAATTTCACATAATAAAGACTTCATACACATCACCATAAATACTGCTTTTAGCATCTGAAATAACGGTCACTAAGATAGCTCAGTTGGTAGAAGAGTCAGTGCTGTAATACGGACAACGGGAGACATGTAGGTTCGAACCCTACGGACCGCGATTGGTAAAGGTAAGTAAAAATGAATTTAATAACCTAATAAACATTATAATTTGCAGGCAACCCTTGTGAGAAAAAGTTGGAGTGATGGTAAACAATATTAGATATGTTAATATGTAAATAAAATTATGGATGGCTAACAAACAAATTCATTAGGACAAAACTTATTTATGCATTAATTGTTTTATTTTTATCAAGTAGATTACTAACTAGTATGTAGTTTTATATGTTCCTACTACTAAAAATCTGTGGGGGGATTACCAAATAGGTATAACCTGAAAAAGACGTCATTCGTCTGAGACATTAGGAAGTCATTTTCACGTTTCATTTACGTCATCTAACTCGTCATTTCTCGTCACTCCTGACCATTTTTTCACGTCATTTTCACGTGCCTTTGTTACCTGGGTTAACTCTACTAAGTTTCGTAAATTTTTATCGAAAATTGGCTAGGTTACCGATTTTTGACGCCTATTTGCAAAAAAAGCACCATTGTGTGACGCCTCGAGTGAAATTGATTGAGTTCAAGGCTTTTGGTATGTTTAATTAGAACGCCTTAATGAACGCCTTTGTTAAATTTCAAAACTTTATCAGGTATTTCCGTCAGACATCGAAATTTGCTCCTGTTTGACTGGATTATAAGAAACATATACGAGTATATAACCGATTCACAGTGTTATATTTAAAGCCTAATCAAAATGTCGCCTTAAATTCTATTTTAATAGACGATTAAGAACATACTGAATATAAATAAATATAAAGTTTTTGCCTACTTCAAACGTCTGTGAAAAATGCAATATCAGTTTTTATTAATCAGTAACCAGTAGATAAACGAATGGTAGCGCACTCAAAGAAAATGATAGGTAAATTCAACCAAAAAGAGCATATGAAATCGCGCCTATCTAGTTTCATAGTGAAATCAATCAGAAAATAATAGTCATACAACTTTATTTGTTTTCGTAAACAAATAGTAGTTTAATAATCATATCTTCTTGTAACAAATTAAATAGTACAATGACATTTTTTTGTTCACTAACCATTTTCAATTGGTCTACAATTAAATAGTACAACGACTTTGTTTTTTGTTCACCAACTAATTTTTAGGTTGATCTACACTTTATTGTATGATGAAGCCAATAGAGGTGGGTAGTACTCGTATGATTCGTATCATTGGTACGAATCCTTGCAGTGGTACGAATGGTACGAATCCCAAAAAAATAAAAGATTCGTACATTTCGTATCACCGATACGATTGATACGAATATGGAATTTCGGTACCGGTATTGCGATGCGATACTGGGCCAGCTATTATCTTTTTACTAATGTCTTGGGACGACGACGAAATTATTAATGTAATAGAAGGTGCTCGAACTCCTAAAAGTTTAAATTGTACGGTTAATATAACATTATAATACTCTGACCCTAACTAACACCACATATAATATTCTATAATCTGTGCTGAACACTGTGAACACTTAAAAATAAAGTCTACTATTTATCTAGTTTCACTTGACAAAATTCAACAAATTATTAGTAAGATGAATAAATTATAGTCTTATGCACCTATTTTTTAAGTTAATGTTTATTTTGTTGTGTGACAATCACCTTTTGTTTAAAAATACTATTAAATATACTTCAATTTAACAAAATGAACAATATATATACTATTTTTTTGATTGATTTAACCCATACTATTTGCAAACAAAAGCGCTGATGCGACGTCTTAATTCATCAAAGTGGATGACAGAACGATGTTATGTTTATGTAAACAGAACTGCGGGTTAACTCTACAATAATATTGGTTTATCTGTCAAATATAATAGTAGAGCAAACTGCTACTTGGTTTACAATTACAATTCGACAATAGTTAAAAATAAAATATACTATTATTTAGTTTAATTTGACAGAATTCAACAAAATAATAGTCAGATGAAAAAAATAATAGTCTTATTCATCTATTTTTTAAGTTAATGTTTGTTTTGTTGTACGACAACTTTTTATTAATTAAAATAACAATCACCTCTTGTTTAAAAATACCATCAATATAATTTAGTTTAACAACATTAACGATATTTATAGTTAACCATTTTTTTTGTTGATTTACCCATACTATTTCATTGAGTGCAGTGGAAATATGATTCAACTAATAGAATGAACTCCAATTTTTGTGGTTACTACTTATATATATGTTTGATATTAACTAAAAATTTGTAGTTTAAACAGTTCCATAATACAATTTAGGCGCTGGTACTTATTTACGAATTGACACGTAACAGCAGAAAGAAAATCAATAAAACAAGAAGTCACGCGAATCGAATGGTATAATGGTTATGGTAACAAAGTAAATATAGTTTATTTTGATACCTACGTAAATACATGTCGTGATTGGTTCGCTAACGATTTATCGTCATGTTCCTGTTTTTAGTCCTACTTCAGTCATATACTTCGATCGTTGACGCGTACGCGGACGGCGCGATTTAACTACTTAATGTAATGATCCAAACCAAGACACAATGCGTCACGTCACCCTCCAGTGGTAACAGATTGCGTGCAATGAACACAATGTATTTCTTGCGTGTTTTTCTTTGATTTGATTTCAAAGAATGGAAATGGAAAAAATTCTATCTACATGGAGTGAAAAAAAATGGAAAAAACATCATTTGTACAACGCATAAAAAATTGTTCAAAACAGATAATTTTTATTACTAGCTCATTTGACATAAAAAAAAATTAATTAGAAAAATTTTACAAATATAAATAAATTACGATAATAAATGGGAAAAAATCTGTAAAGGTATTTACACAAAACTTCCCTATTGGTTTAGCATCTCTTATTTATAAATGATTTTTTCTGTTGGATGACCACCCTGTATGTTTTTTTTATTAAAATTTTCAGATTGTTTTCTAACAATACTGACAGCCACATTTCAAATATCATTTCCTATGTCGCTTCTTATTTCTTAAAGTGACCACCTGATATATTATTCACTAAAAGTATATCAGGTTTCCTCGTCGATAATTGTGTCAACCACTTACAATCCAAATACTATTTCGTTCACAATTTCTTAATTACGCAGCTACACACAAAAAAAAAGTTATGTGCAGCGGACCAAATTATATGGATATGGTGAATTTTTCGACGCTGAATTCGAATCCGTGGTCCAAAAAGAAATCTATCATGTCAATTTTGTTTTTTACTCAAAAACATCCCTTAAAATGGCGTAAAGTCATAGAAATAATGTAATAATTTAATGAAGTGTGCAAAATGGTAGATGTTTTGTAGTCGAGAGTAGAGAATATAAGTTCGAGCCACAGTAAGCTATTTCCATAAATTAAACGGAAATCCGCCCTTATGGGGGAATGAAAACTACCGCTAAAACTCAAAAGACGCAGGTGAGCGTAAATAACATGTACAAAGGACAAATTTTTTTATCTCTTAGTGCAAAATATTTGACTCTGGTGCGACAACCAGCCATTACTCTCAAAGCGTAGAGACTCAATCCTATGGAGGGTTAAAACTACCCCCACCCCTCACATGTTTCAAAACAGGAAAAAAAAACAGGCATGGTGAACAAATATGAAGTAAATTCATTCCAACCACCAATACATGACTAAAGACTACCCTTAAAGGGTGGTAAGAGCCACCCCCATGCTCAAATGGTACATGTTATATTAAAATTCGGAAAGGGTCAAATACTTCTAGCTCATTGTGCCAAATATATAAATCTGGTGCGACAATCACCAAATCTTTTTAATAAGGTTGAAAATTACCCCTATTCGGGGGTAAAAACCACCCCACATATGGACGGAAATAGATAGACGGAAATTTAGTTAATTTAGATATATAGCTTACATAGATAGAAAAAAATTGTCACTGAAGAGATAACATCCTATATCTGTGACTAAAAAAATAGGAAAAGAAAACTACGGAAAAGATATTTTGAAGATAGGAGAGAAAAATCATAAGAAAAGAAAGTATTTGGATTGATGGTCCAAAATATAATAAAAATAGGAAAAAAATAGCTTTACACATTAAAAGATAGATAAGTTGATAAATGTTAAGATAAACAGTTGAATAAGCAGATATGGTATAATAAATAAAACACAACTGGTCAATGCTTAATGTATGAATTTATTCCATTTTTATCTACCCTGCCTAAAAGTACAAATGCCTGAATTTTTGTTCCAGGATATTAGAAGTAATTAAATCCGTCCGTCTGTGGGGGTAGTTTTTACCACTCCCACCAATACGGGTAATTTTCAACCTTATTAAGATTGGGTGGATGTCATACCAGATTCGTATATTTGGCAAGATGAGCTGCAAGTATTTGACCCTTTCCGAGTTTAAATAGCACCTATATGCTTCATTTGAGCATGAGGGTAGCTCTTACTAAGGATGGACTCTAGTCATGTGTCGGTGCTTGGAACGAATTCACTCCATATTTGTTCACCCTGATTAAATACAAAAGTCTCAATTTTTTTCCAGTTTTGAATCCTATGAGTGGTGGGGGTAGTTTTAAGCCTCCATGGGGTTGATTCTCTACCGTTTGAGAGTAATGGCTGGTTGTCGCATCAGAGTCAAATATGTCGCACTAAGAGATACACAAATTTGTACTTTGTACATGTTATTTACACTCACCTGCATCTTTTTAGTTTTAGCGGTAGTTTTCACTGCGCCATAAGGGCAGATTTCGGTTTAATTTATAGAAATAGCTTATTGTGGCTGCAATTTATATTCTCCACTCTCGACTACAAAACATCTACGATTTTTCACACTTCATTAAGTTATTACATTATTTCTATGATTTTACACAATTTTAAGGGATGTTTTTGACTAAAAAGCAAAATTGACACGATAGATTTTTCTTTGACCACGGATTCGGATTCAGCGTCGAAAAATACACCATATCCATATAATTTGGTTCGCTGCACAGAACTTTTTTTTTGTGTGGCTGTGTTATTATTAAGAGTGTGACCACTCCGTATATTACTTCCACATCCAGTGGAAGTATAGTAACGACCAAAAAATTTTTAAAAATTTTTATTGTTCAAATAGGCTTAAAATGTCATGAAACGTCGAGATTTTAAGATTGAGCGAAACAATTTTCTGTCTGTCTGTCGGTCTGTCTGTAGGTCTGTCTGTCTGTCGGTCTATGTGTAACTTTTTTTTGTGCGCACGTTTACTCTGAAACCGTTAAGATATTGACTTGAAATTTGGTACACATATGTACGAGATCTGGAAATAGATTATATTTTCATCTTGTTCCGTAGAATGGTTGGGAGGTAAATTGGTAAATTTGGGGTAAATCAAGCAGGTAAGAGTACATAAAATAGGTATTTAGAATATACAAGAGAAGCTAAGGTCTCAAAAAAATTTTTGGCATTAGCCACCCCCCACCCCCTTATTAAAGGGGATGAAAAAAAATTGTGATTTAGTGTATTTACAAGAACCACAAACCTCAAAATATTTTTTTACTTCATCCACTACCACTCCCTACACCGAGACAATTTTTTCACCATCATAGCGAAAAAATAAGCTGCAGTAGCAGAAAACTCTAATAACATAGGCGCCAATGTAGTACTGTGCTATAGCAGAAAATTTTGATTTGCTGGCAGTACTTTACAACCACAGTATACTTATTTCATAAAAAATAACTGTTCTGATCCAGGAAGATAATATTGCTAATATTGTTAAGAAGCAATTGCTGTTGTTGGCAAAATATATTTCTGTCAGTATAAAGTAACTTGCAAGGAATATAAATTGACTTCACTACCACAAAAAAGAGACTTGGAGTCACTGTAGATTGATTTGCCTATAGTCGTAAAGTAGTTTACTGTTACTATAAAGTAACTTTGCTGGCATTATAAAATAGTTTTGCTACCCTAGTAAGATTTTTATTGCCATTATACAGGGTGTTTCAGGATTAACCGGTCAAATTGTAAAGGGCATAACCGGGTAAGCATGGTGTAACTTCCCCCAAGCGTCTGGCGCTTATATTTGTGTAGTAGGAAGCAATCTTGGAAAGTAGCAATTTCACAAAATATTAGCCCGAAAAAGGGACCGGTTTGGGATGAGTAAGGGAGGGTTGATTTTTGCAAAACTATTTTTTTTCTAAGAAACTGCGCATTCAATCGTTTTGTAAAAAATGTATGTTAAAGACCTACTGAGAAAGTACTAAATAAAAAATCATGCTCAAATTCCGAAAACACATACAGTAAAAAAAACATATATATTATTTTCAAATTTTTTTTATATCCCTGGGGTACCAGCCTGATTTTTTTTCTGTAGCATGTCTAGGGACTCACTTATGTTATATTTTTTTCCCAGTCTTGTCCGAAGATTACGCCATACTTAAAAAAAATGCCGAAGTGTGCAGTGCCGTATGCATATTTTGTGGACAATTAACCCCTTGCAAGTAAAAAAGGCCAAACTGCAAAGTAAATATGGATACCTGAGTAGTGTATACATATTAGTGATTAGTGATTATGGAGATGGTGAACGTTGTAAGAAAAATCAATATAAAGCTGCAACGCTGACAGTTAATTAAGTGCTCAATAGAGTTGAACTCTCTTGCGCCGCAAAAATCAGTTTACAGCCGTAATGTTAAATATCATTAAGGGTAAAAACTAAAGTCAGTAGTACTATGAAGTACCTTGTCAAAGCCTGTCATTATTCACATATTATTACCGTCGGCGGGGATAAGAGCTTGGTTTTAACAGTCACGTGTTGTTAACAATTTGCAGCACTAAATCGTAGCATTACTAACCTGAGAAGGATGTTAATCTTCCTCACTGTCATCTGCAATCACTGCACTCATGCTATCCTTCTGGATCTGGAACAATAGGGAGAGAACTTCTGACGGTTTAGGTATGCTTGCTATATATCGTCCATACGAAAGGTAATACACGACAGCATCTACATGGGAACAACATCCAACAGTTCGATACCCATTGGCACATTCATAGAAATGTCTTCTAACGCCGGAACTTCCGACATTGTGGGGAATATACAGTGTGTGTAGTGGCGGGCTAGACATAGGGAGTAAGAATTGCAACGTCGCGTGTGCCAGCTGGCTGAAATTAAATAACTGAGAACGGGGATGCTTTAGTGGTCTAGCGCCGACCCTTTAATCTATACCGTCGACGAGCGAGTTTGCTGTTACCTGGATTGTCATATCTCTCGCGCTACGTGGAAGTACATGCCCAGTCCGCAATTACACGCACTGTAGTCAATGAAACATCGGTAAACCTTCGTTTTGATGTGACGTGAACAAACTGGTATTCTGAGTACATTGGACTGGTCTTTAACGTACTGCAAATTAAGTGTTCCGTCTTCATTTATGACTTCAAGGTACGAAATCGTTTGTTTATATTGATAAGATCCGGTAAAAACAGTTTTAAATCCATCATTTCTGGAAAGTCCAGTACATCTTTGCTGGAAATATCTACAAAAGGCAGTTTTGCAATTTCTTTGAATGTGCCAATGGGGATAGAACTGTTGGATGTTGTTCCTATGTAGCTGCTGTCGTGCATTATCTTTCGCAAGGACGATATCTATCAAGCATACCTAAACCGGCAGAAGTTCTTTCTCTATTGTTTCAGAAGGATAGCATGAGTGCAGTGATTGCAGATGACAGTGAGGAAGATAACATCCATATCCATCACAGGTTAGTAATGCTACGATTTAGTGCTGCAAATTGTTAATAACACATGACTGTTAAGACCAAGCTCTTATCCCCGCCGACGGTAATATCGATAGTACCGCTGACTTTAGTTTTTACCCTTAATGATATTTAACATTCCGGCTATAAACTGATTTTTGCGGCGCAAGAGAGTTAAACTTTATTGATCACCTAATTAACTGTCAGCGTTGCAGCGTTATATTGGTTTCTCTTACAACGTTCACCATCTCCATAATCATTAATCACTAGTAACTATACACTACTCAGGTATCCATATTTACTTTGCATTTTGGCCTTCTTTACTTGCAAGGGGTTAATTGTCCACAAAATATGCATACGGCACTGCACACTTCGGCATTTTTTTAAAGTATGGCGTAATCTTCGCATAGGACTGGGAAAAAAATATAACATAAGTGAGTCCCCAGACATGCTACAGAAAAAAAATCGGGCTGGTACCCCAGGGATAAGTTACCCTTAGAAAAATTTGAAAATAATATATATGTTATTTTTACTGTATGTGTTTTCTGAATTTGAGCGTGATTTTTTATTTAGTACTTTCTCAGTAGGTCTTTAATAATATATTTTTTACAAACGATTGAATGCGCCGTTTCTTAGAAAAAAAATAGTTTTGCTAAAATCAACCCTCCCTTACTCACCCCAAATCGGTCCTTTTTTCGGGCTAATATTTTGTGAAATTGCTACTTTCCAAGATTGCTTCCTACTGCACAAATATAAGCGCCAGACGCTTGGGGGCAGTTACACCATGCTTACCTGGCTATGCCCTTTGGAATAGGTATTTCTAAATATGAAAAATATTTCCTATGGAGGTATAATAGATATCCGAAAATGCTTCATGAAGGAGTTATACCATTTCAAAATTTTTAGCTGCCATTTTTGTGGTATAATTCTTGAACGTTGCATTTCTGAACATACCTTCATACATAAAGGATTTTTTTTCATATTTTGAGGTGTCCCATCCAAATTTAAAATTTAATGGTTAATCCTGAAAAGCCTGTACAAGGTCTTCTAAATTAAATAGACAAAATTAGCTAGGTGCATGATTCATTTCTTCAGGACAAGGAAAAAGTGGTTTTATAAACACATAAACGTTTTTTAATGTCCGAGTCGTTTATTTAAAAATACATTGCTGTATATAATGCAAAAAAAGAAATAAAACCAATTTAACATTTATTAACCTATAGGCACCTACTGAAAATGCAACTCTATATGTCAGTGATTTCCACAACAAAAGAAAAGAAATGGTTTTTGAAACAACATTTTGATAAATAAATAATATGTATTTGAGGAGTTTCCGATAGAAGGGGGCTAAGTGCCGAAAGTAAAATTTCTAAGTTATTGCAATCAAAAATTTCTACATACCACCTACTAATATGCAGAAAGCGGTTAGTTGCCAATAAAAGAAGCTGTTTAAATTTTACTTTTGGCACTTAGTCTCTTTCTACTGGAAGCTCCTCAATTGTACTAAAAATTTTTCCAAAGGACGAATGAACATTGCCAGATGAAAATTGAAAATTCTTGACAGAAAATAAATAAATGAAGTCAGTTTCACGTTTCTTAAATTTTCAAATCTCGAAAGAAAATGCAACTCTCTATGTCAGTGATTTCCACAAGAAAGGAAAATAAATGCTCATTAAAACTTTTTGAAACAACATTTTGATAAATAAATATGTTATCTTCATACTAGAAATTTTGCCAAAGCACGGATAACGATAACTACAACTCGAAAATAATTGGAATCGAAAGGTTTTGCACCACTAATCAGTAATCACTAATCACAAAATATATCTTCACCACTAATTAATACATAATTTGTGTACACGGCACACGGCAAGTACCCAAAGATTAGCCGTATACCGCACCACACCACGTGGCACGTACTATAGGTATGCTACTCTGGTCAGTAGTGGCCCCAATACAAATATGATTGTATTGTGAGGAATGAGAGAATAATGCAATCATGAGATTCTTCTTCCAGCCCGCGCAGCATAACCAACGAAAACAATAAGAAGACTAAATTAGAATTTCACTCTTATGATGAGAACCGAGTCTACTTTCGCAAAGCGCAAGCGATAGCTCAATTTTTTAAAGAATTCTCTTTTGTACCAAGTTTTTTTTAGGAACAATAATAAAGTTTTCAACTTCAGTTAAAATATTTATACAAAATTTGACTTTCTGAAGTAACAAAGTACATTTTAATGGTAGTTAGAAATTATTTAGTGATTGTAAATTAAAGTTTATAAAATATTTTATTGTGTTACAGTATAGACTATTTATTATTCCAGCAAAAAATGTTTCTCTTACTGTGAAGTGCCGCAGCATACCAATTTTTTTAACTGCAACATAGAGTGTTTACTGTTTTAAAAAAGATATATGTTCTAATAGCAAAAAAAGTGGTAGCAAAGATTTTCTTTAGGCTATTTTTCTCGGTGTATCACCACCCCCACCCCACTATCGATGTGGGGTAACGTTTTATGGGTTTTTGAGGTAGAGGATTTCAAATATTATATTATTAAAGTTCCATAAATAATTATAATTATTTCCACATACAAAGTTTTTTCGTTCTGAGTGACTTGGATAGAGAATCTAGATTTTAAGCAGCGGTTTTTTTTAATATTGTTCTTCCTTGGCAGTTGTGTTAGCTACATGAAAAATATTATCGTTTTCCGTCACATTTTTTCATTATTTTCTTTTGGGTGACCAATCTGTACATTTTTTTCATGTTTTCTTCTATAACAGTTGTTGTGTTAACTAAACGTGAAATATTACTGTCTTCCTCACATTTTTCCATATTTATTTTTTTTAGGTGTCCAGTGTCCACCCTGTATATTCCACTGGAAGTATATCCCGATTTTCCGTTGGAATTAGGGTCAACTACCTATCAAATTACTTCCACATCCAGTGGAAGTATAGTAACGATAAAAAAATTGTTGAAAATTTTATTGTTGTCTTAGAATGTCATGAAAAGTCGAAATTTTATGTTTGAGCGAAAAAAATTTTCTGTCTAACTTTTTTTTGTGCGCGCGATTACTCTGAAACCGTTTAAGGCTGCGTTTGCACGCCACAGTCAATTCTTATATAGAAATGGCGAACTAAGGGTTCTGCCGGGCAAACAACTAGCGTCTAAAGACAGGCCATGAGGAACCTCACGTGACCACACCCACTCCAAAACTTGCCGCGTGCGGTTTAAATTTTGAAATGATTATTATGTGCACGTTTAAAATTTGAGAGTATGATTATTATCGAAACTTATTTTTATTTTTTATTTTCAGAAACGAGAATCGCAGTTTTCTCAAAAATGACTGACGATTTTGTTCCAATTTTGTACATTACAAAACTAACAATATTAAATTTTTCCGTTTGTAACAGTTTCTAATAATAAATAATTTCTTTGCAATTGTAGGAAATATGTAAATATGTAAATAAGCCTAATCTTCTGTCTTATGTATTATTTTTATGATATAATAATGGGTTATTCCAGTATTTCTCTCAAAATGTAATAAACATGTAAATAAAGATTGGTAATTTTTTAATTGTGAACAAACTCTAGAATTATTGTTATTCACGTATTTTCCGTTATTTACTAATACTATTGGTCTTATAAATAGCAATAATGTATCCTTAATATACAAAAAATTAAAAATATTAATGTTTGAGACAGATATGCAAACCTTTAATACAATGATTAATAAATTATTTGATGAGATAATTGCTGATCCAGATTCAAAAGACTTTGCCAAGTAGTTTGAAGAATATAAAAATAATTGTTCCACTTGGGCATATTTGTTTCGTAAAAAATGTGGAATCAATACGAATATGAATTTAGAAAATATGCATAGAATAATAAAACATTTTTATTTCGATGGAAAAAAAATTAAACGAATGGATAACGCGATTTACATGTTAATGAAATTTGTTCGTGATAGACTGTTTGACAGGTTAATCATTTTAAACAAGGGAAAAGTAACACATAAATTACAAGACTTAAGAAAGAGGCACAAAAAAATCATTAACCCTTGTTGACTACCATAATAGAGAATGAAGATTTTTGGAGTGTATTATCTTCTGATCAAAGAGATATATATAAAATTGAAAAAAATAATATTGACTGCAAATGTCTACTGCGCTGTATGGATTGTGAAACTTGTATTCATGCCTATACATGCAGTTGCAGAGATTCCTCAATAAAGTGGAATATGTGCAAACACGTTCATCATGTTTGCATGCTTTTGAAAAAGAAAAATTTAGAGTCACTTTCAGACAAAAATATTTTTAATGAGGACACCAACTCAACCTTTAAGACAGAAACGTACTTATTACCCTCTGAAAATAATGCTATTCTCAAAGAAGTAAGTAATAAGAAGTTAGGTGATACTTGGGATAAACGAAAGAGTGATGTTTTACAAACATTTTTAAAAACATTTAATAGTATTGAGCACGAGGAACAACTGCAAGCTGTTGCTAAATACATAGCTCCCTTGGAAAGTATTGTCAAAGCTCTTTCCAAAAAAGATATTTCACTACCAGAAATACCAAATTCAGAACCAGAAATGAAAAAATTAAAAGCCAAAGATTTTTTTCCACAAAGAAAAAAATAAAACTAATAAAAAGAAGATTAGAAATCCGTCTAATAGCGAAAAACAGAAATTGGCTTTAGAAATGGTATGGCAAAATAATCAAAATAGTTAGTTGATAGAAAACATACATAATATGTAATAAAGAAATGTCACAAACTGTTTTTAACTGTTAATTAATTTACTTTGTAGTTAGTAAATGTGCTAGTAAAATGTTTTACATTGTGTCAAATATCCTATATTTATGTTGTAAAAAATCGTTTTTATTCTAATTTTGAGTTACGTTTAGGATATGGTATGTTATATTTTGGGAAATTTCCACGATGTCAGATATAGTGTCTTTAATACAAAAAACGGACTATGCGTGCTATGCTTAAACTTAAATATTGAAAATCGTGCAAATCATCATTTATAATGAATGAATGCGAATGCTCTTTATTCCGCCTCAAGCTGTTTACCTTACAAATACCTGAATGTACAACATTAAAAACAAAAACAATATAACAGTAACAATATTATAAACATTTATAAATAAAAATATATTATTAACAACATACATAAATAGATCACATTAAAAAGTTATCAAACATAAAATCTTAACTTTGTCATCTTAGTATGTCAGTAAATATCGACATATTTGGTAAAAATAATATTTCCGCCTTAATTTTTCAAAACGTTTCTCACAGCACGTCATAAGTGTTGGGGTCGATGAATCTCTCTGATGATTCTCACCGATTCCCTGTTGTATTTAACTTTTCTAGTGGCTGAAATTTTACTGGTCACTGGCCACTGGCGATGATATAAATAACACACTGAGCTTGTGATGAAATTTAATGATTTGAGTTGTTGCAGTAATTAATACGTGAACACTTTGAACAGTACTAAGATTTAGATATGCACACATGTACATGAAACAAAGTATTTTGAGAATAATTGAAGCATTACAATAATACGACTTCTTATACTGGTAACTTAACTGCTACTACTGAAAAACAAGAGCTCTACCCGCTCCATTGCGCAGGCGGCTGCTTCGCGGGGTTGCGGCTACAATTAAATTAAATAATAGTTCTTGGTGGGTCTTAACAATAAGGTTTCAACTTACAGTACAGTACAACATGCACAGGCTGGAATTGTACATAGCAAATCCTTGTTATATTCAGGGGCGGCTCAAGGTAAATTTTCCACCCGGGCGGGAGCACTTTTTGGCGCCCCTCCCTGACAGACGTGTTTTGAGATGCTGAAGGCAATTTCGGACAAAAATTTTTTCTATCATGTCAGTTTCCTCTACCACCCCTTTTATCTCCTAAAAAAATAGCCAAAAAAAGCCTTGTCTCAATGGTTCTGACCTAACTTTTCTGAAGTATTTTGACGTGCTGAAACCAGTTTTGCACAAAACAAATTAGGTGGTTTAAGGAAACTGACCCGACAGAAAAAAATTTTTGTTCAAAATTGGCTTCAGCGCCTCAAAATACTTCAGAAAAGTTAGATGAGAACCTTAGGACAAGACCTTTTTTTTTGTAGACCGGTGTAATGAATTTGTAATATAAAATTTTTTGTCTACACCATCTGAATGCTATTTATTATAATGAAAGGACCACCGTCATAAGTTTTCTTAGATAGAGAAAGGTTCCTCTTTATTGTTTTAATATTTCATACAAAACAAATTGCCATTTATTTATTTTAGTTATTTATAAACAGTAAATTGCATAAGATATGAAATATAAACAGCTGATGTTGGTATAACAATTTTCTGAGTATTCCGAGTTTTTTCTGAATAAAAGTAGAAAAAAAAGATGCATGTTGCCGGCCTTTGTTTACGCAATATTTTTAATGATCGACTCCGTCTCAGTCAATAATAGGGCGGGAAACTTGAGGTGTGAGTAATGAATTATCTCATAGCTAAACAAGAATGTTTGTGTTGCATTTTTGAATTATTTAGGCGGTTTTAATTATATTCGACTGTTCTGCATTATTACCATTTTAACTGACAGATACTGATATTATTTGATATTTCTTCAAAGAAAACTAATAAAGAGGGTACAAACAAAAATTAAACAATTTTTGCCCTCAGTTTGGCGCCCCTCTGAGCCGGCGCCCCAGGCGGCCGCCCGGGTTGCCCGGCCCTTAAACCGCCCCTGATTATATTTGTGCCGTTTTGTATAATAAATTAGATAATAATAATATTAAAAATATATCTAGTGTTAAGAAATTTCTATTTATTATTATACAAATGTTACTTAAGAAAGCTTTACTATTCTGTCAATGAATTTCTTTAGTCATAAAATATTTTTTCTGTGGTTATTATTAATACCCTTTACTGGAATATGTAAATCGTATTATTAATTTGTTTTATGTTCTATTATATATTCCATATTATATTAATTTTTTTTTGTAATTTCCTCTCATGATTGTTGTTTGATAATTAAATACATATTTTTGTGATTTGTCCCATATCATTTTGTATCATCGCTTGGACTAAAAAAGTATTATTATTATATTATATATAATATAGTAGAGTTCTTGTTGTTTTTATTAGGTACCTGTCCCTAAACCAAACATTATTACAAAATTCCAATTATAGTAAGGAATTAGCAAAACTAATAATGTAAGAACATAATTGCTGTACACAAAAAATAGGAAAAAGAAATTAGAAGAACAATTTGTATTTGTCATGTGTATAGTAATTTATGAAAAAGAGATTATTAATAATATAATAATAACACCATATCAACAATAAAGGGAAAAATGATAAAAATTAAAAATAAGTTTCTGTAATAAATCATTAAAACTCTGCACGTACACAGTTGATAATTATTTCAAAATTTAAACCGCGCGCGGTTTTTGGAGTGGGGGGTGTGGTCACGTGAGGTTCCTCATGGCCTGTCTTTAGATGCTAGTGGGAAAACAGGTATCATGCAATTGTCTAGTTATGAGTTGTGATTTACTTATCTGTTGTTAGCAACAGAAGTGTTGCAGGGCCGTACGGACAGTATTGAAAATAGTCGACTAGATTTACAACAGTGAATTTAAAAATTATTCAGCTCCTATTCTATTTTGTAACATTTTAAATAGGATTTGATGTTCGTAAATAATTAAACAATTCATGGTTACCACCGCATTTGTATCTACAATACAGTAATAATTTCAATTATTATTGTTAAATTAATTTTGACGTGTCTACGTGACATAAAAAACAACTTAGTGTATTACGGGTTGCGAATAATTTGCAATGTTTGACCTTGATTATAATAATACACCCTGGCTTTGGTACGTGTAGCAATGTTTTCATGCAAAAAATACATCCAGAATCGAGCAAGGTCACCTGTCACTACATCAATCATATCATCAAACATACGCGACTAGTTTCTGTCTACCTCTTTCTCATTACAATGGCTTTGTGCTTTGTGTTGTGTGCATTGCATTTCAAATTGTACGTTGTGTATTGTTTGGGCGTTTTTTCACTGGCCGAAACGATACCGATTCGTCGTCAACTACACCAATACAACGATATCGGGGCAGCACAAACGCATAAAATTATATGGAACTCTTTTTTACTTGCCGATACGATACCGTTTTGTCACATTTTGTCGGCCCCGTGTTATTATATGCTATTCTTCAGTATCGGTACGACATTGTCGGTATCGTATCGGTATCGTGTCGGCCAGTGAAAAAACGCCCTTACTAAGTGATACTGGATGATCATTTCGTTGTCCTATTGCAGTGGTTACACTGGTTACCTATTCGAATTTGCAAAATACAGGCAAACTGATATTATGTTTTATACAGTTGACTATTTTTCAAGTGTTTCAGTGTTTTTATTTGTGTATTTGTTATCTGACTGTTGGATCGCAGCTGGTAAGTAGTAATAGTAGGTAATATGTCTTAGGGTACGGACATGTCGAAGATGCTTAGTAGTTCAGTGTGTAGTTCACTACGATAGCCGCCATCAATTTTTAGAACAAACCTGTACATTTAAATGGGACCGCATATGCCGAGGATGCTTGCAGCAGTTCATTCTAGCAGTTTACATGGAAGTCACCGCGGTAGCTGGCCATTCATAATTTTATATATTTGGTGTGAGGTACGGAGATCCCGGAGTTGCCTCGCAGCTAGAAGTTCGGCCCACAAATTCAGTCTATGCATCGAAGTCGTCAATTTGTAAAACAAACCTGTACATTTAAATATGACCGCACATATCGAGGATGCTACCAGAGCAGTTTACTTCCGAAGTCTACCAGCATGTTCACCTCGAAACAAAATAGTTTGTTTTTACATGGTAGTAGAGAGGTAGACTTCGCGGGTGGCGAATATTTACCAGATTTTGAATAAATATTTCTATGCATATTTTTTTAAGTTATAGTCAACAACCTTAATTATTGCTTTATAATTAAAATACACAGTATGTCCGCGGATGGGGTTTACAATAGGTGTAATCGCAAATTTTTTTAACTTTTCGAGAAAATCTTATTCTTTATAAAAGTTTTTCCTTGTCTAAAAAATAGTAATGACTTTGAGAAAAATTATACTTTTTATACGTGGTGCGCAAAAATTACAAAACTTATAATTCCAAGAGTAAACTGGTTATATTTTTTATTTTGGAATAAAATGTAAAATAAAAAAGTTGTTTCAAATTATATGGTCTGTCCAAATTCAAAATTTCACTTGAATATTGCAATGTTTCGAAATGAGTGAATTTCTATTAAAATACTTGTTGGATTTTGTCAATTTTAACCTCCCCACAATAAAATTGTGGGAGGTTACTACAATTAGTCCAAAATCGAAAATTGAGATAACATCAAATCTTTACGTTTTGAGGTCCCAGGAACCCAAAAAAGTTGTTTTTGAAAAATGTCTGTGTGTGTGTATGTGTGTGTGTGTGTGTGTGTGTGTGTGTGTGTGTGTGTGTGTGTGTGTGTGTGTGTGTGTGTGTGTGTGTGTGTGTGTGTGTGTGAGTGTGTGTGTGTGTGTGTGTGTGTATGTATGTTAGCACGATAGCGGCGAAGCTACTAAACGGATTTGGATGAAACTTTGCATGAGGGTTTCTTTAGTGCTCCAGAAGATCTGAAAAGGTTTTGGTTGAGATCGGATTACGTTTAGTGCCGTTTTGGCACAACAAGTTGTTTATTTTATGATTACTTACAATTTGTAATTGAACCATTGAAAAGCAGTAAAAATTCCGAATTTCAACGATATATCACACTTGCACTTTTTCGATTTGGTTTCCGTGAAAAAAATTAAAAACAAAAATTTCACTTGTTTTGTCCTCAAAGCAGTGCAATGTACAGGGTGATATTCTAATAATGACAGAGGTGTTCAGTGATTTCGGCTGATAACTCGGGAACGGTTGAAGATATCGAACTGAAATTTGAAACGTAGGTATAAATATTGTAGACGGACGGATTACGATTAATAATACACCTACGTCACATGACGTCACAAATAAGAAAAATTCTTAGAAACTGGTGCAGATATCGACTTAACTATTGGAAACATCCAATTAAAGTTTGAAACGTATATGGAAATATTGTAGATGAATGGAATACGAGTGAATTAAGAATACACCTACGTTCTGATGACGTCGTAAAAGCATAAAATTCTTATAGCAGGCGAACTGATGATGATATCAAAAAAATATTTCTACAAGACGAGTCACGAAATTTTTTTTTTTTTTTAATTTCCAAGAAATATCAAATTTTCGGAGAAATGTCACTTTTCAGAAAAATGTCAGATTTTTAAAAAATGTCATATTTTCAGGAAAACGTCAAATTTTCGGAGAAATGTCACTTTTCAGAAAAATGTCAAATTTTCGAAAAAATGTTAAATTTTCAGGGAAATGTCACTTTTCAGAAATATGTCAAATTTTCAGAAAAATGTCACTTTTCAGAAAAATGTCAAATTTTCGAAAAAACGACAAATTTTCAGAGAAATGTCACTTTTCAGAAAAATGTCAAAAATTCAGGAAAATGTCAAATTTTCGAAAAAACGTCAAATTTTCGAAGAAGTCACCTTTCAGAAAAATGTCACCTTTCAGAAAAATTTCACCTTTCAGAAAAATGTCAAATGTTTGAAAATTGTCAAATTTTCGGAGTAATGTCACTTCAGAAAAATGTCAAATTTTCGAAAAAATGTTAAATTTTAGGGAAATTTTAGGAAAAATGTCACTTTTCAGAAAAATGCCAAATTTTCGAAAAAACGTCAAATTTTCGTAGAAATGTCGCCTTTCAGAAAAACGTCAAATGTTTGAAAATTGTCAAATTTTCGGAGAAATGTCACTTTTCAGAAAAATGTCAAATTTTCAAAAAAACGTCAAATTTTCGAAAAAATGTCACCTTTCAGAAAATTGTCAAATGTTTGAAAATTGTCAAATTTTCGTAGTAGTCACTTCAGAAAAATGTCAAATTTTCGAAAAAATGTCAAATTTTCGGAGAAATGTCACTTTTCAGAAAAATGTCAAATTTTCAAAAAAACGTCAAATTTTCGAAAAAATGTCACCTTTCAGAAAAATGTCAAATGTTTTAAAATTGTCAAATTTTCGTAGTAATCACTTCAGAAAAATGTCAAATTTTCGGAGAAATGTCACTTTTCAGAAAAATGTCAAAAATTCAGGAAAATGTCAAATTTTCGGAAAAATATCACTTTTCAGAAAAATGTCAAATTTTATTAAATGGACTCAAAGGAAAATTCCCAAATAATACTACGGGTCCATTTGTGGTATAAGTTCTCTGCTAGTGTGTTAAGGCGTGCAGACTGTATGCTGAGTATTTTTGACGTGTCAGGTGCATCGAGAGATTACAAGTTTTTTCGACGTTTATAAAGCCCACGGATGGTGTGAGAGGCCATCCTGAACCGCTTACAAGCCCTACAAGTGTAAGCAACCCCACCGGAACGCTTTCGGTGAGTTTTTTCCAATAAAACTTTAAAAGTGACAGTGACATTATATTTTAAAAACTATTTCCGCTACTTCCGACATCCCGCCGGAAATTCTTCCGGCAACTAAAAATAGTACTACATAACCTAAAAACAATTTAAGACATTGGTACCAACCTAAACATTTTTCAAAAACCCCATTCCCCAGAGAAACATTGGAACCAAAAATTTGACAGCTATCACTTCCCCGACCGATTTAGTAAAAAATTGGTCGAGGCCAAAAGATAAAACAAAGTATACCAACTCAAACTTAAACGATCCACCATGAACACCACCCTGGCTACATCTGGCAGGGAAGCTGTCCACCAAGAGTTACATGGTTTTTTCCAAAGATGGCCATCCCTGCCATCCATCCCATTACCAACGAACAGGTGTTTTCGTTTAGTTGTTTCCCGTATCAATAATGAAAATTATTAAGTGCTCTTGCCTACGAATGTTTTTATAGAATTGTGTTTATTTTTATATTAATTTTAGGTCCATGTGGACACATAATTTTAACCTAGTCTTTAAGCCTGCCTACAGAAGACAGGAGCTAGTTTTCTATTTTTCTCCAAGCCAAACCGGACCTACCCCGTCCAGCCTCACACTCGCCACGGCGGTGTTCACCGTGGTTGTCTGGCTGGCCCCGGGCTAGGATCCGATGAAGCATATATTTGTATTAAAAACATTGAATAAAATATTAATGTTGTGCAGACTATAAATTTAACACTCAAGTTCTTAGGTCCAAATCCCATCGAAAGCAAGACTTTTTTTCTGATTTAATACGAAAAAAAATATTTCAACTTAATAAATATAATTAAATGAGATCGTTCATATTGTTTAGTGCTCTTTTCGGATTCAAAGATTCACCGGGTGGGGAGGTTCTAGCCGCTTCCAGTAGCTGCCGATTTTTTTTTGCTTACTTTTATTTTATTTTGACAAATACTACAAGCCGTAGAAATTTGGAATCCTATTTTATGAACATCTTCTATAATTTTCGTAATGTTCTATTTGATTGTTAGGTGCGTTGTTACCTAGTTACGTCTACATATCATGACATATCTGCATTAAAATTTTTTTTAAATATTAACTGTCGAGCAAAGAATTATTTTAATAGAGTACTATGGAGACGATGGGAGTTCATACCGTTACGTTCTTCAACAATTTAGTGAGAAATTTCACAATGTGAATTTATTAATTTAATTTATAGTGGTCCTCTAATTTTGTTTGTGTTTAAAAAAATAAATGCCCTGATAGATCCCAGGACGAGAAGCGTGTGTCCCTGTTTTACTTCCACATCCAGTGGAAGTATAGTGACGACAAAATTTTTTTTTTTAATTTTTATTGTTCAAATAGGTTTAGAATGCCATGAAACGTCGAGATTTTAAATTTGAGCGAAAAAAAAAATTTCTGTCTGTCGGCCTGTAACTTTTTTGTGCGCACGTTTACTCTGGAACCGTTTGAGATGTTGACATGAAATTTGGTACACATATGTACTTTAACGAGATCTAGAATTAAATTATATTTTCATCTTGTTTCGTCGAAGGGTTGGGGGGTAAATTGGGGTAAATTTGAGGTAAATAGGAAAATCAAGCGAGTAAGAGTCCATAAAATTGGTATTTAGTATATACAAGAGAAGCTAAGGTCTCAAAAAAAATGTTGGCATTAGCCATCCCCATTACCACCCCCACCCCATTATTAAAGGAGATGAAAAAAATGGTGATTTAGTGTGTGTACAAGAACCAGAAACCTCAAAATGTTTTTTTACTTCATCCACCTCCACTTATCACCACCCCCACCCCACTACCGATGTGGGGTATCCTTTTATGGGTTTTTGGGGTAGAGGATTTCAAATATTATATTATTAAAGTTCCATAAACAATTATTTCCACATACAAATTTTTTTCGTTGTGACTTGGATGGAAAATCTGGATGTGGAAGTAGTTATACCTTGGGCAGCGGTTTTTGCTCCTTTGTTGATCTTCAATATTTATTTTTTCATTGTCGACATGGGTTAATTGGAATAAATGGTTTTTAGGGTAGCGGTTGGCTGTATGGCTAGTGGCCAGATGCCAAAAAAGAAAGAAAAAGCTCCACTACGGGTTTATTAATATAACTAAAAATAATGAGTAATATATAACACCTCCATCCAATTTTTATTATAAAAATCAGGCTATCAAATAATATGACAATCTATAAATCATCCAACATAGGAAGTTCCTAAAAAAGTTGACTCAAATTTAGGCCGTTATATTGGGCAGGCCATTTCGAGTTTCCAGTTTTATTAATTTTCTTGACAGTTTAGTACATATACTTGCAAAATTTCATGGTCTTAGCATGCCTGAAGAAGCCCAAACAAACAGATATAGCTGTTATATGACTTATTAACTACGTCGAGGCATCTTGCGAACTAAACAGAGTTCCCAAGGAACCAACTACTAAGGAATCACTACTTTCTCATCCAGATTTTCTACCCAAGTTTCTCATAACGAAAAAATTTTGTATGTGGAAATAATTGTTTACAGAAGTTTAATAATATAATATTTGAAATCTTCTACCCTCAAAACCCATAAAACGATATCCCACACGGTAGTGGGGTGTGGGTGGTGATAGGGGGGTGGTAGTGGGGGTGGAAGAAGCACAAAAATATTTTGAGGCTTTTGGTTCTTGTACACATACTAAATCACATTTTTTTTATCCCCTTTAATAACATGGTGGAGGTGGTAATGGGGGTGGCTAATGCCAAAAAATATTTTGGAACCTTAGCTTCTCTTGTATACACTAAATACCAATTTTATGGACTCTTACCTGCTTGATTTACCTATTTACCCCCAATCTACCCCCCAACCCTTCGATGGAATAAGATGAAAATATAGTCCAGTTCCATATCCCGTTAAAGTACATATGTGTACCAAATTTCAAGTCAAAATATCTCAAACGGTGCCAGAGTAAACGTGCACACAAAAAAAATTACAGAGCGACAGACAGACAGAAATTTTGTTTCGCTCAAATTTAAAATCTCGACGTTTCATGACATTCTAAGCCTATTTGAACAATAAAAATTATCAAAAATTTTTTTGTCGTTATTATACTTCCACTGGATGTGGAAGTAAAAGTAAATAAACTAATTTTTCTACCTGTGATAATTCCCTATTTACAGGTAAAGAGTACCCATATTTTATTGCTTTGGCAATATATGCATTTGAATTCGTTCAGTCCGCATGAAGCCACACTATACGTTTCCTGTGCTCATATGTATTAAAAAAGATACACACGTATGCACTCACATTCTTTTTTGTAGAAAATTTGATTCTCTACAAGTATTTATTATCAAAAAGTTTCAGTTAATTTTACCTACTATTATGACCAGTAGAGAATGTAAAAAAAGATTTTTTGCACAAATAACGTTTGTTCTGGCAATATTTTGCGGCACAAACAGAGCACAAACTTGGAAATAATAGAGAATAGCACACTTCACTAAGTACGTCTATGAACTAAATAAATTATACCCAAACTGTACCTACGTCGCCCGCACTGTTTTCCAAGGTTTTAAAAAACATAGAAGGTCGACCTAGGTACTGCTTTTGTCTTTGTGGTTGGAAAATGATGAAATCTTATTAGCGATTTTTTTATTTCAAATCTGAGTACTCCGCTGGATTCCTCAAATGGGTTTGTTCCAAATTTCGTGAAAAAAAACCTATTTTTGGATTTTTCCTGAAAGAAATAAAAATTATGAAATTGCCAATGAAAATCCACTTTAATTGTCAATTTGTGTTAAGTTTTAATTATTTTAATTTCTGATTGCAATAATAATTATTGCCATGCAACTTTCATTACATTTCATAATTTTCCACTCACAATAACAAACGCAGTAGGTCGACCTTTTTCGTTATATAAAATTTAATGTATCACAAGAATGAACTTTTCAGAGATCTACGTTAAAACAAGCCCTAAATCGGACCTAAAATACATGTTTTATGGTGATGATTCCAAAGAAAAGGCAAACACACTGCAGAAATAAAAATATTATTTACATGAGATAAAATCAGGTCAATCCCCCGAGAGACTGAACAAAACACTGAACTGGTGAACTGATTGATAAACTTCTTCGGCATGTGCACCCAGTATCGCGGAATTAATTGACTGAAACTTGCGAGCTGAACTTCTAGCGGCGTGACATCTTCGACATGTCCGTACCCTTAGAATTTCTGATGGATAACTTGAATGAATTGTTTATTATTATTGTATATTTTTTATTTTTGTGAATGTTGCGAGTTTACAAAAAAAAATGCCAGTAATATTTTTAGCTTTAGTAAAACGGCGACAGTAATTTATCAGGCAAGTAAGGTAAGAAACAGAGTGGAGTTTCGTTATGAATAATTTCAGAATTCTTATTTTTGACGGCAAAAATCCAAAATAGGTATTTCTTTACGAAATTTGGTACAAACCCATTTGAGGTTGCCGAATCCAGTGGCGTCCTCAAATTTGAAAGAAAAAAATCGCTAATAAATTTTCTTCATTTTCCACCCTGCAAAAAGACCGCAGTACGCCGTATGTTTTATAAAATTTATAGAATTTAAGTATCAGGTACAAGAATTATGCACTTTTCAGAAAAAAACTGATCTAAATCGGGCCTAAAAAAAACTTTTTATGGGGGTGGTTCCAAGCAAAATGGGATACAATGTGTCACTTCGAAAAAAACAAATTATTTACGAAATTTGCTACAAACCCATTTGAAATGTTGCCGAATCCAGTGGCGTCCTCAAACTAGGAGACTCTCTAAGGGCTGTTTTCGGCCATCTATATATTTGATAAAAATTTATGAAAGTTTTTTGGTTTACTTGAGCAAAAGTAAGTTGTTTTCAGGTAAAACGGAGAATTTTCCTATCCCATCCCCTACCACCACTTCCTTTAATTAGAGTAGGTAAATAAGGTATTAGTTGTTATTAAAAATCGGTAAAGGTATTTACCCAAAACTTCCTTCTCTGGAGCATAGCCTCATTAAAAATGCACAGTTTGTAGGTATCTGTAAGTCATTAATTATTTTTTCAACTAAAAACTCTTAATTAATTTTTTTAGAGTGACCATCTTGTATAACTGTCACTAAAAGAGTATAGCAGGTTTCCCTCTTGGCAATTGTGTCAACTACGCATGCCAAATATTATTTTTCTATTCCCTTATGTAAATTTGCTGTTTTCTGTACAGTCTGTAGAATGGATAAGTAGGCAATTCCAGTTAACTGATACGATATATTTCATATCAGTTCTAGGATGGATATGAAATGAAACGGATCAATCACAGTTCGTGTATTACGTACATAGACAACTATTCGTTTTAAAATCAAATTAGTGCGTAAGCTGTCAAAGTAACTGTCAGTGTGTACTGTCAGTGTGTATTTGTGTAATATATTAATGTTTAATAAATTTTGTAGTTTTTTTAAGCTGGTCGTAGAAAAAGTATACTGTACAACTCGAGTGGATTATTCATATCGCACTCAAAAGATTTGAAGCACTCCGCCTACGGTGTCGTGCTCAAACTTCTTTATCGTGCGATATGGATATCATATCCACTCAAGAGTGGATATGATTGTGCAACAAGTTGCACAAACTACTATTTCCTCCACCGAATCGTTTTCTAAAATATGTTTATGAAATACACGAGGGGTCAGCCACTCCCAAAATTTTATACAGGTATTCCGGGAATACTCTCTATTCCTGACTTATTCCACGTATTCCCAAGAATTTTCAGTTATTCCCAAATATTTCCGATAATTCTTAGTTATTCCCAACTATTCCCGAGAATTCTCAGTTATTTCCAAGTATTCTCAGTTATTCCCAAGGTTTTTAGAGTATTTCCAAACATTCCCAATTATTTCCTAAATATTTCCTGTATCCCCAAATTTTAACATACCACTTTTAAATGTTCTATATTAGTTAAATGGTGCATTAAACTTTTTTTAACCGAACCGTACCCAACATATAGATCTTCGACAATAAAAACAAATTGTAGTGGGTGTACAGTCTGAAATTTCTCGGAACTTTCACTTCTTAAGGCTTATAACTTTTATTTTTTTTCTGATTTAATCCAAATTTTACTCAAGCATAGAACAAATTAGGATCTATTTATAGTCAAAAAACGTTCGCCTCCTCTGCAAACGCAAAGCCCCATGCGGTACCAAAATAAACGAAAAAGTCAATAAATCATATTATGCATTTTTTTAACCGGAAATGTTATTAATAAAAGTTGTTCAGAATTGTCAAAAATTTCATCAAAATAGAAAAAATTGAAAATTTAAATTTAAAAAATTTAAACTGCAAAATAATTAAAAAATACTACTCATTGATCCCATTACTTGACAACTGCCTAACAGCTTGGGTTTAATTTCTAACAAAATTGTCATAGCACAATAATTATATTTTCGGACTTGTGTACTATTTTAAACAAAATTTCAATGTTTTTTTATTTTTGATTAAATTTTGGAGAACAAATTGATACAATTTTTCGATAAAAAAATGCCTGATTTTTTTTATTTTTTCTTCTTATTTTGACACTGCAGGTGGATTTGCACTTGTAGGAGGTGAATGTATTTTTGGCAATAAGTAGTACATCCCTTTGGTTCAAATCGAAAAAAAAAATAAGTAAATAAAAAAGTTATAAGAGTGCTACCATTTAATTGGGTCACCCTGTATACAGCCAGGGATGCATACGATATTATTCCTTATGTTTTTTCGACTGCCGCCCTAATGACGATAAAATTTATTTTTGTTTGACGTATATGTAAAATAATTGTACGATATACAGAGTGTTCCATATTTTATGAGAAAGTAAAACATACCATCTAAAGTTTTGTTAAGAGATGGGCCAAAACATCATCAATTTTTTGATAGCTTATTCTCACCGTTATTATTAACTGATTAATAAACTGAAATATTTGACGCAAGTTATAATTCATAAACAGTCGGTGTATAATTTTGAAAATGCAATGAAGAGCTCAATATTTGGGATCGCTTTTCGCACCTGCCTTTAAAAACTTCCTTTTAAAATGTTTTGTATTAAAAATAATTTGTATGCGTACTGTGTGTTGTTATAATTAATACAATCAATGATAATCAATATCGAGATTAGTAAGAGCATCATTTTGAACACTTATTAAATCTATGACAACTTTTTTTCCCTTGAAACTTCAACTGTGCGTGAATATATGAAGGAGAATCTCATTTCTAACCTTTTTAGGGGATAAAAGGGAGTGGTAGAGGGAAACTGACACGATAGAAAAATTTTCTGTGTTCATAATTTCGGCTTCAGATCCTCAAGATACTTCAGAAAAGTTAGATGAGAACTTTAGGACAAGGCCTTCTTTTTTTGTAGATCTGTGTTATTTTTCAATGTCCACCCTGTATATTATTTCTTGCTGGCAATTACAACTACATTATAAATATTACTTGCCTCCGTCGCATCGTTTCTTAATAATTTTTTTAGAGTGACCATCGCGTAAATTTTCACTAAAACTTCATCAGGTTTCCTCTTCGGTAAAAATGCCAACTACTTTCAAAATATTTTCCATCATCTCTTGTTAATTAATTATTACTAATATTATTAATTTTTAAGCGTGTCCACCCTGCATATTTTTCTCTAAAAGTATTGCAGACATTTTCCGTGACAATTATGTTAACTACATGCAAAATATTTTTGATCTCCGTCAAATTTTCTTCATTATTTATATTTTTAGGATTTCCATCCTGTATATTATTCATTAATAGTATATCCCATATTTTCCTAGGATAATAGTCACCTACCTACCAAATATTTTCTCCGTCAAATAATTTTATAGATATAGCGCCAACAGAGAGATAAACATCAGACAGACAATACTTTCGTTTAAACAAAATTGGTATCGTGAAAAATAAAAATATGGTGCGCATAGTTAATAGATTTATTTAATATTTCGTAGAAATTTGAAGCAAATATTTTTATTTATTTATGTAAGTATACCTTAAAAATTATACACCAGTATGAAGGACACTTAATCTACCTTATGTTCAAAATAATACAGGTTCTTAGGCCTTTCGATTGTTATTCAACTAGAGCTTCAAGAGATTCACAATACACGAATTAGCGATTTTTATAGTTTTCTCGCCATATTTTTACACCGTGTGCAAGTTTTATCTAGTTTTAATTCTGTATCACGGGCCGAAATAAGGGAACTTTGAGCTGAATTTAAATCACTAACAGTTGTTATCTTTTATGATAAAGTAATTTTATTGCCATCAAATGGCTCTGTACTTAACCCATGCTCAGCTCCACGTTAACGTTTATTAATAATAATAAAATATCGAGGAAACACTGTAGTTCACTGTGTGATGATAGTTTGTGTGCGTTCCTCGCAAACGTACGGGAAGGAAGATCGTCGGCCGACGTCTCCCGAGATTCTCCGAAATGTTCACGAATGTGTCTATTCTTGAATATTTCCAATGTATTCCCGATTATTCCTAGACATTCCCCGTTATTTCCAGTTATTCATGAGTAATCTCTGATATTTCCGAATATTCTCAGAACATTTTTTGGCATCAACCCCAATGTTATGCTCTACAGCCAAAATGGATTAACTGATTTTGATAAATGAGGTGTCGTTAGATTCGTCTCAACTGCAAGATCGTAAAATAGGTGAAATTTTAAAAATCCACTACTATTCTGAACTGTAAGGAAATAATATTTCTTTACAGTTGTAAATTGAAGGTTTTTTCAAAATTAAACAAGATCTTAATTTCTATCGATTTTCAAACGATCTACGGAAAAACAGGATGTATACCTCGTAGGAAAAGCCACATTCCTGCACTCTGTGTTACTAGGTCTCAGCTGGTGCCTCGACGTAGCAATCTTCAGTCATCCAGGAATGTTAAAACTTTCCTACCAGGTATACAATTATTACCATTCCAATATTTTTTTTAGGAGACTAGATGAAATCTTAAGGAAATTTAGAGGAAATGGAAACTTGCATTAATTTTGTATTTTCAATGAGACGAAAACTTTGGAAATTTAATTCCGTAGTGAGTACAGGACTCTGGAAGAAATAAATACTGGTTTAGATTTATTACATTGCAATGTACAAATATGCAGATATTGTATTGTAATTTAACTGTAGTGTTTTTCAGTAATTTTCTAGGTGTTCTTTGGAAAAAAAGGGCCGTTGTACAAGAGTCCATATCTCCTGAACCGTTTCAAATATGAAAAATCTTGGATACAAATTGTGACAAATCAAGAGTGATTTGTTCTAAAATTGTTTTTAAATCGATGTAGAGTTGAATTTTCATAGTTGAACAAAATTCTACAGGGTGTTCTCCATGGTAATTCAAATTGAATGTTAAGGATACAATTTTGCAGAGTGAGAGGGAATTATGCGTTTATTTTCGGTTTATTATAAATATTTAAAAAAATCATAATATTTAAAATTGTTTCAGGTACTTCCCATTGCTCTAAGGAATGCAACCATACACAGTTTTTATTATAAATGTATGTAGTTAAATGCCATGCTTTAATAATGAAATTAGGAACTAAAAGCACATAAAAATTTGAATTATCGTGGAAAACACCCTGTAGAATTTGGTTCAACTCTGAGAGGTGCTGGCCAGTATTACATTTCAAAGGCACATACAACGCATAAGACAGGAATAAAGCTATATTGATAGGTAGAGAAATAATATCTACGCAGATGCCATTACACTATCCGGTGAGCAACCGAAGCAGTCCCAGATTCCGTCTTTGGCATCCTCACACATTCTAACTATCTTTGTTAAAGATAGAATTTTGCAGAGTGCGTTTAATTTCGATTTGTTATAAATATTTAAAAAACCAAACATAGCATAATTTTTAAAACTATTTTAGATACTGCTATTGTTCTAATGAATACAACTATATATGTTTTTTGTTGTTTTCTGTTGTACTTGAATATTGTAGTTTGTCAATGAAAATAGTTCCTAATTTCATAATTAAAGCATGGCATTTAAGTATATACAAAATTTATGATAAAATTATATGTTTGCATTCCTTAGAGCAATGGGAAGTACCTGAAACAATTTTAAAGATTATACCATTTATGATTTTTTAAATATTTATAATAAACCGAAAATAAATGCATATTTCCCTCTCACTGCAAATCCTATCCTTAACATTCAATGTGAAACGATAGTCCCACTTACGAAAATACGTTTTTTTGTTTTGTTCTCTTGATGTTAACTGCAAATGCAAATTTTTTGGAAAAAAGTTTAATAACGTGACAGCACCGCAGTGTAAGTCTAAAATAATATACGGCTGTATAGAGTATGGTCAAATTTAAATATATAAAAAAAAATTTGGGTGGGTGTTTAATTTAGGCAAGCAGTGAGCACCGATGTGGTAAGCAGGTGGTGTGGTAGTGGTGTGATGACCATGTGACAGGAAAAATTAGGTAAATGCTTAGGACTGATTTCCAAACGTCAAGAGTTTGCGCATAATGAAATTGATCAGCGCAAAATCATTATGCGCAAGCTACTGTCACCTGGAAACCAGTTCTAAGCATTTATCTAATGTTTTCTGCCACATGGTTACCATGCCACTACCACTTCACCTACTTACTACTTCGGTGCGCGCCTGGCCTTATAAAAAACTCTAGCATTTGCTTGTCACCACTATGTAGAACACCCACATATATTTAAAAACAATTTTAGCATACGCCACTCTTGCTATCACAACTTTTATCTGAAACATTTTTTTAAATTTCAAATGGTTGAGGAAGATATTGACCCTCCACACACTATTCACTGACTCTGTATGTGGAGCAGTGTTGAGTTAGGGTACGAACACGCCAAAAATGCTACGCAGCTAGAAGTTGAGGCTGCAGTTTCAGTCGATGCATCAAAAATATCAATTTGTAAAACAAACCTGTATTTAAATGTGACCGCACGTACCGAGGATGCTAGCAGCAGTTCACTCTGCTAACATTCTTTCCTGAACTTCTAGCGCGTAGCATTTTCGGCATGTTCGTACTCTTATACTTTTTGATATAACTAATTTGACCAATAAAATTACTTTGAAAACCAGGAAAGGAACATTTTGTTTATGTTTGCGTGTAATATAAAATAATATCAAGTATTTACAGTTGTTTTATTTAATAAAGAGGAAATTATAGTGAACAATGTAGAAATTTTTTTTAAACCCTTCATAAAGCATTCATACCAGAATGGAAAAAAAAATTGAACATTCACGTCTTCAAAACAATATTTTTGTACTGCAAGACTGTGTGCAAAGATAGTTTGTATACCACAAGATAAAAGTTCTTTTGTATCTCTCATGACATCGATTCTTCACAGTCGGAATTAAAAATAGTTACATTTAGTCCCTTGATTTGATATAATCCTAATCACTTTTTTAGTAATAATATTTTGTTAGACATACTAATAATTTATTAGCAATAAACAAGAAATGTATAGGACTGAAAAAAAAGAGTACAAAAATTAGCTTTTATGAAAAATAGTTCCGGAATTGTGCAGTAAGGGTGAAATATGCTCTAATATAAAGAATACAACTTAGCGTATCAATTTTATTATTAAAAATTAATCGCAAAAAAATCGTAATGGCTACTTTGTTTCTACGTATAATCTGAGAAAAAAGTCCTGCATAAATAGCCATAGGCAATTCTCTTTGTATTGTAGTGTAGTATGTAATCAAGAGATCAAGCCCGGTCAATCATAAATAAAAATAAATGATACAATCTTAAAAATATGTAATCAGTACTACAGATTGTGGACAATTCAATCGGCAAGTAAATTAAAATTCCTTTAAACACCATTTCCAACACTAGAGAAATTAAAAATAAGTTCGACCCTGCTCTTAGGGCGTTTTTTCACTGGCCGACACGATACCGATACGATACCCACAATGTCGTACCGATACTGAAGAATAACATATAATAACATGGAGCTGACAAAATGTGACAAAACGGTATCGTATCGGCAAGTGAAAAAGAGTTCCATATAATTTTATGCGTTTATGCTGCCCCGATATCGTTGTATCGGTGTCGTTGACGACGAATCGGTATCGTTTCGGCCAGTGTAAAAACGCCCTTACTGTCTTTCTAGTGTTATTTCAGCAGTGTTACCACTTCGAGCAACTTCTGTCCCGCCATCTAGTAGTAAAACGTCAAACTAATATAAGCATAAATGAGCAATTTTTTCTAAGAGGTTAATCTTTTATAGGAGCAAATATTATGCCGATTTTTAACTTTTTTTCACGTTAAATATATTTATTCTAGTATGTATGACATTTTGTTTGAATATTTGAGTCCCATTAAAGAAAATAAAATAATTATAGATTAATTACGGCTGATTGAGAGGTACGTTCACGTTTAATAATCCAAAGGAGAAAACTTTGGAAACTTAATTTCATTTAGTATTCAAATATAAATTATGATACATAACAGACTTAAGTTAATTAGTTATAATAATTAAATCAAATCTGAATTCTGTCTGTTCGTTTTTAAGAACAACCTCCCGAAAGAATTAGAAAATGACGAATTAATGAACGCGATATTTTGACATTGGTAACACAGCCTTAAGATATTGACTTGAAATTTGTTACACGTATGTACTTTAACGGGATCTGGAATAATATTATATTTTCATTTTATTCAGTCGATGGGTTGGGGGGTAAATTGGTAAATAGGAAATAGGTAAATTAAGCAGGTAAAAGTCCATAAAATTGGTATTTAGTTTATACAAGAGAAGCTAAGGTCTTAAAAAATGTGGCATTAGCCACCCCTCACCCCCACCTCATTACTAAAGGGGATTAAAAAAATGTGATTTAGTGTGGGTACAAGAACCAAAAACCTCAAAAAATTTTTTTACTACATCCACCCCGACCCCACCACCGATGTGGGATATCGTTTTATGGTTTTTTGGGGTAGACGATTTCAGATATAATATAATTTCATAAACAATTATTTCCACATACAAAATTTTTTCGTTGTGAGAGACTTGGATACAAAATCTGCATGTGGAAGTAGTGATTTCTTGGGCAACGGTTTTTTATTCTCCTCCATAAAATCGTATTGCAGGTATAGTGTCAACAGATAGACAGACAGATACCGGACCGACAGACAAACAGATTGACGGAATGAAAAAACTTCCGTATTCTATCTAGTAAAAATCAGGAGGCATGTCCGAGGGTAGTTTTCACGATTACAATGCTTCCTTCCGGTAAGCCAGGGAAGTAAAATCAGTCACAGTGAATTAGACATCTTAAATACCTAAAATACAAGTTGTTGGAACTCAAACCTGCGTTATAGACAAAAACTTGAATATTGAAAGTAAACTGTTTACTTATAGTAAATTCGTCGTACGTGGTGGACTGTGACATGTAACTGTGATATATATATATATATATATATATATATATATATATATATATATATATATATATATATATATATATATATATATATATATATATATACATATATGTATATATATGAAATCGGATTTGAAGGAAACAACTACTCAGCGGGCAAATACCCCGACCTGCATTGAATTACACCTTCAAATCGTGATCAGTTTGTCTGTTACATGACCTATGGCATACTGATGAGAACATAATAAGTTCGAAACCGGTCTATGTCTGGTTAGGAACAAACAAATGATAGTTGGTTACTGATCATGATTTGAAGGTGTAATTCAATGCACGTCGGGGTATTTGCCCGCTGAGTAGTTGTTTCCTTCAAATCCGATTTCATAAACAGTGAGTATAGCCCACTAAGGCTAGAGGTCGCCGCTCTTGGTACTTGCAAAAAAGCAAGTTGCTATACGTCAGTGACATTTGTCCGACATATAGTAGCATCTGACCATATGAGAGTTTACCTCTCACCGTCACTTCATTTTATTCAGTTTGTATAAGACTAGCAAGTTGACCACTATCATTTGTCTGTTACATGACCTATGGCATACTGATGAGAACATAATAAGTTCGAAACCGGTCTATGTCTGGTTAGGAACAGACAAATGATAGTTGGTTACTGATCACGATTTGAAGGTGTAATTCAATGCAGGTCGGGGTATTTGCCCGCTGAGTAGTTGTTTCCTTCAAATCCGATTTCATAAACAGTGAGTATAGCCCACTAAGGCTAGAGGTCGCCGCTCTTGGTACTTGCAAAAAAGCAAGTCGCTATACGTCAGTGACATTTGTCCGACGAATAGTAGCATCTGACCATATCGATAATATAGTGGTATATAGGAAGTCTAGGAAGAGTAAGGATTAAGGAAGGAGTAAGGAATAAGTATTTCCAACCTTATCAAGTCCCCAAAAGACCAAGTCCCTAATGACTCCCATGGCGTTTACGAAATACTTTGCTCCGACTGTCCCCAAACTTACATTGGACAAACAAACAGACGCATTAATAACAGGGTATACGAACATCGCCTAGCAGTCAGAAATACTGACCTTACCTCATCCCTAGCACAACACCGTCTCCAGACTGGACATAACATAGACTTTGACAACACAAAAACAATAGCACCTGTATATTCCCGAAAAACACGAACGATCCGCGAAGCAACTGAAATCGAGAAGCGTCCTAATTGTTTAAACAAAAGGGACAACAGTCTTCTACTTCCAACTGCTTGGAAATCACTAATATCTCCACTAACTACACAACCCTCACTAACACCACACAGCGACCCTCTTACCACGCGCAACCGTTACGCACCAGTGCTTACCACACCCACCAATCCTACTATAAATACGTCACCTCAACCCACAACTCGTCAGTTCTCTCTAAGAACTGAGATTGAGATCTTAGAGACGAACCAAGGTTCGACCTGGGGAGTAGGCAGATTGAGGCCCCGGACTCGAACCATTCCTTACCCTTCCTAGACTTCCTATATACCACTATATTATCGATTCTTCTTTCTTTTTCTCTTGAAAATGGCTCCAAAGTGGGGAGCCGAAACGTCGAGACTCCAATAATCTCAGACGCGGTTCAACCCGTGAACCTAGTAATTTTCATATATATATATATATATATATATATATATATATATATATATATATATATATATATATATATATATATATATATATATATATATATATCTCCTATTTTATATATATATCTCCTATTTTATATATATATTATTATGTATTCCCTCAATATGTGAGGAAATAAATAATTTTTTTATTAATTATTTTGCATGAGTGTCTGCTTTCCGCAAACTCACTCCTCTCAGGGTTGAAGTAGGTTCAGGTACAATCAGGAAGTAAACGATCAATAAAACACTGTAGTTGGAAAATCAAATTTGGTTTTTATTCAATTGATTGGAATATGGTTGTTTTAAAATTTAACAATGACAAATTACACAAATTCTTAAATTTAAATGAATGTTGGTCGCCAAATAAATAAATAGTTGTTTAAAGATCTCATATGGAATTGATTTACAAAAGGGAAAGAAAACTCTGATGTGGTTTTATTCTTATTTACTATTGAAAACTTTTACCTTATGTCCGGTCGGTAGCTACCGCGCGACCGCAAAAACCAAAGATGTGGAGAGAAATCCGCTTCTGGTTGTCGTTAGCTAGCTAGCCTGTGGTGTTGACAATCGACAGTACAGCTGAGGTGAGATGGATGACCCTTCTGTTTCGTTCTTGTTTTGTTGATAAAGAAACTTCTCTGGATACTGGATTATTACTAAAACGATGCACTATTTCGTTGCACTTAAATTTGTGTCGAGGTGAGTACCAAAATATCTTTTCAATGACACTTTTACATATAGGAAAACTGCCCTTGTTTATAACTTACAATTTTACTAATTTTCACATTTATTTTCTTAATTCTCGTTTTCATATAACCAAGGAAACTATATTTGAATCATTACAATATTCTTACTTTGATTTGAAACTTTATACATTAACTTGACTTCAATATTTCAATTTTTTCTTTTAATTATTTTTAGGTTATGTCTTCCGCTAAAATTTTGTGTGCGGTTAGTTTCGTTCTTGAATAATGACTGAATTATAAATTCTGGCTCTCTATTGGGCCAAATGATGCACTTTGACAGGAGTTTACGACTTGATTTTTAATGGAAAAAAAAATTAATTTATGAATTTACTTTTTCTAGATTTGTCTTTTATTAAATGTTTATTTTACAACTTAAGTTTTATTTCTCATGCTTTTCTGAGTATTCTGATATGCAATACATATTGATTAATGCCTCATTTGTAATTTTTCATGGTTATGTGAACTCGGACATATTTTTACAAAATTGACCTTTAATATCTAATTTTAGCTACCAAACCATATTCCTGCTTATAGTTTAAAGTACATTTAACATTTATAAACAAAATTTCAACACCTTACTCTATTATTTTTACTAATACTGAACTATGCATTTTAGCATGTCGTTTGAGGAGAAACTTGTCACCCTCTACAAAATACTACATGATGTGTTGGACAAAACTACACTAAATCTATGGACCTAGCAAAACTCTATAACAACAAAGTGAAATACTCTAAGAAAAAACCTTTTTATAACTATTTTACACAATTTTAAGAAAAGTTCATCTGACAGCCATGTGATTTTATCACTATGGGCCCCATTTTGAAGTTTAATTTAAGGAAACTTACGTCGTAGAGTAAGTATAAACCATGTTGTTTCTGTTTTGACACATTTTATCCTATTATGATAAGTCTTTTTATGAAATACTTGTGAAGTTTGGTTTCAAACGTAACCTGCCGTTTAAACTTTTTGTTACTTTCTACCCTGCTTATGTAGTCCTTTTGTTATAAGTTTGTGCTTGTTTAAGCTTATAAATTATCACCATTTTAATTGTTTATTGTTAATTTTATGACTACACTTTTTATTTATTGACAAATTTTTATTATTTTTAGGTTCAAACCACCCTCTCATGTGTGTCAAGAGTTCCTGTTGGTTTGCCTCTGCATCTCACAAGCACTCGTGCATAAAGTAATCACCATCAGTGGCGTTTTTGTGTTTTATTTGATATAAATTACTAATTTTATTGTTTGAAGTGAAATGTTCCAATTTATTATACTGTTTGGGGAGAATATTGCGACAATATATATATATATATATATATATATATATATATATATATATATATATATATATATATATATATATATATATTACATCAATCAGCAGCATTAGGACGAGAGAGACGCGGGGGGCGGGAAATCGAATGAAAGAGACAGACATATCTGATTTCCCTGCAGAAGACAGAGACAGAGATTCCGGTAGGGTCTACAGCCTACGTAACCTGTAGACACTACAAGCATCTTTGTCTCTGTCGTTTGCACGGAAATCAGATATGTCTGTCTCTTTCATTCGATTTAACTCCCCCCGCGTCTCTCTCGCCTTCAAGCTGCTGATTGAGACAACCGTATGGTTTAATGACCGTGGGCTATACTCAATGTTTATGAAATCGGATTTAAAGGAAACAACTACTCAGCGGGCAAATACCCCGACCTGCATTGAATTACACCTTCAAATCGTGATCAGCAACCAACTATCATTTGTCTATTCCTAACCAGACATAGACCGGTTTCGAAATTATTATGTTCTCATCAGTATGCCATAGGTCATATAACAGACAATTGATAGTGGTCAACTTGCTAGTCTTATACAAACTGAATCAAATGAAGTGACGGTGAGAGGTAAACTCTCATATGGTCAGATACTACTATACGTCGGACAAATGTCACTGACGCATAGCGACTTGCTTTTTTGCAAGTACCAAGAGCGGCGACCTCTAGCCTTAGTGGGCTATACTCACTGTTTATGAAATCGGATTTGAAGGAAACAACTACTCAGCGGGCAAATACCCCGACCTGCATTGAATTACACCTTCAAATCGTGATCAGTAACCAACTATCATTTGTCTGTTCCTAACCAGGCATAGACCGGTTTCGAACTTATTATGTTCTCATCAGTATGCCATAGGTGATGTAACAGACAAACTGGGTATTTGCCCGCTGAATAGTTGTTTCCTTCAAATCCGATTTCATACATATATACACACCCATATATATATATATATATATATATATATATATATATATATATATATATATATGTATTGTACTGTTTCTGCGTGCTAAAAAAAAGAAGAAGAAGAAGAATTTGGTAATGACCAATACTGAGTAATGTTGTATAGCAAACAAAAACAGAACACTATTAATAGAGTTGGACGCCAGATGGATTAGACCATCAAAAAAAAACTGACAGGCGAAAACACTCGTCACTGTCTAATAAAGCCAGAGCACGAGAAAGTTTGCAATCGTGCATACAACTCCCTCCCAGTAGTCGGTTCCTGTGGATAAATTCTTGGTTTGGCAAAAGCAAATAAACAGTAATTGAAATGAAATAATTATAAATTTAATGTTCTGAATGGTTCTTATCTTTTCAAACTACACACACAAAAGGTTTACAAAATACTATAAACTAAAAAAAAATTTTAAAGAAAATTGAAATTGGCCTTTTGTTCTAGTTAAATTTGGTTGCAACCTATGTCAATTAAAGAAAATGAAAATGTTTGTATTTTAAGGTACCTTGTAAATTTTATTTATATTGAAGACTTTTACCTCCACTCCTGAGCTTAGACGTCGCTCACTGAAATGATGGTACTTGTTGACGATGTTCAGACTATATGACTAGACGGTATCCAAATCGACTAAATTTTGGTCCTGGGTAAATTTCTTGTTTGAAATTGATGAGAAAGCACTTTATTTTAAATTTCACTTATCGATGCACTGGTATTAATTATGCACCTAATTACCTTTTTGGTTGAGAAGTGTAACTGTAACCACACAGCTACGACTCTATAAACTTGGAATTGACAATTCTCATACTAATTATAACAAATTTTAATTATATAACGAAGAATACTTATTTTGTGATTTCTTTTAAAACTCTTGTCACGTTTTTTTCCAAAATTCAAACTGACATTTTTCTCTTGTCAAATTCAAATTCATAACTTTTAGGCATCTTAATAAATATTCTAGTTTTATACAAAATTTTCTTAACACTACTTAAAACTAAATAAAAACCCACTCAGAACTTGCATTTAACTCTAACGCATAAATAACAGTATTCAAACACATTACAAATCATTCAAATTGAAATCAATGAGTATCCCTCTTTCAATTCCTTCCTTCTCATAAACACATGGTCAGAAGTATAGTGCAAAGGTGATACTCCACAAAAATGTTCCTAAAAGCAACTACTATAATACCCTCTCATACCTGGACAATAATTCATGGCCTTGCAAAGCTTTTAAATAAAGTCCTCACAATGTTATAGCCGGAGTGGCTCAAAGTCAACCTTTTATTATGAAAGCGCCCCCCTAAACCAACAAACCACAGAAAATCCTAGATGAGTGCATGCAGATACTAGTCTTTAATTAAAAGTTCATAGAACCTCATTAAGAGTAGTTATTTTCAAAACTTCACACTAATCAATTTTCTTCGAGAAGAGTTCCACAAATCATTTTAATTAGTCAATTTGGGACGTTTTCCCACTTAATTTTCACTTTTTAAAATGTTCTCCCATACACAAATGTCCCTTTTATTAGGTTTGATTATTTTAATTAGTTTATTTGTAAGCACAATATGAGGTATAACATCTTAAAACTAGTGAAAACTTATATTAACAAAAGTACGTGTATTTCATATCCAATTACGTTATATTTACTACCAGTTGCTATATTTCATGTTTTAATAAAATTCATTCACCTCAACCTATACAGAGAGAGACTCGTGTATGCAAAATTTCCATGTCTGGAGAATAGAACAGAGACGTGCAGTGAGTGTTTAAGCTCCAGTCTATAAGCTTCAATGTTGCAAACCCCCTGGCTACAACTAGTTTATTGAGTCATGGTCGTGGATGACATAGCAGTATATATATATACATATATATATATCAGCCATACAACTCCATAAGACAACTTTATTCAATACATAAATGCCGCCTAGATCTAAAACGCCGGCCTGCTGCGATAAAAAGAAAATCGCAATTTTCGAGGAATCACAGCAGGTTTAGAGACAAAAATTTTGTTAGTGAATGTTACTCGGAATCACTTGATATGCCCCCCTGTAAAATTTTGTGAAAATCCGAATATTTTCAAAAAATATTTTGTTTCAGTTCTCCTGTATCTTTTTTATTTGTGACCGAATTAATTTCAAATTTTTATTAGCCATACAACTCCATAAGACGACTTTATCAACATATAAATGCCGCCTAGATCTAAAACGCCGCACAGTGGCACGAATCGTGATTTTTTCGTTAAAATTATCTTGTTTCGCAACCGATTCGGATTTTTTTTTTTTTAAATACCTACTCGTTATTTAATTTCCAAAAAATGTAAGAGAGTCGATTTTTGAATTGTGCTAACCAAAATTATTTAGCTTAGCCAGAATGATCATTTTTAATTTAAATCTTAATAAAACTTACAAATAATTTTTTTTTTCTTATCCAATTTACATAAATCTTGTTACTCGGAAGTTTTTGAGGTCGCTGATTACGAATCTAATATCTAAATTGTCATAAACCAACCTGCAAGATGGCGGAATCAACGGCGGTTATAAAATGTTAAATAATGGTGGAAAGTGAAATATTTTTGTTAAAGTTTATGCCGAAATCGGCTCTCTTACGTTTTTTGGAAATTAAATAACGAGTATTTAAAAAAAAATGTATCCCGATCGGTTGCGAAATAAGTACTCTAGATAATTATGACCGAAAAAATCACGTTTCGTGCCACTATAGAATTCTCCATTAGATGATTTTATCTAACACCTAATGATAACTTTTTACAGCAAATGAAAGTCATGCACAATTATTATTGAAATTATTTAATATTTATCGTGTATGCAAAATTTCAGCTCGATTGAATAACGGGAAGTGGGTAAATTTGATACATACATACGTAACACATGCATACATACAGATTTCCAAGTATTATAATACCATTGAAAAAAGAAAACGGTATTACCTTTAAGTTGATGTGTAATAATAAAAAGTGGCCCTTTTAGCATTTTATTGAATGCCGATTTTTGTTCACAATTTTCATTTGTTGGAAAAAGTTCTTTAGGTGTTAGATAAAATCGCCTTATGGAGTTGTGTAGCTGATAAAAATTTGAAATGAATTCGGCCACAAATAAAAAAGATACAGGAATATCTTCACGAGAAGTGAAACAAAAATTATTTTTTTAAATATTCCGATTTTCACAAAATTTTATAGGGGGCATATCAAGTGATTCCGAACAACTTTCATTAACAAAATTTTTGTCTATCTCTAAGCCTACTATGATTTCCCGAAAATTGCGATTTTCTTTTTATCGCAGTAGGCCGGCGTTTTAGATCTAGGCGGTATTTATGTGTTGAATAACGTCGTCTTATGGAGTTGTATGGCTGATAAGAATTTGAAATGAATTCGGCCACAAATAAAAATGATACAGATCACGAGAAGTGAAAGGGGCTAGGAAAGACTAGGAAGGCGTCGGTGTCAATCTGGTCAAGGTCAAGTTTTGCTGGGTGTCGTCAGTGTAATTCTTTTCATTTCCATTGCTGTATCTTTTGTTCTATAGCCATTATTTCTTGTAGGGGTTTGTACTCTTCATCTTCCAAGTTCAGTGGTGTGAGTCCTCTGTCTGCCCTGATGATATTACGATGGTACTCTGATGTCTCACTTTTCCGGTAGAAAAATTTACGCCGCTCAATTTGCCGTTGATGAGATTCTGTTAAGTCCACAACACCTCTTCCTCCCTTTGATCTCGGTGAATAAAATCAGTCCGTGGAGCTCTTTGGATGTTTAACTCTATATTTCGTGAACAGTGAACAGTTCGGTTTGCCTCACGTAGGTCAGTTTTGGACCATTTAACTATTCCGAAACTGTAAGTAATCGTTGGCACCGTATAGGTGTTAATAGCCTTTATTTTATTTGCGGCGGATAGTTGAGTTTTGAGGATAGCCTTGACTCTGTCTGTCAGTCTCTTTTTTAGTATTATTTCATATTGGCGCGGTTTATGCCTCGAGCTTGGTCTAGTCCTAAGTACTGGTAGCTATCTAGTCTATTCATAAATGCTAGGATTGCATCAGGCTCCACATAAAATCCCGGGTGTTGTTCCCACACTCCTTTTTTCATTGCGCTGATTTTACATTTATCCAGATCAAACTCCATTCTTGTGTCCTCACTATATCTTCTGGTTGTTTTTAGCAGTGTATCAAGTCCTTTTTTGTCATTGATATTAACTTGATATCATCCATGCATGCGAGGTGGTCTATTTGTTGTCCGTTATGAAGTGGGAAGCCTACTCCTTTTTTATTTAACATTCTGGAGAGATAGGTTAATGTGATACAATACCACAGTGCACTTAGAAAGTCGCCCTGGAATACTTCTCCTTATACTGACCCTCCCTACATGTAACTTATCTCTTCCAGATTGTAGATGCAGGTTCATTTTCCAATGGGGCATGAGATGCTGTAGCAGGTTAACAATTGGTGGGCTTATTTTATATGTTTTGAGCATTTCAATGAGATGGGTGTGAGGTACGCTATCGAATGCTTTTTTATAATCTATATATGCGACATATAGATATTCTCCCCTTTGTTTCGCTTTTTCACTGACTACCGCATTTATAGCAAGTTGCTCTTTACATCCCCGGTTTTCTTTTCTACATCCCTTTTATTTTTCGGTTAGTGGTTTGTGTCTATCTACGTGTTCGTAGATCTGGGTACACATGATGGCGATTAGCACTTTGTACAAGGTTGGTAGGCATGCGATAGACCTATATTTTGCAGGGTCTTTGGAGGTAGGGGATGATTTCGGGAGAAGGTAGGTTGTGTCTGTGCATAGGAAGGTTGGAATTTGTAGTGGGTCACGTATGGCTATTGTCAGAACGCTGGCTAAGCTATTGTGCAGCGCATGAAATTTCTTCAGCCAGTAGTTGTGGATTCCATCCGGGCCTAGCGCCTTTCAGTTTGCAGCGTTGCTGACAGCTCTTTTTACATCTGCCTCGGTCACTGTATTATATACCATCATCAGGATTCTATCTGTAACTCTCTTCTCTTCCACAAGACAACTCGCCTTAGGATTGTGAGTCCTCGGGTTCGCCCATATATCCGCTCAGTATCTGGTGGCGTCTTCCGGTGATGGTACCTCTCCTTCCTCATCTTGTTGAGTCTGGACCATGTTGCGATAGAAGTGTTTCTGACTAGTGTGGAAGAGACGGTTTTCATGTTTCCTTAGGTAGGATTCTTTGTATGTTTTGTGCCTGTTGGAGTACACTGCTAGCTTTTGCTTAAGTTGGTCTAGGATTTGTGGCGGGTCTTCATGTTTCCTAATAATTTCTCGTACTTTGTTGGTTAGTCTTCTCGTTGGTGTGTCTGTCTGCGTAAATTGGTGAAGCAGTCCTATCGTTTGTCTTAGACTCTCGATTTTCCTTTCAATTCTTATTTCCCATTTTGGTTTCCTAGGTTCTCTCTTTATATCTGTTTTGGTTAGTTCTTGGCCATGCATCTTCAGAGCAGTACGAGCCCCCGAGTATATCAGGTCATGGTAGTCTAGGATGCTCTTTATGTCGTCTGCTTTTGCTGTCACTAGCTTATTTATTAAATATATGATTTTGGTGGTGTCCATTTTTGTGTTTAGACGAGGCAGAACTGGTCTGCTTAGCGGAGCTAGTCCTCGATAATTTTGCAAGTTCTGTGCACGCTTTCATACAGTGTTGCATACATTCCCGGCCTTTCGTTTGTGTTCAGTGAAATATCTTGTAATGAAACAAGATATCAGTGACATTTGGCATCAAATATCTAGAAGAAATACATTCAATACGCTGGCGCTAAATATAAAAAAGTCAGCTATATTTTCATAAAACATGAAGTGAAAATATGGAGTGCCTATTTGTGTACTTATGCTTATGACTGTAAAGACCAAAAATTATCACTTTTCTTAGTGCCAAAAAATACTGAAGTGAGACACAGAAATGTGATAGTTTACAAAGTGTTTTAAATTAAAAGCCACATGTTTGTGAAAAACATTTTTGCTCCAGCAGTATAAAAAGTAGTTTTACTTCACAGTCTGAAAATGGAGTTGTTACATATACTGTAAGTTTTAAATTTACATAAATATTTGTGACATAACCTATAGGTATAAAAATGTCTATTTAAATATATTTTATGCTTTTAGCGGCAGTTTTAAAGAAAAAGGCTGAAGAAAGGTGCATTTCCAAGCAAATTAGATGCTTGTTCTTCAGAAAATGTTGTCCCTAAGACAATTAAGAAGTTATTAAATATGAGTGATGTTCACGATAGTATAACTTATCCTTATTTCAGAGGGTTTGTATTTACACTTACTAGAAAAAATTTTATCTGAAGAATGTGACGTCAAATTACCAAATAAGAATTCATAACAGTATTGAAAGTAGAATCTTAATGTTTACATAAGGCAGAACAGCATGATAAATTAATTTTAAGACGGTAAGTGCTTTTTAAATAGTATTTGTTTTCAAATGATAATTTAGTTTTTCAAGTAATTATTTGTGTAATCTCTATTTTCAGGTTGGGTTTGGTCTCAGGTTTGGTCCTACAATAGAGGTTATTTTTTGCATAAGGATATTAAGTTAACATCAATCAGTAAACCGATCACACTGTAGAAGAACTGCAGCATATCTTTCTAAAAATTGACTCTATAACGCTTGTTTGGGTGGACCAAGTACAAATTATTATCAAAGTGTTCATTCTGATGTGCAATTAAAGTCAACTCATGTTGGGGGCATAGAAAATGCTCAGTAATTTTGGAGAAAAAACTATTTGTAAATATTGTGTAAATCTTGTTCTTATAATATTGCAGCTCTTTTCCGGGACGCCCAGTACTGTTGTCACAAATAAATTTGTATATTTTACAAAACTTTTATTTTCTTACCATATATACCTATATGAATCTGAAACTGGTGAATATTTGTTCCTTTACATAACTGAAATTGCTATTTAGTTGTGAATATATGCAGTACTATATGCAGCAAAGCAAATTCATGTACCTATTATACAGGTCTTTCTAGGACGTTAAAGCTCGCGCCATCTACTAAATTAAATAGAAAGCATGCACTTATGAAGCCATTATTATCATAGGAAAGTGCCGTATGTCGGACCACCTATTTAATACACCCTGGTATAAGATGAGGTTCCTCTCGAAGCAACTTCGTGCTTCCTCGAGCCCAAGGTCAGTTTCATCGTTTTGATCGAGTGCTCTTGGGGCTCCCTCTTGGTGACCAGGGGGTCGCATACCTAGTTCAATTCCGACTTCTGTTCGTATTTCCTGTGTACCGCTAACATGAAGTCTGTTACGTGTAAATAGTTGCCTTCGTTGGTCCAGGATATTTTGACGCGTCTTAACTCGTAGTTCTGGGAATTTCGCCACCATTCGTTCATAGAGCTCAACACTGTAAGGTTCGTTTGCAGTCTCCATTCTCGTGATGGTGAGGTAGATATGGTAGAGATATTCATTCATACCATTCGTCCATCTCAACCGTCTCCTACTGTTAGTTTCCTCTTATGTGGGTCGAGCAATCTGCTCAGCAACACCTTCAGAGTGTGGACAGTTTAAGTTATCCATGTTCCTTTGCTGTTCCAGGTCCGCAAGCGTAGCGGTGCGCGTTCGCAGGCCAGCGCCGCTTTGTCCACTGGGTCCTGCGCCAGACTGAAGATCGTCAGGATGGTTCCAAACAGGAGTTGTCTGGCCTCCTGCCACGCCTGAGTAGCGATGTCTACGTGTTCTCACTGCTAATTAATCATCACGCTATCTGGATAGCGGTTTCCCTTTTAGTCGCCTTTTACGACAGGCAGGGATTACCGAGGATGTATTCTACTTGCCCCCACGGGGTTTATTATTATTATGATTTTTTTATCTTTTTTTGTTAAAACCAGTCCCCCTTCTCTGTGGCTCCGATTCTCATAGGGCTGCCCCACACCCGTGGGGTAAGTGACTACTGTGTCCGAGAATCGTGTGCCCTGAGCAGACGCAATGAGCTGAGAATGACGGCCTTCTGCATTCTGCCGGCAAAGACCTCTGCCGAATTTCGGCATCCCGGTATGATCTTAAGTTCCGAAAGCAGTGTGTGTCTGGTTCCACCGAGGGCTCCTATAATCAGTACCACTATCTTAACAGCATGGTCTGGATACAGTCTGCGGAGTTCGAAGAGCAGATCTCGATATTTTGTCCGTTTTTCCTCCTCCTTCAAGACAATGTTGTTCTCCGCGGGAGCCGAGAACTACACGACAAACATTGTCTTGAGTTGATGGTCGAGGAGGACTACGTCAGGCTTGTTGGCATGTATTTGCCTAATGGTGGAAAAAGAGTAGTTCCAATAAATTAGACACTTCTCATTTCCCACAACGGACTCAATATCCCCCGGAGCATAAGGCAGCACTGGTGTCTCATCTATCCTATACGAGTGCCTTAGATGGTAATAAAGCACTCGTAATGCTCAGTCGTGCCTTTGGATATAGGCCGAGACTGCATATGTCGGGCAAGCCGACAGCAAGTGCATAAGAGTCTCTGACGCCCTGCGGCAGGCCCTGCAGCTGACATCAGGGACCTCTATACCCATGACACGACTACGATAGACGAGGGTGTTAAATACACCATCCTGGCAAGCTTTTATGAATCCCTCGGTCTCAGACTTCAGCCCGGCTGACCTTAAGAAGGCAAAGGTCAGAGTTTCGGATAAGCCAAGGTTCTATATATTTTGATAGAAAACTCCATGAATTGGCTTATCCGTGTGAAGCTCCAGCAAGTTGTTGTGTTCTGCAGCTATAATTTGGGCTTTTCGACGAGCAGGTTCCAACTCGATGACAGAGTCGCGATTTACCCGCTCGACGTCGAAGGAGAGACCAAGTTCATCTTCTGTTTTCTGTGCTGCCTTAAACAAAAAGGCTCCTACCCCTGCATTTTCATGGTTCCGGACCATGCAGAGGAGGGGATCCGAACTCCTGATGACCTTACAAGCTCCATCCAGAACTATTCTATTATGGAGACTCTCCAAACTCGAGAGTCCACGGCCTCTCCGATATCGTGGGAGGTATAGCCGTGGAACGGACGATTTAGGATGCAAACTCCTATTGAGATGCATCTTCTTGCGGGTTCCTAAGTCGAGTTGACGCAACTCTTCTTGAGTCCATTTCACTACTCCAAAGGAGTAGAGAAGGACCGGAACGGCAAGCATGTCAGTAGCAGACACCTTGTTCTTCCCCGACAGTTCTGAAGACCAGATCTGTCGGAGTCGGTGCTGATACTTGCCGCGGAGAGCGTTTTTCACTACACTCACTTCTTGGGTGGAGCGTTGCTCGACACTCAAGTAAGTGTACGACTCTCCGGAATCTAGATGATGTAAGATGCTCCCGTCCACGAGCTGCGCGTCCTCTCCATAGTTCTCGCATCGTCCTGTCTTGAGATGGACCATTGCAAATTTGTCCAGTCCGAACTCTATGCCGACAGCCTGCGTGTACTCCTGTACTACCCTGAGGGACTGGTGTAGGTCCCTCTATCCGGAGTCATCCAAGGTCATCCATGTAGAACAGATGGATGACCTTATGCCTCCTATGGCCGGGGTGCCGCAGTTGTATCCACGGGTTTCCGGAGCGAAACGGATAATGGCAGTAGTGAGATGCAAAACAGAAGGGGGCTGAGGGAATCTCCCTGAAATACTCCCCTTCTGAAAGTTGCCGACTCCGTCTGGACTCTATCATTACTCGATGTAATGGTAAAGCGAGTCCTCCAGAGCGGCATCAGTTCTTCGATGCATCTCACTACGGGACCGGGTACCGCAAGACATTGGAGCAAGTGAACAATAAGCTCATGCGATGTCATATCAAATGCCTTGCGGTAGTCGATCCAGGCCATGGAGAGGTTCCGCTTATACTGCATGGAGTCCTGTGTGACACATCTGTTAATCAACAGGTTCTCCTTGCAGCCAGCGACACCTCTCTTCGACCCTCGTTGCTCATATATCCGTTCGTAAACCGGTTCAACTGCGTGGAGCACTCGCATGTACAAGATGCGCGTAAACACCTTGTAACATGCGTTTAAACAGGTTATCGGTCGGTAGTTCCTTGGGTTGGACAAATCACCGTTCTTGGAGATCAGCACTGTTCGCCTTTCAACCACCCAAGAAGGAATTTGCTGCTCCCCATTTAGCCAGGCATTAAAAATTCTGGCCAAATGGTGGTGGGTGCTCGGTAAATTTTTCCACCAAAAGTTATTTATCCCATCGGGACCTGGAGCAGCAAAGTTCTTAGAGCCCTCGAGAGCTCTTCGAACCTCTTCTGGGGTTATTGGTTGGCACACTGTGGTTGCTGAAACCTTTGACAAAAGGTTTCAAAGTGTGCAAGGGCCGGAGAGTCTCGATTGAGTAGAAGCTTCTCCTCGTAAAGAGTTTTCCAGAAATTTTCCAGCTGATCTACAGTCGGCGGATTCTCTGCAACACGGGGAGGCGGTTCGAAAAGGCGCGAGGGCTTTTGGCAGAGGAGTTTATTTTCCGCCAGCCCCCTCGCCCGCCTCACTAGTGCTTTTTTATAAACCACTACCATTCGTATCCTGTCGAGACAGTGCTGTTTGGTGGTTCGCAGTGGTGATTATTATTATTATTATTTTTTGTTAAAAACCAGTCACCCTTCTCTGTGGCTCCGACCCTCACAGAGGGGAGCTGATAGTACCGGCAGCCACTCCCCACACCCGAGGGGTAAGTGACTACTGGGTCCGGGAATCGTGTGCCCTGAGCAGACGTAATGAACCAAGAATGACGGCTTTCTGCATTCTGCCGGCTAAAACCTCTGCCGAATTTCGGCATGCCAGTATGATCTTAAGTTCCGAAAGCAGTGTCTGTCTTGTTCCACCGAGGACTCCTATAATCAGTACCACTATCTTAACAGTATGGTCTCGATACAGTCTGCGGAGTTCGAAGAGCAAATCTCGATATTTTGTCCGTTTTTCCTCCTCCTTCAAGACAATGTTGTTCTCCGCGGGAGCCGAGAATTCCACGACAAACATTGTCTTGAGTTGATGGTCGAGGAGGACTACGTCAGGCTTGTTGGCTTGTATTTGCCTGACGGTGGGAAAAGAGTAGTTCCAATAAATTAAACACTTCTCATTTCCCACAACGGACTCAATATCCCCCGGAGCGTAAGGCAGCACTGGTGTCTCGTCTATCCCATACGAGTGCCTTAGGTGATAATAAAGCACGCGTAATGTTCCGTCATGCCTCTGGATATAGGCCAAGACTGCATATGTCGGACAATCCGACAACAGGTGCATTAAAGTCTCTGGCGCCCTGCGGCAGGCCCTGCAGCTGACATCATGGACCTCTATACTCATGATATGACTACGATAGACGAGGTTATTAAATACACCATCCTGGCAAGCCATTATGAATCCCTCGCTCTCAGATTTCAGCCCGGCTGACTTTAAGAAAGCAAAGGTCAGCCTTTCGGATAAGCCAAGGTCTTCTATATTTTCATAGAAAACTCCATGCATTGGCTTATCCGTGTGAAGCTGCAGAAAGATGTTGTGTTCTGCAGCTTTAATTTGGGCTTTTCGTCGAGCAGGTTCCAACTCGGTGACAGAGTCGGGATTTACCCGCTCGACGTCGAAGCAGAGACCAAGTTCATCGGCTGCTCCGGGATTATTAGATTATTATTATTATTATTACTATTTTTTTTCAGTCACCCTTCTCTGTGGCTCCGACCCTCACAAAGGGGAGCTGGTAGTACCGGTAGCCACTCCCCACGCCCGTGGGGTAAGTGACTACTGGGTCCGGGAATCGTGTGCCCTGAGCAGACGTAATGAACCGAGAATGACGGCCTTCTGCATTCTGCCGGCTAAGATCTCCCTTATTTTTATTATTTTTATTATTGTTATTATTATTATTATTTTTTTTTTGTTAAAAACCAGTCACCCTTCTCTGTGGCTCCGACCCTCACAGAGGGGAGCTGGTAGTACCGGCAGCCACTCCCCACACCCGTGGGGATTGGCTGTGGGGGGTATTATTATTATCATTATTATTATTATTATTATTATTACTTTTTGTGAAGCCAGTCGCCTTTCTCTCTGTCTCCGATGCCAGAGAGGGTACGCTGGTAATACCAGAGACCACTCCCTACGCCGTAGGGTCAGTGGTCACTGGGTCCGCGAATCGTGTGCTCTGAGCAGGCGTAACGAGCCAAGGATAACGGCCTTCTGCATTCTTCCAGCTAAGATTTCTGCCGAGTTTCGGCATGCCGGTGTCGTCTTCAATTCCGAAAGCAGTGTGCGCCTCACCCCACCTAGGCATCCTATGACAAGAACCACTAGTTTATCAGTGTGGTCCGGATAGAGACTACGGAGTTCGAACAGAAGATCTCGATATTTAGTCCGTTTTTCCTCCTCTTTCAGCACAATGTTTGTTTCCCCTGGGGCAGAAAATTCAATGACAAACATTGTCCTAAGTTGGTGGTCGAGGAGGACTAAATCAGGTTTATTGGCCTGTAATTGCCTGAGGGTGGAAAACGAGTAGTTCCAATAAATTAGGCACCGCTCATTCCCCACTACGGACTCAATATCCCCCGGAGCGTAAGGCAGCACTGGTGTCTCGTCTATCCCATACGTATGCCGCAGATGATAGTACAGCACACGTAATGCTCCATCATGTCTGTGGATATAGGCCGAGACAGCGTATGTCGGACAAGCCGACAACAGGTGCATAAGTGTCTCCGGCGCTCTTCGGCAGGCCCTACAGTTTACATCAAGGACCTCTATACCCAGGACATGACTTCGGTAGACGAGTGTGTTAAAGACACCATCCTGGCATGCCGTAATGAACCCTTCGGTCTCAGACTTCAGCCCAGCTGACCTTAGGAAAGCAAAGGTCAGCTTCTCAGATAATCCCCTGTCTTCGATGTTCTTGTAGAAGACTCCATGCAAGGGCTTATCTTTATGCAGCTGCAGAAATTTACGTTGCTCTGCTGCTTTTGTATGGGCTTTTAGCTGAGCGGGTTCCAGCTCGGTGACAGAACTCGGGTTTACCCGCTCAGTGTCGAAGTCGAGACCAAGTTCATCGGCTGCTCGTTGTGCTGCCTTGAATAAGAACGCTCCTGTCCCTACGTTTTCATGGTCGCGAACCATGCAGAGAAAGGGATTCGAACTCTTGATGATCTTGCAAGCTCCATCCAGAGCCAACCTGCTATGCAGATACTCCAAACTCAAGAGTCCACGGCCTCCCTGCTGTCGTGAGAGATATAACCGCGGAACGGACGATTTTGGATGCAAACTTCTGTTGAGATTCATCTTCTTTCGGGTTTCTACATCGAATTGACGCAACTCGCCTTGTGTCCATTTCACTACCCCAAAGGAGTGTAGAAGGATTGGAACGGCAAGCATGTTAGTTGCAGACCTTATTCTTCCCCGACAGTTCAGAAGACCAAATCTGCCGGAGAAGGTGCTGGTACTTGCCGCGGAGAGCGTTTTTAACTGTTGACACTTCTTGGGTGGAGCGTTGCTCAACACCCAAGTATTTATACGTCTCTCCGGCATCTAGGTGGTGCAAGATGCTTCCATCTACAAGCTGCGCGTCCTCTCCGTAGTCACCGCATCGTCCTCTCTTGAGGTGAACCAGTGCACATTTGTCCAAGCCGAACTCCATACCGACAGCCTGAGTGTACTCATGTACCACCCTGAGAGATTGGCGTAAATCTCTCTCGCTGGAGGCATAAAGTTTAAGGTCATCCATATAAAACAGATGGATGCCTCCTATCTCCGGGGGTACCGCAATTGTAACCACGGGTTCTGCGAAGTTCAACGGATAACGGCAGTAGCGAGATGCAAAATACAAGGGGGCTCAGAGAGTCTCCTCTTAAACATAACCGGCTCTGTTTGGACTCTGACATTACCAGATGTTATAGTAAAGAGAGTCCTCCAGAGCGGCATGAGTTGTTCTATGCATCTCACTACGGGACCGGGCACCGCAAGACATTGGAGCAAGTGAACAATTAGCTCATGAGATGTCATATCAAATGCCTTGGGGTAATCGATCCAGGCCATAGAAAGGTTCCGCTTATACTGCACGGAGTCCTGCGTGACACATCTGTCAATAAGTAGGTTCTCCTTGCAGCCAGCGACACCCTTCTTAGACCTACGTTGCTCGTATATCCGTTCGTAAACCGGGCCGCTTGCTTGAAGTACCCGCATGTACAAGATACGTGTGAATATCTTGTAACATGCGTTTAAACAGGTTATTGGTCTGTAGTTCGCTGGATCTGCCACATCTCCGTTCTTAGAGAGTAGCACGGTTCGCCCCTCGATAATCCAGGAAGGGATTTGCTGCTCTCCATTTAGCCACGAGGTGAAGATTCTGGCTAAATGGCGGTGGGTGCTCGGAAGTTTTTTCCACCAAAATGTGTTAATCCCATCGGGTCCAGAAGCAGCAAAGTTCTTGGAGCCTTCTAGGGCTCTTCGAACCTCTTCCGTCGTTATCGGTTGGCACTCTGCTTGAGGCTGCTGGAGCCCTTGGAAAAAAGCTTCAAAGTGTGCCAGGGCTGGAGTATCTCGGTTTAGTGGACGCTTTTGTTCGTAAAGAGTCTTTCAGAAGTCTTCCACCTGATCTACAGTCGGCGGATTCTCAACAATACGCTCAGGCGGTTGGAACAGGCGAGATGGGTTCTTGCGGAAAAGGTTATTTTCCGCTACTGCCCTCGCCCGCCTTGCTAGCGACTTTTTGCAAGCCACTAGCATCCGTATTCTATCGAGACAATGTTGCTTGGTGGTAAGCAGCATTGCCACGTTAAGCGTGTGATGGACTCGCCTTAAGTTGGCGGCGATTCGCCACACTTTTGACGTGAAAGGCCTGTTCTCCGCCATGTAATCCATCACACACTGAATACGGGAGGCATATTGTCTCGCCGACCGGATCTTGGCTTCCATCTTTCTTATACGCCGGTCAGCTCTCTCCTGAGGGGAAGTAGTATTATCCCGCCTCACCACCGGAGAGAGCCGCGTCACGGCGTCGTAGACGGCACAATTAATGTGCCAGATATCAGCCTCCTCCGGAATAGCTTCACTGAGTTCTGCGTCCACTCTGACCAGATCTTGTGGCCGAGGGGGCTTTTGATGGTGCAGCCCCCTTCTGGTTCTGATGCCCTCTGGTATGGGTGGAATATCTAAAACCACCTCCTCTACCGGTTGATCGGGCGGTCTGTCGACTACCTCTTCAATAGGTCTCAGAGCGGTTCTGATGTAGCCTCTGCTTCGTAGGTGAGATACATAGTCACGAAGATTTTGTTTCGTGAAAGCGCGATGCTCTGGGTGTATATCACACCACAGAGACTCATTGCTTTCATAGCACTGCAGAAGGTCGTCCCTCAGCTCGTCCGTCCACTCAAAGCGTCCATATGCGTCGCGGTTGTCGTCATCGGGCAGTCCTGTTGGGCCCCACCACCTTGCCCATGACCCCTATCCGCTCGGGATCGATCGTGGGGGCCCTGCCTTTGGTCAACTGGAACCAGAGATTTGGGCTTGTGGGTGGTTAGCCCAGCAAGCTCACGACCGACACCAGAGGGGAATGAGCTTTCCCCTCCCGGGTGCACTAGGGCTGCCGGTTCGATTTTGCACCCCCAGCTGGAGTAAGTGGTGGCGCTACTCACCAAAGGCTTGATAGATGAAAGTCAGCCCCTCCTCCTTATTATTATTATTATTATTATTATTACCACCACAGACTTAACGGCGGCACACTTTCTCAGCCGTAGCTGGAAACTATTCTCTCTGTTGGAGCCCGTTCCATGTTTTGGACCCTTCAGGCGACATTGGTAATATCCGCTTCCAACAGTTCAGATTCTAGATCCGAACATGGGAGGCTCCTAATCCAAGACTTTCCTTAAGATATGCGCTATACCCAAAAGTGCGATCTTCTGCACTTCTTGTGCGCTCAGTTGACCAGGCAGTTGTTGTAGATTCCGGTCATAGCCATTCCTGACAATTCCAGTAAGTGTAGGACTTACTGGCACAACTGTGGCCTTTGTATTCCACATTCTACTAACCTCTATTTGGAGGTCTTTTTACTTGCTCATCTTCTCCGTTTCCTTTACCATCACGTTGGTGTCATTCGGAATGGATACATCGATCAGCAAACAGGATTTTTTTCTTTTTATTATGTACGATGTCTGATCGATTTGCGCATATTTCTCTGTCAGTTATAACCGGCAAGTCCCACATAATTGTGGTATTGACATCTTTCTACGGGTATATTCATATTTTGGCGGTACTGGTATATCGAAATGCTTGCATTTGACCCAGTGGAGATATCTGGCTACTCTATTGTGTCTGTGAGTGTACTCTGATGGTGACAGCGTAGTACATCCCGCCGCCAAGTGGCTGACACGTTCTTCTGCTAGGCCGCACATCCTACAATTGCTGTCAACAGGCTGTTTCAAGATCATCTTCTGGTGGTACCTGGTGTTTAGTGCATGGTCCTGTGCTGCTATTATAAAACTTTCCGTTACCACCTTCAAGCCTGAGCCGTTCAACCACTGCATAGGCGCCTTTTTATCTACTGCTGGTCGGTCGAGATCGCGGAAGAATTTTCCATGCATCGGCTTTACGCAAAGTACTTCTATTTTCCTCTATTTTCCTCTTTAATTTTCTTCTTGGCTTCCTCGTAGGTGGTTTCGGCTCCCAGATATTCTCCTGGATTTTTCGCGCTTCCTTCTGGATGGAATACAACTTCTTATCATGATCTTTAACTAGCCGCCTGAATTTGTCCTCCTCTGTCAAATAAACGCGCTCAGTCCCACGATGGATGATTCATAGGTAGATTCTAGCTCTATTAATCCTCGGCTGCCCTCCTTCCTTTTAACATTTAATCTTAGTCCAGTCAACGGGGGGTTTCACCTCTAATTTGAGTGCTAATGAATGGTTTTGATGAAACTTTGTGCAATGTGTTTGTAATGACGTTAATAAAAAAGTTTAAAAAAATATTAGGGTAGGATGTGATCGAAAGGGGTAAAAAATACCTCTTTTTTCACGGGTTCCGTAACTTGTAGAATTAGGTCAAAAATTAAAAAAAAACAATATGTTTACCTTTTTTGCCCAAAATAAAATGTTTTTATTCTGGTGAATTTTTTCGATAAATGCATATTTTTGAGGTATGGCCACTCGAAAATTCCTAAAAGTGGTGGAGGGCAAATGTAAAAGTCGAAAAAAAAAAATCTGAAAAAATTCAGGTGAATGCGGCGAAATCATCATCGAAATACAAGACTTTTTTATTTGCAACTTTTCTGTAAAGTTCATTTTAATCGAGTTTTTCTGGAAAAATTCGAAAAACTACCTCTTTCTTTGAAATTGTAGCGCTTTCAAAATATGTAATTTATAAAATTGAAAAAATTCAGGAGTACGCATAGAGGCCTTATAAACTTTCGTAGTCTATTGGAGTTTTTTTGTAACTTGCTAATTTTCCGAGTTACAGGCAGATTTTCACGATAGATAATGTACTACATTTTTTGCACATTAAATATACACACAAAATATGCACAAAATATAAAAGTATATTGAACCATTAAAAATGGTATAAATATATAGATTTCATATTTTTTTATAATAAATATAAATCATGCTCATTTTTCGAATTTTCAAGTATTTTTTGCAAAAATACATTATTTATCGTGAAAAACTGTCTGTAACTCGGAAAATTAGCAAGTTACAAAAAAATTCGAAGAGACAAAAAATATTTAGAAGACCTCAATGCATACGTCTGTTTTTTCAAATTTTTATATTATATGATTTTAAAGCACTAGAAATTCAGAGAAAGGTTTTTCCGAAAAAATTCGGTGAAAACGCACTTTACAGAAAAGTTGCAAATAAAAAAGGGTCTTGTATTTCTATGATACATTTGAATCTGAATTTTTTCAGATTTTTTTTTCAACTTTTACATTTCCCTTCCCTCACTTTTAGGAATTTTCGAGTGGCCATATATCGAAAAATATGTATTTTTCGAAAAAATTCACCAGAGTAAAAGCATCATATTTTGGACCAAAAAAAGTGAATATATTGTTTTTTTTTTTCATTTTTGACCTAATTCTGCAATTTACTGAACCCGTGATAAAAGAGGTGTATTCCACCCCTTACGATCATTTCCTACTCTAATATTTTTTCAACTTTTTTATTAAGGTCATTACAAATACATTGCATAAGGTTTTATCAAAATCCATTAATTAGCACTCAAATTAGATATTGGTCATTTTAGCGCACCGTTGACTATCTGTGCACATCTGCTTTTGGGTGATGAATTTCGCCCATTAGGATTTTTCTCGTCTTCCTGTTCATTTTCACAATGTCACTTCGAAGCCAATCGACAATTCCAAAACTGTAGGCAACTACGGGAACAACAATAGTGTTTATTGCTATGATTTATCTCTTGGTGTTTAGTTCGGTCTTAAGAGCTTGTCTAATGCGACGGTAGTATCCCTCGCAATCTTACTTTTCATCTCGTCTTTGTCAATTCCGGCTCACTGTTCAACACTCATGTACTTATATGTTTCCCCCAGATCCATGCTTAGTATTGCAAACTGATCACTCAGCACAATGTTCTGACTCTTAACATGTTTACCTCGCTGGAGGACCACTGTGGCGCATTTTCCTAAGTCGAACTCCATATTATTATTATTATTATTAGCAGTAAGTATAGAATTTTCATCTTTTTCGACTATTACAGGACTCCAATTCTAAGTTGTCTCTTAAAAACCCCCTGAGAGTAGAAAGATAACATCAAACGTTGCCGGAGGCACGACTAATGTCCGCAGTATATATTTCTATTGTGTCCTTCAGATGCACGGTGGTAATATATTCTAGAATACTACCTATGAATTTTAGGCTCTATATTATATCAAATTTCTGTAAGATATTATAACAATGCTCTGCAGAACCTACAGAATTTTATCTTGATATATCTATTGGTTTTAGAGTTTTGAAAGAACATACAAACAAACAAGACAATATTGAGATCCAACTGAGAACCATTTTTTTAAGTCTGTTAGAAATAAACGCCTGATGAGTGAATTTGCGATTTTATCTTAATTATTGCCATAAAACGACAGAATACGTGGCCTTTAAACATCAAAAGTTTTAAAATATGAGATCTGTGGCTCATTGCATATTCCTATTTTTCACGTGTAAAAAAGTTACCAGTAAAAAATACTTGAGGTGCCATAATTAAAAAATTGTGCTGTTTATTTAAAACTTGCTACTTTGTTATATTATATAATAATAACTCAACGGTTTCTCGTCACCTATTTTCCGATTTTGCTGAAATAATGTAACAAGCAAATTATAAGGCTTCTTATATAAACTGGCGGTATGCATGTAAATTTCCTCATTATAAGAGAACACTGCTTTGTAAAATATTGTTACTGGGGGTGTTGTAAAAGGTTAATACCCAACCTCCAAGACGCCATAAAAGATCTCTTGAGAATAAAACAGCACCCTTATTTCTTACGTCATCGATAAATTCTATTTCTTTATTATGTATTTCACAAGGTCTAAGGGCAGTCCTTTCATATAATAATAAAAATAATCCCCATTTCTTTTAGACTTACTAGCTCTAGTATCATGTTTATGGAAACAACTGCCTACCTACTTCATTATACTGTATTGTATTGTATTGTATTGGATTGGATTGGATTGGATTGGATTGGATTGGATTGGATTGGATTGGATTGGATTGGATTGGATTGGATTGGATTGGATTGGATTGGATTGGATTGGATTGGATTGGATTGGATTGGATTGGATTGGATTGGATTGGATTGGATTGGATTGGATTGGATTGGATTGGATTGGATTGGATTGGATTGGATTGGATTGGATTGGATTGGATTGGATTGGATTGGATTGGATTGGATTGGATTGGATTGGATTGGATTGGATTGGATTGGATTGGATTGGATTGGATTGGATTGGATTGGATTGGATTGGATTGGATTGGATTGGATTGGATTGGATTGGATTGGATTGGATTGGATTGGATTGGATTGGATTGGATTGGATTGGATTGGATTGGATTGGATTGGATTGGATTGGATTGGATTGGATTGGATTGGATTGGATTGGATTGGATTGGATTGGATTGGATTGGATTGGATTGGATTGGATTGGATTGGATTGGATTGGATTGGATTGGATTGGATTGGATTGGATTGGATTGGATTGGATTGGATTGGATTGGATTGGATTGGATTGGATTGGATTGGATTGGATTGGATTGGATTGGATTGGATTGGATTGGATTGGATTGGATTGGATTGGATTGGATTGGATTGGATTGGATTGGATTGGATTGGATTGGATTGGATTGGATTGGATTGGATTGGATTGGATTGGATTGGATTGGATTGGATTGGATTGGATTGGATTGCATTGCATTGCATTGCATTGCATGGTATCGTATCGTATTGTATTGTACTGCACTGTACTATATTATATTTTATTTTGTCGCATCATATTATATATCCGCAAATACGAAAACGAAGAGTATATTGCATAGCATTATTGTTTAGTGAACAAATTCTCAACAAGTTTCAATATCCGTCCGCCTGTCCGCCTGTCCGCCTGTCCGCCTGTCCGCCTGTCCGCCTGTCCGCCTGTCCGCCTGTCCGCCTGTCCGCCTGTCCGTCCGTCTGTCCATCTATCCGCCAGTTCTCCTATTTCTTCGGTATGTTTCTTACAGGCAGGAAAACTTAAACAATACATAAAAAATATATTAATCACTTAAATTTTGATAAACTTTCTTCTTAATTTTTATGTTTTGTAATTAAATATAAATTTTGTGAAATTTTTCTGTTTCTTATTGAGATGCTCTGCCACATGTATTTTTCTTCTTACCTAATATTCTAAATCCATTATCTGGAAACACCGTTTCATATATTAGAAATAGTAGACACTTTATAGAAAAGATTTATGAAACCAATATTCATGATACCCATGGTTAGCTTTGATGTAATTAGCCTCTTTACTAATGTCCCAGTAGATAAAACTTTAGAAATAGTCAAGGATAAATTGTTGAATGGTAATAATTTGGAAGCTAGGACTAAATTAACTGTTAATAGCATAGTGGAACTATTAACAATATGTAACAAAATTTTGGTATGGCATTGTCGCCAATTTTAAGTAATAATATATTTATGGAGGACTTTGAAACTAAACATGTTCAAAATTGTACATATAAACCGGTTAGCTGGTGGAGATATGTTGACGATATATTTGCAATTTGGCCCCATAGAGTCGATTTGCTAGATAATTTTTTAGAAAATATGAATCTATTTTAATCTCCCCACAATAAAATTGTGGGAGGTTACTACAATTAGTCCAAAATCGAAAATTGAGATAACATCAAATCTTTACGTTTTGAGGTCCCATGAACCCAAAAAAATTGTTTTTGAAAAATGTCTGTGTGTGTGTATGTGTGTGTGTGTATGTGTGTGTGTGTGTGTGTGTGTGTGTGTGTGTGTATGTATGTTAGCACGATAGCGGCGAAGCTACTAAACGGATTTGGATGAAACTTTGCATGAGGGTTTCTTTAGTGCTCCAGAAGATCTGAAAAGGTTTTGGTTGAGATCGGATTACGTTTAGTGCCGTTTTGGCACAACAAGTTGTTTATTTTATGATTACTTACAATTTGTAATTGAACCGTTGGAAAGCAGTAAAAATTCCGATTTCAACGATATATCACACTTGCACTTTTTCGAGTTTCCGTGAAAAAAATTAAAAAACAAAAATTTCACTTGTTTTGTCCTCAAAGCAGTGCAATGTACAGGGTGATATTCTAATAATGACAGAGGTGTTCAGTGATTTCGGCTGATAACTCGGGAACGGTTGAAGATATCGAACTGAAATTTGAAACGTAGGTATAAATATTGTAGAAGGACGGATTACGAGTGAATTAATAATACACCTACGTCACATGACGTCACAAATAAGAAAAATTCATAGTAACTGGTGCAGATATCGACTTAACTGGAAACATCCAATTAAAGTTTGAAACGTAGGTGGAAATATTGTAGATGGATGGAATACGAGTGAATTAAAAATACACCTACGTTCTGATGACATCGTAAATGCATAAAATTCTTATAACAGGCGAACAGATGATGATATCAAAAAAATATTTCTACAAGACGAGTCACGAAATTTTTTTTTTTTAATTTCCAAGAAATATAAAATTTTCGGAGAAATGTCACTTTTCAGAAAAATGTCAGATTTTTAAGAAAATGTCAAATTTTCAGGAAAACGTCAAATTTTCGGAGAAATGTCACTTTTCAGAAAAATGTCAAATTTTCGAAAAAATGTTAAATTTTCAGGGAAATGTCACTTCAGAAATATGTCAAATTTCCAGAAAAATGTCACTTTTCAGAAAAATGTCAAATTTTCGAAAAAACGTCAAATTTTCGAAGAAATGTCACCTTTCAGAAAAATGCCAAATGTTTGAAAATTGTCAAATTTTCGGAGTAGTCACTTCAGAAAAATGTCAAATTTTCGAAAAAATGTCAAATTTTCTGAGAAATGTCACTTTTCAGAAAAATATCAAAAATTCAGGAAAATGTCAAATTTTCGAAAAAATGTCACTTTTCAGAAAAATGTCAAATTTTCGAAAAAACGTCAAATTTTCGAAGAAATGTCACCTTTCAGAAAATGTCAAATGTTTGAAAATTGTCAAATTTTCGGAGTAATGTCACTTCAGAAAAATGTCAAATTTTCGAAAAAATGTCAAATTTTCGAAGAAATGTCACCTTTCAGAAAAATGTCAAATTTTCGAAAAAATGTTAAATTTCAGGGAAATGTCACTTTTCAGAAATATGTCAAATTTTCAGAAAAATGTCACTTCAGAAAAATGTCAAATTTTCGAAAAAACGTCAAATTTTCGAAGAAATGTCACCTTTCAGAAAAATGCCAAATGTTTGAAAATTGTCAAATTTTCGGAGTAATGTCACTTCAGAAAAATGTCAAATTTTCGAAAAAATGTCAAATTTTCAGAGAAATGTCACTTTTCAGAAAAATGTCAAAAATTCAGGAAAATGTCAAATTTTCGGAAAAATGTCACTTTTCAGAAAAATGTCAAATTTTCGAAAAAACGTCAAATTTTCGAAGAAATGTCACCTTTCAGAAAATGTCAAATGTTTGAAAATTGTCAAATTTTCGGAGTAATGTCACTTCAGAAAAATGTCAAATTTTCGAAAAAAAAATGTCACTTCAGAAAAATGTCAAATTTTCGGAAAAATATCACTTTTCAGAAAAATGTCAAATTTTCAGAAAAATGTCAAATTTTATTAAATGGACTCAAAGGAAAATTCCCAAAAAATACTACGGGTCCATTTCTGGTATAAGTTCTCTGCTAGTGTGTTAAAGTGTGCAGACTGTATGCTGAGTATTTTTGACGTGTCAAGTGCATCGAGAGATTACAAGTTTTTTCGACATTTATAAAGCCCACGGATGGTGTGAGAGGCCATCTTGAACCGCTTACAAGCCCTACAAGTGTAAGCAACCCCACCGGAACGCTTTCGGTGAGTTTTTTCCAATAAAACTTTAAAAGTGACAGTGACATTATATTTTAAAAACTATTTCCGCTACTTCCGACATCCCGTCGGAAATTCTTCCGGCAACATAACCTAAAAATAGTACTACATAACCTAAAAACAATTTAAGACATTGATACCAACCTAAACATTTTTCAAAAACCAAATTCCCCAGAAATACATTGGAACCAAAAATTTGACAGCTATCACTTCCCCGACCGATTTAGTGAAAAATTGGTCGAGGCCAAAAGATAGAACAAAATATACCAACTCAAAAACGTCAAATTTTCGGAGAAATGTCACTTTTCAGAAATATGTCAAATTTTCAGAAAAATGTCACTTTTCAGAAAAATGTCAAATTTTCGAAAAAACGTCAAATTTTCGAAGAAATGTCACCTTTCAGAAAAATGCCAAATGTTTGAAAATTGTCAAACTTGAGAAAAATGTCAAATTTTCGAAAAAATGTCAAATTTTATGAGAAATGTCACTTTTCAGAAAAATATCAAAAATTCAGGAAAATGTCAAATTTTCGAAAAAACGTCAAATTTTCGAAGAAATGTCACCTTTCAGAAAAATGTCAAATTTTCGAAAAAATATATAAATATACCAACTCAAAAACGTCAAATTTTCGGAGAAATGTCACTTTTCAGAAATATGTTAAATTTTCAGAAAAATGTCACTTTTCAGAAAAATGTCACTTTTCAGAAAAATGTCAAATTTTCGAAAAAACGTCAAATTTTCGAAGAAATGTCACCTTTCAGAAAAATGCCAAATGTTTGAAAATTGTCAAACTTCAGAAAAATGTCAAATTTTCGAAAAAATGTCAAATTTTCTGAGAAATGTCACTTTTCAGAAAAATATCAAAAATTCAGGAAAATGTCAAATTTTCGAAAAAACGTCAAATTTTCGAAGAAATGTCACCTTTCAGAAAAATGTCAAATTTTCGAAAAAATGTTAAATTTCAGGGAAATGTCACTTTTCAGAAATATGTTAAATTTTCAGAAAAATGTCACTTCAGAAAAATGTCAAATTTTCGAAAAAACATCAAATTTTCGAAGAAATGTCACCTTTCAGAAAAATGCCAAATGTTTGAAAATTGTCAAATTTTCGGAGTAATGTCACTTCAGAAAAATGTCAAATTTTCGAAAAAATGTCAAATTTTCAGAGAAATGTCACTTTTCAGAAAAATGTCAAAAATTCAAGAAAATGTCAAATTTTCGGAAAAATGTCACTTTTCAGAAAAATGTCAAATTTTCGAAAAAACGTCAAATTTTCGAAGAAATGTCACCTTTCAGAAAATGTCAAATGTTTGAAAATTGTCAAATTTTCGGAGTAATGTCACTTCAGAAAAATGTCAAATTTTCGAAAAAAAATGTCACTTCAGAAAAATGTCAAATTTTCGGAAAAATATCACTTTTCAGAAAAATGTCAAATTTTCAGAAAAATGTCAAATTTTATTAAATGGACTCAAAGGAAAATTCCCAAAAAATACTACGGGTCCATTTCTGGTATAGGTTCTCTGCTAGTGTGTTAAAGTGTGCAGACTGTATGCTGAGTATTTTTGACGTGTCAAGTGCATCGAGAGATTACAAGTTTTTTCGACATTTATAAAGCCCACGGATGGTGTGAGAGGCCATCTTGAACCGCTTACAAGCCCTACAAGTGTAAGCAACCCCACCGGAACGCTTTCGGTGAGTTTTTTCCAATAAAAGTGACAGTGACATTATATTTTAAAAACTATTTCCGCTACTTCCGACATCCCGTCGGAAATTCTTCCGGCAACATAACCTAAAAATAGTACTACATAACCTAAAAACAATTTAAGACATTGATACCAACCTAAACATTTTTCAAAAACCAAATTCCCCAGAAATACATTGGAACCAAAAATTTGACAGCTATCTCTTCCCCGACCGATTTAGTGAAAAATTGGTCGAGGCCAAAAGATAAAACAAAATATACCAACTCAAACTTGAACGAGCCACCATGAACACTACCCTGGCTACATCTGGCAGGGAAGCTGTCCACCAAGAGTTATATGGTTTTTTCCAAAGATGGCCATCCCTGCCATCCATCCCAATACCAACGAACAGGTTTTTTCGTTTAGTTGTTTCCCGTATCAATAATCAAAATTATTAAGTGCTCTTGCCTACGAACGTTTTTATAGAATTGTGTTTATTTTTATATTAATTTTAGGTCCATGTGGACACATTATAATTTTAACCTAGTCTTTAAACCTGCCTACAGAAGACAGGAGCTACTTTTCTATTTTTCTCCAAGCCAAACCGGACCTACCCCGTCCAGCCTCACACTCGCCACGGCGGTGTTCACCGTGGTTGTCTGGCTGGCCCCGTGATAGGATCCGATGAAGCATATATTTGTATTAAAAACATTGAATAAAATATTAATGATGTGCAGAACTCAAGTTCCAAGTTCTTAGGTTCAAATCCCAGCGAACGCAAGACTTTTTTTCTGATTTAATACGAAAAAAATATTTCAACTTAATAAATATAATTAAATGAGATCGTTCATATTGTTTAGTGCTCTTTTCGGCTTCAAAGATTCACCGGGTGGGGAGGTTCCAGCCGCTTCCAGTAACTGCCGATTTTTTAAATTAGAAGTAGAAAATAGAAATGAACTACCATTTTTAGATTTTTTAATTAAAATAATAAATAATACAGTTGAAACAAGCGTTTATAGAAAACCAACACACACCAACAGATTTGAATTTTAACTCAAATCAGTCGATGCTTGTTGAAAAGGGTGTCATAAAATGCTTCCCAATAAACATTTATATATGCAATGCATGTTCTTTTCATGTTTTCTGTGCACTTGAATGATATACATTGCCTGTGTTAAGCATATGCTTTTCACATGGAATTTAAATGCAAAGTGACCGGTCCACACATGTTCATATACATTGCACTATCCGTTTATATATGCATGGTCTTTTCATGTTCCCATATCCGTTAAGCATATTCTATGCATATGTAATCTACACTGTAAAAAATGATGTAAATTTACCATTGTTGCGTGTAAAATTCCCATGTATTTTTACCCGCAAAGAGACAGGAAAATTTCCATTTAACATTGTTACGGCAAAAACGCCATATTTAAGTATTTTAAATTTATTTGGTGCGCACCGCGGGAGAGCACGCCTAACTAAGCAATCCCCCACCAGTGTTACTAGAGAGAAGCGAGGAGGTAGGCTCCCGTGTGCGTAGAATTTCTATGGCATGTACAGATTGAAGGTGGTTACAATAAACAAGTATAAACGAAAGTGAGTTTTTTCTATGCCATCCCAAAAGAAGCAAATAATACAGTCCAAACAGAAGTTAGAGGTCAATACCTAACATATTTATGGTCCTTCGAGCCGGATGGCGAAACAGACTGGCAAGGCGATTTGACAGAGTACAGAGTAAGTCATCCTTCCATATTTCATTAACCAATTTTTACCATACCATATTTTCCTCTAGTTACAATTTTCAATTTATTTTCGATTCACCGATGGCCGATTTGACAAAATTAAAGGGGCAAAGGGGTCAATTAAAGGCAGCATTAACAAGGGTGAAAAAATTTTATGATTCATTAGACTTAACTGAAATGGACGACATTACCAATACCGTGTTGGCATTGCGTCTAGAAAGGGTAGTACCGATTTACGATGAATTTAAAAATGTACAATCAGAAATTGAAGTTTTGGCTAATTCCGAAAGTGAAGAAAAGGAACGTGATGAGTTTGAAAAATCATATTTTCGATTAATTGCAAATATTAAACATGTAATAAATTCATTTTCTATGTCGACTTTAAATACTTCACTTAATATTACAAGTTCTCTCCCCCCGCCTCCGCTTCCAGCTCCAAGTGAACAACATATAAAATTACCTACAATAAAACTACCCACGTTTAACGGCCATTACGATCAGTGGTTGGAATTTCGAGATGCCTTCAGTGCTCTTATACATGAAAATAAAACAATTTCTGACATACAGAAATTTTATTATTTACAGTCCTCATTAGAAGGGGATGCCAGCAAAATTATTCAATCTATTAAGGTCTCGGCGGCAAATTATACCATTGCTTGGCAATTACTTAGAGACAGATTTGAAAATAAAAGGCTTATTGTCCATAATCACGTTAAGGCAATTTTCGATTTACCTGTCATTCAAAAAGAATCACATATTGATTTACGCAATTTATTTGACAATGTTTCTAAACATTTGCGTTCGTTAAATGCACTGGGTGAGCCCACAGAAAAATGGGACACATTGATTATACATATAATTACAAATAAACTAGATTCAATTACGCGCAGGGAATGGGAATCCTTTGAAATTAAAAAAGAACCCCCACAAATGAGCGATATCAATAAATTCTTAAAACACCGTTGCGAGTTATTAGAAAAATTGGAATCGAGTAAATCTAGTAAATCAGACAATCAAGGTAAATTCAAGGTTAAAAACAAAAACTATTCTAACTCATATCTTAATACCAATAACACGATAAAAATGAGCTGTTATTTCTGTAAAAAACCTCACGCAATTTACAATTGTCTCGTTTTTAAGGTATTCACCATCATCTAGAATTAATGAGGCAAAAAAGCGTAATTTATGTATAAACTGTTTAAAACCCGATCATAGTGCTCAACAATGTAATTCCTCAAATTGTAGAAAATGCGGAAGAAAGCATAATACGATGTTACACATCGAACATAGGGTACCAGCAAGCGAGGCAAGCGTAGAGCCGTCTCCTAGCACAAGTAGTGGGGTTCGTGCAAATGTTCCAGGTGGCACCGGCGAAGGATCGGACGATTCGGATGGCCGAGTTACCATCGTGGGGCACTCTGGACATGCGGTCGCAGGCAGCGGTGCCGTAGCTTCGCAGGTTTTGTTGTCAACGGCGATAGTACGAGTCAGAGATGCGCGCGGTCAATTTCATAAATGCAGGGCGCTCCTAGACAGCGGCTCTCAGAGCAATTTTGTGACGGACGCGCTGTGTAAAAAATTACGTTTACAATTAAAACACGCTGATTATTCTATTGCTGGTGTCGGTCAAGCTTTGGCTAACGTAAATTATACGAGTGAGCTTCATTTATTTTCGAATAACAATTCATATAATGTAACAATATCATGTTTAGTATTGCCACGAATAACAGAGAATTTACCTACAATTTCATTCAATAAATATAGCCTGAAATTTCCTGAAAACATTCAGTTAGCGGATCCATCATTCAATAAATCGGGCCCAGTTGACATCCTCCTAGGCGCAAACATTTTTTGGCAATTACTATGTGTAGGCCAGTTTCAATTAGACAACACTCTATTAACGTTGCAAAAAACCCGTTTAGGATGGATTGTGGCTGGACATTTTGATGGTTTAGCTCAAGATAACAAGTCAGTTAGTTGTTTCAATACCGAATTAAGCAACAATTTATTAGACAATCAACTTACTAAATTTTGGCAAGTAGAAGAAGTTCAATTTAAAACAAGATTATCTGAATCGGAACAATATTGCGAGTCTCATTTTTTAAACAATTTTAAGCGACACGATGACGGTCGATTTATTGTCTCCATCCCTTTTAAAAACAATGCAGATCAATTAGGCCATTCAAAAGACTTTGCTTTGCAGCGTTTCTTCTCACTGGAAAGAAAATGAATTAAAAATGTCAATCTTTATACCGAGTACAAGAAATTTATGGCAGACTATGAACAATTAGGACATATGTCTGTGCTACAAGAACCCCATTTTGCGAATGAATTAAATTACTATTTACCTCACCACGCAGTTGTAAAGGACTCTAGTACTACGACTAGAGTTCGTGTTGTTTTTGACGCTTCTATGAAATCGGACAGCGGTCTATCGTTGAACGATATTCAATATAGTGGTTTTCCCTTGCAGAACGATATTTTTTCTATACTTCTGAGATTTAGAAAACATAAGTACGTATTAACGGCAGATATTTCTAAGATGTATCGTATGGTTCTGATCAATTCAGATCAACGACGGTTTCAACGCATCTTTTGGAGGGACAATCCAACAAACGATTTAAAATGTTATGAGCTGAATACTGTAACTTACGGTACGGCTTCAGCGCCATATCTTGCAACTAGATGTCTTTATCAATCAGCTGTAGAAAATGAGGAACATTATCCTTTAGCAAGTAACGTCATCAAACATGATTTTTATGTTGATGATTGCATAACAGGCTCTAATTCAGAAATCGAACTTTTGCAAATTCAACACGACATAAGTAAAATTCTATCGAGTGCGGGCTTTGAACTCCGTAAGTGGCTCACAAATAAAATGGATTTCAATTTCTCATTTCGATATAAAACCTATAACTAAACGGACAATACTCTCGGCTGTGTCTCAAATATTTGACCCGCTAGGATTATTAGGTCCTTTTATAATTCTAGCCAAGTTACTTATTCAACAATTATGGCAAGCAAAGGTAAGCTGGGATGAGGCTATTCCTCAAAATTTGCACACGATTTGGAATCAATTTCGCAACGATTTTTACACGATAAACGATATAAAAATACCAAGACATGCTGTTTTGTCAGATTATGTATCTATAGAACTACATGGCTTTGCCGACTCGAGTAAACGGGAGTACTGGGCAGCATTGTATATTTTATATGTCAATACTCTAGGGCGAAGTACTTGTAACCTACTATGTGTGAAATCAAGGGTCGCCCCGATCAGACAAATTACTCTACCGCGATTAGAACTTTGCAGTGCAGTATTGCTTGCCCAATTGGTAGAAAAATGTACAGAGTCAATTAATATTAAATTCGATAAATTTTACTTCTGGTCCGATTCAACAATAACGCTTTCTTGGATTCGAGCAGCTCCGTCGAGATGGAAAACTTTTGTCGCCAATCGGGTCAGTGAAATACAGCGATTAAGCGATGTTAACAATTGGCATCATGTAAATTCTAAAGACAACCCGGCAGATTTAATTTCGCGCGGTATGAGTAGTCGTGATTTACTAAATTCCAAGTTATGGTGGACAGGTCCTACCTGGCTCACTAATGGTGAATTACAAAACCAATTAGAAGTAGACAACATCGATCTAGGACTCGAACAGATACCGGAACAAAAAACAATTGCCTGTGCCACATTGGCCAATAATAATTTCGATTTATTTAATAGATTTTCCTCATTGCGGAAACTACAAAGGGTATGGGCGTACTGTCAACGATTTATTTCCAATTCAAGAGTTACTAGTGGCGCGAAGGTACGCGGTCTATTGACAATTTTAGAACTGTAGGCGTCATTATATAGTTTAGTGCGATTAGCTCAGCAAGAAGCATTTTCTTTAGATTATGACAATTTAACAAAACACAAGTCCTTAAATAAAAAGAGTAATTTACTATCATTAAATCCATTCTTAGACAATAACAAGCTAATTCGTGTCGGTGGCAGGATTCAAAATTCTTCTAGTGAATTTGATAAAATGCATCCAATAATTTTGCCAGCAAAACACAAAATAACTATACTAATTTTAGAACAAGAGCATCTTAGATTATTGCATTGTGGTCCGACTATGTTGCTTTCTTCCATTAGAGAGCGATTTTGGCCTATTTCAGGGCGAAATTTATGTAAAAATGTCGTACGTCAATGTGTCACATGTTTTAGAGCGAAACCCAGTTCTGATCAATACTTAACGGGTAATTTACCTGACTGTCGCGTAATTTAGTATGTACCATTTTACAATACGGGTATAGATTTTGCAGGACCATTTCTAATTAAGGACCGAAACACGAGAGGTGCTAAATTAATTAAGGCCTACATTTGTTTATTTATTTGCTTAGGAACAAAGGCCGTTCACATTGAACTTGTTTCGGATCTGACGACTGATTGTTTTTTGGCCTCTTTCCATCGATTTATCGGGAGGAGAGCTAAACCTTTAAATATCTATAGTGATAATGGGAGAACTTTTGTAGGCGCGAAAGCTAAATTAAATGAACTCTCAAATTTTTTCGATTCGTGTTCAGATAAAATTATTGAATCTTTGAGCAATGGTAATATAAATTGGCATTTTATTCCGGCACGAGCTCCCAACTTTGGTGGCATTTGGGAAGCCGGAGTTAAGAGCATTAAGCATCATTTAAAACGAGTATTGGGCAATGCCCATTTGAATTTTGAGGGTCTATCCACCGTGCTGGTTCGGATTGAATCTATTTTGAATTCCCGACCATTATGTCAATTATCATCCAGTCCTGATCAACTTGATCCTCTTACCCCGGCTCATTTTTTGGTGGGCAAAAAATTAACTGCCTTACCTGAACCAAGTTTGATTGATATTCCGGACAATCGACTAAACCGCTATCAGAGACTTCAGCAGTTGGCGCAGCACTTCTGGGCCAGATGGCATAAAGAGTATCTGTCTAAGCTGCAAACGAGGGTCAAGTGGAAACAAAACTTCCATAATTTTATCAAGGAGGGCACCATCGTATTAATAAAGGAAGACAACGCTCCCCCCATGAAGTGGCACATCGGTCAAGTACAACAGCTTTATCCAGGCAAGGATGGCGTACTTCGAGTTGTGAGCGTAAAGGTGAACGGGAGTGTAGTGAAACGCCCGGTTTCTAAATTGTGCGTCTTTCCCTTTGAAAGAGAAAAAAAGGGGGTAGGAATGTTTAACATGAATATGTCTACAAGTATATATGTATGCATTCCTTGATTGTTATCATTGTAATTATTCTTGATGAAATTCTCATTTCCTGATTGTTGCTATTGCAACTATTTTTTAATATGTTACTTCATTTTATGATTTTTTATTGCAATTATTTTTAATATGTTGTTATTTGTTGAAGTTGTTATTTTATGATTGCTATTATTGCAATTATTTTTAATATGTTATTTATTTGTTGAAGTTGATATTTATGATTGCTGGTATTGCAACTATTTTACTGTGTTATTGTTAGTGAAATTGTCAATTTATGCTTTTAATACTACAAATTTTTTATTATGTCATTGTTTGTTGAAATGGTCTTAGACATTTCAAGGCGGCCGGTATGTTACGGCAAAAACGCCATATTTAAGTATTTTAAATTTATTTGGTGCACACCGCGGGAGAGCACGCCTAACTAAGCAATCCCCCACCAGTGTTACTAGAGAGAAGCGAGGAGGTAGGCTCCCGTGTGCGTAGAATTTCTATGGCATGTACAGATTGAAGGTGGTTACAATAAACAAGTATAAACGAAAGTGAGTTTTTTCTATGCCATCCCAAAAGAAGCAAATAATACAGTCCAAACAGAAGTTAGAGGTCAATACCTAACAAACATGGAGAATTACCCCAAAATATAAGGGAAATAAAAATTTTCCACTCTCTTTGCGGGTAAAATTCCATTACTATTGGGGGTAAATTTACTATGGAAAAAAAATCCTGTCTGGATAAGGGGCAATTTTATTACCCCTGGGAATTTTACACGCAACGATGGTAAATTTACATCATTTTTTACAGTGTAAGTGAAAGATAATTAGGTCATACACCTTATTATTAAATACATTTTATATATGAAATTTTTATTTTAGAAATAAAATACATAAAATAAATATGTGTACTAAATGTATGTATTATTCTTTATTGTCTCCCTCGTTGTCTCTCAATTTCCTTATTGGTTGTTTATTTGCTCTCTGCTTGGCTTTTATGAGCCATTTTTTAATAGCTTCAATAATTACGTTGTCCGTAGCTTGTGCAGTGCTGGCATTTTTTCTTATTGCACCTGTTGACAATGAATACATATAAATAATCACTAGGCATGTAATATATGAATCTTATATTAACTATGAGGATGAATTTTGATGCACTAGCAGCAAGCGAGTGACATAATTCAAACTAGTGGGTTAGAACATTAAAAACATTTAAGTTACATTTCTATATAGCACAATAATAAAGTACACTTGTTTCTACAGCAATGTCCAGCATTCAACACTATTTGTATAAATTGATTTTGTTAAACCTAAACATCATTGAATCTTTTGGTGAAATTAGCAACGCACGAATAGCAGCGATTATACATATGGGACCCACATCCAAAACGAAGAAAACGTCTTGTCTAACGAGAGATCTAATGGCATATTAATATTACAGGAATTACACAATACACTTGATACTTACTACTTAGAAACGGGCACAACACAATTATTCTTACAAGGGGAGTTGTTCTTGGGTGGCACTAAAAACTTAAAAACATATAAACAGTATTTTTAATGATAGACGGCTAGACACCATTGCGAATGCGTGTTGCTATCCTTCTTGGCGTACATCCGAGTGACCGCGAAATTCAAACTGCTATACCCATGCATGATTAAATTAATAACTGAAATATTACTTGCGGGTGTTTTTTTATATTTGGAAAGAACCTACTAATTTGCATATATATTTTTTTCGACTAGTTGTTATTCCCTTACGGCAGGAAATTTAATTTATGTATTATAATTCAGATTAATATATACTAAATAGAGTTGTTTTGAATAGGTACCTACATGCTAAAATGAATAAAAAAAATTAATTTCAATAAATCTAAATAAATCTTAAAAATCGCGGATGTACTATTCTTTTAATTATAAAAATGTTTTTGTGAAATATGCCGATTGGCTTGTGCAGTGCATATCCATTACATTACAAAAAAAGTACTTTACTTTAAGTATATACACTGTATATTCAATGCACATTACAAAATTCATCTACTACTTAGTTATATGCCATGCACATACTTCACACGTCACATAACGTACCGTGCACATTGGAATATGCCTTACATATGTAATGCATTAGTTCTGCACATCCTATGTTTATTGGGTTATATGATAGGGCCAAAATAATTTCTTCTGATGATGAAATATTAGACAATGAGAAACGCTTTATAAAAGAGGTTCTTATAAACAATCAATACTCTGAAGCCTTCGTCACGACCGGCTTTAATGTGAACAGGCCGGTATATGGAAATGTGGCAACGTGTAGTTCAATCCTTCTTGCCGCAAAAGAAAACAGTTGTGCAGTATTTCGTCACGAATAAATTGGCATTTTAATACATAAAAAGTGTCTCTCTGTTGGCGTAATTTCACAAATTGTGTTTTATAAAGTAAGTAGTTATTATTTTAATTAATTATATGGGTATCTGTCGCACCGTTCGCACCTGAAATCACTTTTTGTGCGTCAAATTACGTTATAACTTTACTTTTTACGCATGCTATATTTTTAAGAACATGGCTAGGCACACGCCGCGGCGTGTACGGAAATTGAAATTAAAGACCCGTCCGACGTGTTTTATTGACAATAACTACATGTACGCCGCGGCGTGTACGGAAATCTAAATTAAAAACCCGTCCAACGTGCCTTATTGGCAATTACTAGTAAAACGCCGAATAATTTAAATAAAAAATCCGTCTAATAGGCCTTTACTAACTACCTAAATGACAAAAACGTACAACGCACTAGAATTAAAAAATTTGAAGTAACTCAGGAGAAGAGAAAGGTACCAGGTACCTTTTGGCTTTTTTGTAGTAATATCAACATAATATGTTGCTTTTCAGTAATTAAAAAAAGAACATAACACAACCTAATTGGCTCATTCAGGTATGAAAATAATTTTAAGGCAAAGAATAAATATCTCGGACACAAAAAAAAACAAAAAAAAACTGCAATTCACAAGACTTGACTCCACAACATTAGTATGCCACTACCTGGCAGAAAATGTGTAAAACTTTTACTTAATAAAGAAATTAAAGACCCGTCCGACGTGCGCATGCGCACGTCGGGCGGGTCTTTAATTTAAATTTCCGTACACGCCGCGGCGTGCATGTAGTTATTGTCAATAAAACACGTCGGACGGGTCTTTAATTTCAATTTCCGTACACGCCGCGGCGTGTGCCTAGCCATGTCCTATTTTTAATTCAATTCACTTTTAACTACCAAAACCAATAAAATCATTTTAATTAACTCTAGTCTGGGGTTTCAAAATAATAACAACATGCCGGATAAATGTTGTGTACCTAGCTGTACAAGCAATTACAGTTCTTCATCTGAAGGTTATGTCTGAGTTTTCAGATTTCCCAAAGACCTAGAACTGAGGAAACAATGGCTAAAGAAAATTCCTAGGAAAAATTGGCAGCCTACCAAATATTTAGTGGTGTGCATAAAACATTTTTGTGACAGTGCAATATCCAAATATGAAAGATACAAAGAGGCTTACGGTGTGTGGAAGGAGAGAGAAATGGAAAAGTTATGTTAGTGTCTGGTGCAGTGCCTCAAATATTTCCCAATTTGCCAGCATATTTAACACACAAATAAGAACGTAAACGTCGGGATCCTGAGGAAAGAAGGTAGACACAGTTTCAAATTGAGCAAGCTAAAACTGAGCAGTGGTTAAAAAATGACCTTATAAAAGACTTTCAGACATTCTGAAAAGGTATTAGTAGTAAAGAATATGACAGTGTTTAGAACCTTATTTGCAACCCTAATGAAGTTGTCTTTTATAACTCATGCTGTGAAAATATTCCCCGTATTACTGCTAGTGTGAAAATGATTGAAGATATGAAATGCCCGGTTATTCTTGAAAATAAAATGTTAACAAAAGAACAGTTACAGTGGATATTACCGAATAGTACGGTAAGTCGTCTTTCACAATTAGAAAATGAGGTACAAGCAAGAGGAGGCACAAAATCATTCCCTTGAAACTCTTGTTTTAAGTATTAAAGAAGATTTTGTGATCCTGACATGGTGACAGTTTATTAAAAAAACGTTTAGAATTTTTAATGGAACAGTTTAATTTAATGTTTACAAAACAACGAAAATATTCAATTGAAATGATTATATGGTCATTTATGATTTTTAGTCTAAATAGAATGTATGGTTCAATAATTGTTGTGAATAACTGAATTTCAATAAATAATTTAACTATTTTCAATATATCTTTTTGCCTTAAAATGCCAGGAATCCTATCATGTAATTCAATACTTCGTCAGTATTAGCTAGAAGAGTAGTTGTTTTGATTGGTCTTCCAATAATGAGTGTTTTAAAGTGTTTTCCTAAGTAGTATATTAGCGTGACCCGATTAAGGCACCAATATACAGAAAGTAGATAATTTCATATTAAATAAAAAAGTGTGAATGATTAAATTTGAATAAATGATTTAAGTATTTTCAATACATTTTTGTTCTTTAAAATGCTAAGAATCCTATCATGTAATTCAATACTTCGTCAGTATTAGCTAGAAGAGTAGTTGTTTTGATTGATTCTCCAATAATGAGTGTTTTAAAATATTTACCTGACTAGTATATTAGCGTGCCCAGATTAGGGCAACAATATACAGAAAGTAGGTATTTTTATAATAAATAAAAAGTGTGTAAGTTGTGATTTGCATAATACCTAAATTACATTCATTAATCGTGATAATTGACTAATGACTAATTAACTCTTAAAACGTATTGTGGTACGTGAATCAGTGAAATAAAAACAAAACTTTAATTTATTTTTCTAGTGAGAAAATTGACTTTAATTTCAAATAATCCCAAACCAACCTACATACAGAGTGTTCCAAAATTCACTGACTCAAAAGTTGACAGTGGTGCAATGTTCTTGTGCACGAATTAATAAATCCAGACAAATTGGTTCGTGTCCAAGCACAGGGATTACATTAGGAAGAATGAGATTCAGAAATCGAAGATTTGCGAACACGCTTGGGAGAACGGACATAGAATAAACTGGGACTCGGCAAAAATTATAACAAAAGAGACAGATAGCAAGAAAAGAAAAATTAAAAAAGCGGCTATAATACTATTGTATGAGGATAAATGCGTGTCGAATTGTTCCGTAGATTTTGCATAACCTGGCTGCCGGTGTTAAAAGAAGAACTTAGCAAACTCAACATTGTTTAAAATAAAACTATCAACTAGATATATCAACAGTTCTGTGTAAGCAGTAAGTATCTATGGATACTGAATATAACAAATATATTCTTAAAGCTGTGTATTTAATATACACAGCACACAAACATTTATAATACGCTTTGAGGAAGAAAACAGATTCGTTTTCCGAAACGTCAGCAAAATACGTCGTTTTTATATTTTTGTTCTTATTCATTATTTGTCAAAAACCACCCTCTAACTGATCCTTTCGTCGTTTTAAAGGCGAACCCAATATTGCGGTACAATTTTATGAGACCTTTACAGATTTGTTTATTAGGTCAATTTATACACAAAATTAACTGGACGACTGTGTATGGTGGTCGTGTCATATTTTATTGGCCGAAAACTTAAAAAAACTGAAAATATGAATTTTAAAGTTTAACTCTATATAATTTTGAAAGCAAGGAAGATACGGAAATGTTTTTTTTTCAGTTTAAAAGGCAGAACATTGCCCTTTAAATTTATGTATAATTTGGTGCAAAAATATAAAAAGTAACCTTCAAAAATTAATGTTATTTTAGGAATTGCGCAAATATTTAATGTTTTTGTTATATTAAACTTGCTATAAGTCGGTTATAAACAGAGGAAATTCAATTTCATTCTGTTCAAAAACTGGCACATTTTATGGGTTTTAATTTGTCTCGATTAATAATGGGTCTATGTTTAAAAATAAAGGAGATACAGAGCTCTATTCACGACGAAACGTGGGGCGGCGGCAGAGCCGCAAGACTTCCTCTTGCCCGCTCAACCCGCGACGAGCTACATGTCATACAGTACAGTATTTGTTTACGATTTGTGTCGTTCAGTTTATGTGTATGCGTGTTTTATAATTTGCTGTGTGGTGTTTTATGCGATTTTGAAGAGAAATGTTTTACTTTTGTGTATGTTGACAGTCTTATGTTTACTTGGAGTTTTAAAAGGTAGTAGGTAATTATTTGTAGGTTTTTGGTGTACCAAATCTAACGTGTTGTAAAATTTGCAGAATTACGATGGATAAAATAATATACCTGTATATTTTGCTGTAAAACCATAACCGAATACACGGTGTTAAGAACCCAACACTTCAGGGCTTCGCTACGATTTTTTCAGCAGCAGAAATCAGAAAAGACGATGGTTTCTTACGAATATTATCACAACAAAATCAAATACGTGGAAAACCTGAAAATTTTAAATTTCACTTAAGTTGCAGAAAATCATTTTGCAGTGAAAACAATATTAATAAAATAATTGTATCCAAACAAAATGTTACAAATGATCCGTGTTGCAGCACTAGCACATACTGGTACATTTTCCTATTTACCCTTTCAGATGCTATTACCAAGTACGCCTCTGGATAATGAGTCATGTTGGCATAGTGGAAAAGCCAGATCCCAAGAACTGTGGCTGGGTCTGCGAAAATGATATTTTAATCCCCAAATTCGCTACTAGTCCAGTCAATGAAAGAGTTGTAGAGAACATTTAGGAGGGGAGAATTTTCCTCTTCAGCAATGTGTCAGGGGTACTTAGTAGGTAAACATACTAAAAGTCCCCGCCCCTAGCCCCGCCGTTTCAGGGGGAGAAGGGGGTAGAAAGGTTCCTTTTTCCGATTCTTCGCTTATAACTCGGAAACGATGCGTCGAATGAAAAAAAGGTAATCTATGCAAAATTAAACGTAATTAAATTTCCCACAAGAATGTTTATATTCATTTTCTTCCTATGTGTTATAATTTACGAGATACTCGCCAGCGAAAATCGATGATTAATAAAAAAAAATCAATTATGTACCTTGAATATTTCTATCAAAGCGGTTTACCGTGGTCTGCTAATAAATCACAGTCACAAAACAATCTCTATTTTACAACACTCGACGTATTTACTACCTAACGTAATATTTTGTGGATATCTATACATTTCCTTAAATATACGGTGTGACTCACTTAAAATGAAGATACCCTTATAACTTCTTCATTTTGTTTCCGATTTGAATCAAATTTTACTCAACTATAGAACAAATTCGGATCTACTTATGACCAGAAAATCATTCACCTGCTATAAAGGCAAAGCCACCTGCGGTACCAAAATATGATAAAAATACCAGATGAGCTTATGTATGAGAAATCCCCCATCAATAACCAAATCAAATTTTGGTGTATGTACGTTTGTAGCGCCGATCGGATGCATTTTTTAGAATTTCTAACATTCAAAATGTTTTACTTTTTTCAGCATATTTTGGTACCGCAGGTGGCTTTGCCTTTGTAGTAGCCGAATCTTTTTCTGGTTATAAGTAGATTCTAATTTGTTTATACTTATGTAAAATTTAATTCAAATCGGGAGCAGAATAAAAAAGTTATAAGGGTATCTTCATTTTAAGTGAGTGACACTGTATATTTAAGGAAATGTATAGATTTCGACAAAACATTACGTTAGTAAATACGTTGAGTGTTGTAAAATAAAGATTGTTTTGTGACTGTGATTTATTAGCAGACCACGGTAAACCGCTTTGATAGAAATATTCAAGGTACATAACTGGTTTTTTGTATTACTTAATCATCGATTTTCGCTGGCGAATATCTCGTAAACTATAAAAACATTCATGTGGAAAATTTAATTGCGTTTAATTTCACATAGATTACCTTTTTCCATACGACGCATCGTTTCCGAGTTATAAGCGAAGAATCGAAAAAAGGAACCTTTTCACCCCCTACCCCCCTGAAGCGGCGGGGCTAGAGGCGGGGACTTTTAATATTTTTACCTCCTAACTACCCCCAACACATCCCTGAAGAGGAAGATTCTCCCCTCCTAAATGTTCTCTACAATCCCCTTTTGGGCATTCATTGATTGGACTATACCAAGGCCTCAATTCCACAGGAAATTAGAAAAATTGTCTTTTTTGTAACGAAAAGAATTGCAACAGTAATAAATGTGCCTGTAAAAATGAGGGAATGCTTTGTTCAATCGAATGTAAATGTAATATGAATTGTAACAATATTACCAACTTTTCAGAAGAACAGGAAAAAGATAATATACCAGAATAAGCTTTATTAAATAATTAAATCATTTTAAACATTCATAAAGCTCTTTTTTTAAAACCCCAATCAACACTCCTTTTTTTATTATAAGTAGGTAGGTACTAAACGAAAATTACAAAAATATGTTGAAATTACGCCTTCTAAAATAAGCTTATTGTTTTATTTAAAATAAATTATCGTTCAATCCCAATCTACAGTTAAAAACCTATTATATTTAAGGCGAAATTCTCACTGCGAACGCGTCTAGTTTAATGACGAGTAGTGCGATCGGACTGAGGGGAGAAGCCTCGTGGCTCTGCCGCTGTACCGTGCCTCGCTGTGTTTGAACGGCCGTATCTTCTTTATTTTTAAAAATAGACGCATTATTAATCGAGACAAAATAAAGTCTATAAAATTTGTCAGTTTTTGAATAAAAAATCATTTATGTACCTCTTTTTATAAGCGAATTACGGTAGGTTAAAGATACTAAAATATTTAAATATTTATGCAATTCCTAAAATAACGTTAATTTTTAAAGGTAAACTTTTTTATCTGTGCAAAAAATTATATATAAAATTAAATAGAAATGTTTTTTCTATAAACCTGTAAAAATTCAGGTTTCTGTCTCAAATATTTTTGAAGCTATATGAAGTTAAATGTTAAAATTAAACTTTCCAATTTTTTTAGGTTTTCTGGCTATGACATAGGTGTCGACCAACGGCGACAGTCGTCCATTATGATTCTTATGTAAAAAAACATGCTCAATCAAATGGTAAGGGCCCCAATAAATTATACCTCGATATTGGGTTTTTGAACGCAAATGCCAGGCGACCGCCGCACTATTATATTACATACATTATATAATATAATATCCAATCGCAGAAATATGATTATGAAATAAGATATTGTTTAATACGTGTACCAAGATGGCACAATACGCCAGGAATATTATCTAAATATTCTCAGAAGAGTGTATATATATCCAAATAAATTCTGTGTTCTGGGAATATATATTGACACGATATATTCTCGTTCTTAAAACAGTAAACTAACAATTTAAAATGAAAGTTAAACGTTTTTGTTAACATAAAACCATATTTTGCAATTTGTAAATTTGATAAAAATTAGAATATGATTGTATTTTGTGTATTGGACTTTAAAAGTGCAATTTCATCATCGAACAAGAAAATGAATAAAGAAATAACAAGCAAATTGTTTAGTATATAGAATTTACAAAACTAGATTTAATGAAAGCTATTGTAACTTACTTTATCTTGAAAAGACTTTCTTTGTTTTGTAAAAGTGCAATCGAGCAAATCAGTGAACTAAATCCAACGATGAAGTATTTCGAACAAGTAGACCCACATAAGTTGTCTCGAAATGGTTCACAGCAAGGAAAACACCACATCGGGAGGAGAGAGTATTTTCATTCCTAAAAGAGAAAAATTGAAATTAATTCAAAAATTTTAAGCAAAATTAGGTATTTTAAACCAAAAAGATTTAAAAATATGAACAATAATTGAGTTTAAAAAACAAGACCAATAAAACAAATCAGTTAAAATTGGTAAATGAACTTTTTAAGAAGAGATTACCGAAATTTATTAAAATACAAAAATTTCTTAAAAATAAGTAGAAAAAACATAGATTATTATAAGATAGTTCAGAAAGAACAACCCTTAAATGTGATCTCTAGTTTAAGGTTTCAGGTAAAAACATTGGTAGACATCAAATCTATGTTAAGCCATTAAGTACTTTGAAATTTTCATAATAAGAAACCTTATTATCTTAAATATTGTGCATCAAATCAATATAAAAAACTTCAGAGAAGGTGTTTCAGCAGTTTTTAGTTGGAGATTTGCAACGACCTAGTCGGTAGGTACAGGTCTGAGAACTTAGATGTCCACTCCTAAAAAGAAAATTGTTTTAGAAATAAAAATCTACCCTAGATGTAAATTACTTGCACGTCCAGTGAAAGTATAGTAACGACAAAAAAAATTTTTTAAAATTTTTATTGTTCAAATAGGCTTAGAAAATCACGAAACGTCGAGATTTTAAGTTTGAGCAAAAAAAAAAATTCTGTCTGTCGGTCTGTCTGTAACTTTTTTTGTGCGCACGTTTACTCTGGAACCGTTTGAGATATTGACTTGAAATTTGGTACACATATGTACTTTAACGAGATCTAGAACTAGATTATATTTTTATCTTGTTCCGTCGAAGGGTTGGGGGGTAAATTGGGGAAAATAGGTAAATCAAGCAGGTGTAAGAGCCCATAAAATTGGTATTTAGTATATACAAGAGAAGCTGAGGTCTAAAAAAAAATTTTGACATTATCCACCCCCATTACCACCCCCACCCCATTATTAAAGGGGATGAAAAAAAATTGTGATTTAGGGTGTGTACAAGAACCAGAAACCTCAAAGTGTTTTTTACTTCATCCACCCCCACTACCACCCCCACCCCGCTACCGATGTGGGGTATCGTTTTATGGGTTTTAAAGTTCCATAAACAATTATTTCCACATACAAAATTTTTTCGTTGTGAGTGACAGATAAAAAATCTGGATGTGGAAGTAGTGATTCCTTGGGCAGCGGTTTTTTGTATTGAAATCAGTTAAATAGTTAAGAAAGATTAATCAGGAAGATAAATTACATTAATCTTATGTGTTTTTGTATAGATTTCATATTTGTAAAGAAAAATCACAGCTCTTGAATTGACTTATTATCAGAACAAATGTAACAAAAGTTACATAAAAATGTTTCAAATTAAACAAGGAAGGTATTTAGATCAGTAAAAATATATAAAGTAAAATAAAGACAAGTAAAATTGAAAATTTTTAAAAACCCCCGATCAATGTACCAGTTTCATATGACCGAATCAAAATGAGTCCTAAATCATGTTCGGCTACCATAATTGTCTGCACATTTTCAATTTTACTTCAATCGGACAATTTCTAGAGAAGTTCAACATGACGAATTCAGACAAAATACTCTTTCAAATAAAAAAAACTACATCAAAGTCGGATCACCCGTTGAAAAGATATGAAGCCACAGATAGACAGACAAACATACAAACATACAAACATACGCGTCAAACTTATAACACCTCTGTTTTGGGGTCGGGGGATAAAAAGTAATTATAAAGAATTATAAATTAAAGAAAATTTATGTCATAAGATGGTCAAATAATCCAGAATATATCAAATTCAGAAGTTATTGGGACCATATCTAGGCAAAAATTACATTGATTACACAGCACACAAAATTTAAAAATAAGTCGAGACCCCTACCCCCATGTGTTTTGGGACGCTGAAACCGAATATGACAATAAAAAAAGATTTTAACTCTCCAAATTTTTCCTAGCAGCCCCTTACAACCCTCCTGGGGGATTGAAATTCCACTTGTTCTTAAACATTTGAAAAGCAGGTTTTTGGTGCACTGAAACCGAATATGACGATAAAAACTGATTTGAACCACCCAGTCACCCCCTAGCACCCCCTACAAGCCCCAGGGAGGGTTGAAATTCCACTTTTTCTAAACATTTAAAAAGTATGTTTAATATTAGGTTATTTGGTGCGCTCAAACCGAATATAACGACAAAATACTGATTTCAACCCCCAGTCACCCCCTAGCATCCCCTTACTTTATTGTCATCATATTCGGTTTCAGCGCACCAAAAAACCTAAAAATAGACATACTTTTTAAATGTTTAGAAAAAGTGGAATTTCAACCTTCACTGGGGCTTGTAGGGGGTGCTAGGGGGTGACTGGGTGATTTTATCATCATATTCGGTTTCAGCGCACCAAAAAACCTGCTTTTCAAATGTTTAGAACAAGTGAAATTTCAATCCCCCAGGAGGGTTGTAAGGGGGTGCTAGGGAAAATTTGGATAGTTAAAATCTTTTTTATTGTCATATTCGGTTTCAGCGTCCCAAAATACGTCTACCCTCTGGGTCTCGACTTTTTTTTTATTTTGTGTGTCTGATGTGTTATTGATTACACAGCCCCACAAAAAAAAAGTGGTCTGTCCGGTGGACTAGACCAATGTATCCTTATGTATTTGGACCCGCTGAAACCGAATCCGAAGTCGGAATTGTCAGATTGGCTCGTGTTTCACCCCCAACCCCAAAGAAACACTCCCACAAAGAATGCCAGTGTATCCCTGTGTACTTCAACTTGCTGAAATCGAATCCGAAGTCAGAATTGTAAGATTGGCTCGTTTTTCACCTCTAACCCCAAAAAACACTCCCAAGACAAAAAAAGAGTGGTCTGTCCGGCAGACCATATCAGTGTATCCTTATGTATTTTGACACGCTGAATCCGAATCGAAGTCACAATTGTCAGATTGGTTTATTTTTCACCCCCTAACCCCAGAAAAACACCCCCCCCTTCCAAAAATGGTCCGTCCGGCGGGCCATACTAGTGTATCCTGATGTATTTGGACTTGCTGAAACCGAATCCGAAGTTAGAATTGTAAGATTGGCTCGTTTTTCACCCCGAACCCCAAAAGACACCCCCAAAACAAAAACCATACCAGTGTATCCTTATGTAGTTTGACATGCTGAATCCGAATCCGAAGTCAGAATTGTAAGATTGGCTCGACTTTTACCCTTAACCTTAAAAAAACGCCCCCAAAACAAAAAAAAGTGGTCTGCCGGCAGACCATACAAGTGTATCCTCACCAGATACTTAAGGATACACTGGCATGGTTCGCCGGACAGACCATTTGGGAGGGGGGGTGGTTTTTGGGGGTTGGGGGTGAAAAAGCGAGCCAATCTAACAATTCTGACTTCGGATTCGGATTCAGCAGGTCAAAATACATGAGGATACACTGGTCTAGTCTACCGGACAGACAACTTTTTTTGTTTTGGGGGTGTTTTTTTGGGGTTAAGGGTGAAAAACGAGCCAACCTGACAATTCTGACTTCGGATTCGGTTTCAGCGGATCCACATACATAAAGATACACTGATATGGTCCGCCGGACAGACCATTTTTTTGGGGGGTGTCTTTTGGCATTAGGGGTGGAAAACGAGCCAATCTGACAATTCTGACTTTGGATTCGATTTTAGCGGGTCCAAGTACATAAGGATACACTGGTCTGGTCCGCCGGACAGACCACTCTTTTTTGTGGGGCTGTGTTAGTGACGAAAAATTGTTTAAAAGGGAAGAATCACTCGAATTTTGTATATCATAAAACATGAAAAAATAAATTTATGAAACAGAGAATATTAAAAGTAAATAAAAGGAGTCAGACAAGTATACGATTAAATGGAAATATAAACCAAATTGAAACTGTATGAATATAAAGTGGCAAGTAAATACCATATTTTAATAGCTATGAAACATATAATTAACTAAAAGTAAAGTCTCAAATATACAGTGTGTCCCCGGATTGTGTTTGCGATAGGTGTAATATACCAAAAAAATATTAGTACGGCTTTAATTTTCTGCAGTCTCGGTGTGCTTGACGTAAAATGGATTTTTACCAAATTTCAGTTAAAATGGAATCTAACTCGCGAAGTGAATCTAAGAAGAAAATAAAAGAAAATAAATCATTTTAGGTAAACTGGTCTTTCTATTAATTTTACGGAAAAACTCTATTTGGTTAAAATATTTGGCATTGAAAGTTAGAGCCATATGCCAACTTTCATTGCATTTGAACAAAAAAAAATAATACCCCTTAAAGCAAATAGCTTTTTATTTTCAACACAATTAACAATTTCAACGAATTCATCTAGAAACCTATTCAAATAGTACCCCACCTAAATTACTATATAATTCCACCCTTCTTTTAATTCCTTTTAACTTCTTCTAATTTCTTCACGAGGTGTTATTATTATTTTCTATTTTCTCATATTTTTAGATGATCTAGGTAATTAGGTGAACGGGTTTCAACCAAGTTCACCTAATCAGCACTTAGAAAGCGTCTGACAATATGACAGGTGTTCAAGACTACCGACTTGCTAATTGGGGAGTACGTGTTGAATGTTCAGTTTGTTCAAGTTGGAAGTTAATGTTTTTGGAACAATTGCTGTCATTGATATAGTGAGTGGATACATTTTTACAGATTTCGCTTTCCACATCTGTTTTATTTCAGCTGCTAGTTCCACATATTTGTTTACTTTTGTGGCATATGTAGATTGGAGATTCTGGCTTAGTGAGATCTCAACGTCAATAATATCGACCTCATTCTTAAGTTTATTGTGTACTACTATATCTGATCTGTTAGCACTTATTTTTATGTCTGTTCTTATTTCACGATCCCAGTATAATTTATATTCTTTGTTATCAAGGACTTCTATGGGTTCATATTTATAGTAAGGTGTATAGTTTTCTACTAATTTGAATTTCATGGCTAACTGCTGATGGACAATTTTTGCTACATTGTTATGTCTTTCAGTGTAGTCAGCTGCAGCAAGTGAATTGCATCCTCCCATGATATGTTCGACGGTCTCGTTATTTACTTCACATCTCCTGTATCTGTCGACTACGCACCCTTATTTGATGACGTATTTTTTATAGTTATTAGTGGGTATCACGCGATTCTGGATAGCATGCATGAAGCCAACCGTTTCGCTGAATAGGGGTTGTTTCATGAAGAGATTGGAAGCGCTGCTGTCAGTTGTTTCTTGATATAGATAGCGTGGATGCGTTCCATGAATCTCTTTGCTTTTCCATTTTCATACCTGGTTCTGATCCGAGTATTGTTAATCCTCTGGACCAAATTCCAAGTGGCTTAGCTGTAGTGGTGTACTTTTGATGTCTGCGTCGCATGCTGCTCTAAACAGTGCATGTAAATCCGCTTTACCGTGGAAGTATTGGCGTAGTGATTTTATCTGAGAATGATATTGTCTTGTTATATTTAGTATTCCCATTCCCCACAGTTCCTGTGGTAGTGACATACGTTCTACAGCCGATTTAGGGTGGTACATTCGCTATTCAGTCATTATAACCCGTGTTAACCTGGATAGACTTTCCAAATCGGTGCTCGTCCATTTAATAATTCCGAACGAGTAGGTCAGAATTAGAATAGCATATGAGTTGATGGCTTTGATCTTGTTAGGGAAAGTCGAAAGAGTTCTAGATATCGCATGTAATCGTCTTTCAAAGTCAGCTGTAAGCTTCTTTTTTATTGCTGTATGCTTTTTTATTGTGGTATGCCTTAGCTGTATTATTCCTAGATATTTATAGTTTTCCTCTTCATTAAGACATTTTATTACATGACTTTCGTTGATTTTGAATCCCTCATTGTTGGCCAAAATTCCCTTTTCTAGTGTTATTATTTTGCATTTATCTAGTCCAAATTCCATGTGTATAGAGTTCCTGAATACTTTGGTGAGATTAAGTAGCTGATGTAGTTGGTTCGTAGAGTTCGCGTACAGCTTAAGGTCATCCATATATAGCAGGGGACTCGCGGTGTAGTTTTCCGCCCCTGTTTTTTATAATAAATTCTAGGCGACTCGAGTTCTGAGTTTGGCTTAATGGGTTGAGACACATACAGAACCATAGCGCACTTAGCGCGTCACCTTGTAATATTCCTATTTTAATGTGGACTATGTCCGTGCTAATGTTTCGTTCTTCATTAGATATGTGTAGGCTAGTAGACCAATTGGACATGGCGTGCTTCAGAAACCTCACAAGATTCGTATCTACTTTATATATCTCCAGAATTTCAATTAAGTAGGAGTATGGCAATGAATCAAAGGTTTTTTATAGTCAATGTAGGCCACACGTAGATTTCTCCGTCTCTTAAGGGCTTGGTCTACTATTATTGTGTCTATAATAATTTGGTCCTTGCATCCTTTGGACTTCTGTGGCATCCTTTTTGTGGTTCTGTCATTATGTTGTTACTATCTAGATGGTGTTGAATTTTGGGGGTAATAACGGAGGTTAACATTTTATATAGTGTCGGAAGGCAAGTTATTGGTCGGTATTTAGATGGCTTTGACGTGTTATTGTCTTTTGGCAGGAGATAAGTTTTTCCCATTGTAAGGAATCCTGGTAGTTCTTTTGGATTTCTTAATACATTGTTTAGGAGTTCCGCTGTCTTCTTATGTATGGAGGATAGTCTCTTGTACCAGAAGTTCTGAATTTAATTATTATTATTATTTTCTTCATCTCAGCATTTTTCACTGGTATAACATGAGGTACGGACTAATTGTCAAGCAATCTCATCTAATCATGACTTAAGAATTTTCTGACTGTGCGTGCAGTGTTCAGAATGACTGCTTTCTGAAGTAGCATATAGGTTTCCTTCTTAATGCCCAGGGTTTGGAGACTCTCATGTAATGCTCTTGGGATTACTCCAGTGGTAGATAAGACAATCGGCACAATACACACTTTATCAAGCTTCCACATTTTCTTCACTTCATCGCTCAGATCTAAATATTATTATTATAATTATTATTATTTATTTATTTTGTTAAAAACCAGTCACCCTTCTCTGTGGCTCCGACCCTCACAGAGGGGAGCTGGTAGTACTGGCAGCCACTCCCCACACCCGTGGGGTAAGTGACTACTGGGTCCGGGAATCATGTGCCCCGAGCAGACGTAATGAGCCGAGGATGACGGCCTTCTGAATTCTGCCGGCTAAGACCTCTGCCGAATATCGGCATGCCGGTATGATCTTAAGTTCCGAAAGCAGTGTGTGTCTCGTTCCACCGAGGGCTCCTATAATCAGTACCACTATCTGGTCAGTATGGTCTGGATAGAGTCTGCGGAGTTCGAAGAGCAAATCTCGATATTTTGTCCGTTTTTCCTTCTCCTTCAAGACAATGTTGTTCTCCGCGGGAGCCGAAAACTCCACGACAAACATTGTCTTGAGTTGGTGGTCGAGGAGGACTATGTCAGGCTTGTTGGCTTGTATTTGCCTGACTGTGGGAAAAGAGTAGTTCCAATAAATTAGACACTTCTCATTTCCCACAACGGACTCAATATCCCCCGGAGCATAAGGCAGCACTGGTGTCTCGTCTATCACATACGAGTGCCTTAAGTGATAATAAAGCACTCGTAATGCTCCGTCGTGCCGAGACTGCATATGTCGGACAGGCCGACAACAAGTGCATTAAAGGCTCTGGCGCCCTGCGGCAGGCCCTGCGGCTGACATCAGGGACCTCTATACCCATGACACGACTTCGATAAACGAAAGTGTTAAATACACCATCCTGGCAAGCCATTATGAATCCCTCGGTCTCAGACTTCAGCCCGGCTGACCTTAAGAAGGCAAAGGTCAGCTTTTCGGATAAGCCAAGATCTTCTATATTTTTATAGAAGACTCCATGCATTGGCTTATCCGTATGAAGCTGCAGAAAGATGTTGTGTTCTGCAGCTTTAATTTGGGCTTTTCGCCGAGCAGGTTCCAACTCGGTGACAGAGTCGCGATTTACCCGCTCGACGTCGAAGGAGAGACCAAGTTCATCGGCTGCTCTCTGTGCTGCCTTAAACAAAAACGCTCCTGCATTTTCATGATCTCGGACCATGCAGAGGAGGGGATCCGAACTCCTGATAATCTTACAGGCTCCATCCAGAACCATCCTGCTATGGAGACTCTCCAAACTCAAGAGTCCACGGCCTCCCCGATGTCGTGGGAGGTATAACCGTGGAACGGACGATTTAGGATGCAAACTCCTATTGAGATGCATCTTCTTGCGGGTTCCAACGTCGAGTTGACGCAACTCCTCTCGGTTCCATTTCACCACTCCAAAGGAGTAGAGAAGGATCGGAACGGCAAGCATGTTGATAGCAGACACCTTGTTCTTTCCCGACAGTTCTGAAGACCAAATCTGTCGGAGTCGGTGCTGATACTTGCCGCGGAGAGCGTTTTTCACTACACTCACTTCTTGGGTGGAGCATTGCTCGACACCCAAGTAAGTGTACGACTCTCCGGCATATAGATGATGCTTCCGTCTACGAGCTGCGCGTCCTCTCCGTAGTCCCCGCATCGCCCTCTCTTGAGATGGACCAGTGCACATTTGTCCAACCCGAACTCCATACCGACAGCCTGCGTGTACTCCTGTACCACCCTAAGGGACTGGTGTAGGTCCCTTTCTCCGGAGGCATAAAGTTTAAGGTCATCCATATAAAACAAATGGATGACCTTATGCCTCCTATCGCCGGGGGTACCGCAGTTGTATCCACGGGTTTTCCGGAGCGAAACGGATAATGGCAGTAGTGAGATGCAAAACAGAAGGGGGCTGAGGGAGTCTCCCTGAAATACTCCCCTTCTGAACGATACCGGCTCCGTCTGGACTCTATCGTTACCGGATGTTATAGTAAAGCGAGTCCTCCAGAGCGGCATCAGTTCTTCAATACATCTCACTACGGGAACGGGTACCGCAAGACATTGGAGCAAGTGTAAAATAAGCTCATGAGATGTCATGTCAAATGCCTTGCAGTAGTCGATCCAGGCCATGGAGAGGTTCCGCTTATACTGCACGGAGTCCTGCGTGACACATCTGTCAATCAGCAGGTTCTCCTTGCAGCCAGCGACACCTCTCTTCGACCCTCGTTGCTCATATATCCGTTCGTAAACCGGTTCAACTGCGTGGAGCACCCGCATGTACAAAATGCGTGTAAACACTTTGTAACATGCGTTTAAACAGGTTATCGGGCGGTAGTTCTTTGGGTTAGACAAATCTCTGTTCTTGGGGATCAGCACTGTCCGCCCCTCAACAACCCAAGTAGGAATTTGCTGCTCCCCATTTAGCCAGGCATTAAAAATTCTGGCCAAATGGTGGTGGGTACTCGATAACTTTTTCCACCAAAAGTTATTTATCTCGTCGGGACCTGGAGCAGCAAAGTTCTTAGAGCCCTCAAGAGCTCTTCGAACCTCTTCTGGGGTTATTGGTTGGCACACCTCGTGTGGTTGGCGAAACCCTTGGCTAAAGGTTTCAAAGTGTGCCAGGGCTGGAGAGTCTCTGTTGAGTGGAAGATTCTGTTCTTACAACGTTTTCCAGAAATTTTCCACCTGATCTGCAGTCGGCGGATTTTCAGCAACACGCTGAGGCGGTTCGAAAAGGCGCGAGGGGTTTTTGCGGAAAAGTTGATTTTCCGCTAGCCCCTTCGCCCGCCTCACTAGTGACTTCTTACAAGACACTAGCATCCGTATCCTGTCGAGGCAGTGCTGTTTGGTGGTTTGCAGCACTGCCCCATTAAGTGTGTGATGGACGCGTCTTAAGTTGGCAGCTACTCGCCGCACTTTAGGCGTGAAAGGCCTATTGGCTGCCATATAGTCCATCACACATTGGATACGGGATGCGTGTTGCCTCGCCGACCGGATCTTGGCTTCCATCTTCTGTATGCGCTGTCCCGCTCTTTCCTGTGGAGAGGTAGTATTTCGCCTCTCCACCTGAGACAAGCGTTGAGCGGCAGCATACACGGCACAATTTATGTGCCAGATGTCAGCCTCTTCTGGTAGCGCTGCACGTAGTTCTGCATCCACTCTGGCCAGATCTTGTGGCCCGGGGGGTTTTATGTTGTGCAACCCCCGTCTGGTACTGAGACCCTCTGGTGTTAGTGGAACGATAGGAACCGCTTCCTCAACCGGTTCGTTCGGTGACTGTTCGGCCACCTCATTCACTGACTGAGGAGCGGCTCTGACATAGCCTCTAGCACGAAGGTGGGATACATAATCACGTAGGTTCTGAAGTGTGAAGGCGTCATGCTCTGGGTGGTTTTCACACCACAGAGCATGCATTCGCGCCATGTACCCCCTTCGGCCGGGCTCACTGCTTTCATAACAGTGCATCAGGTCGTCTCTCAGTTCATCTGTCCACTCAAAGTGTCCTTGGTTATAGCGGTCGTCATCAATGGGCATCCTTCCTCGGCTGCTCTCTGTGCTGCCTTAAACAAAAACGCTCCTGCATTTTCATGGTCTCGGACCATGCAGAGGAGGGGATCCGAACTCCTGATAATCTTACAGGCTCCATCCAGAACCATCCTGCTATGGAGACTCTCCAAACTCAAGAGTCCACGGCCTCCCCGATGTCGTGGGAGGTATAACCGTGGAACGGACGATTTAGGATGCAAACTCCTATTGAGATGCATCTTCTTGCGGGTTCCTACGTCGAGTTGACGCAACTCCTCTCGGTTCCATTTCACCACACCATCCTTCCCTGTTGGGCCCCACCACCTTGCCCTTGACCCCTATCCGCACGGAGTCGATCGTGGGGGCCCTGTCTTCGGCCAACTGGAACCGGAGGATCGGGCTTGTGGGTGGTTAGCCCAACAAGCCCACAACCGACACCAGAGGGGAAAGCGCTTTCCCCTCCCGGGTGCGCTAGGGCTGCCGGTTCGGTTTTGCACCCCCAGCTGGAGTAAGTGGTGGCGCTACTCACCAAAGGCTAGGTGGATAACGGTTAGCCTCTCCTGCTTTATTATTATTATGAGTTGTTTGACGAATGGTGGCTTTCTGTATAACGGATATCAAGTAAGTTGGTAAATTCAATTTGACTAAGTTGGCCGTAATATTCTTTGTTACCATTCCGTCCGTCGAAATCACTATAGGTACTATTTTAACTTGTTTTAATTTCCATAGGTGTTTTAACTCCAAAGCGAGGTTTTCATATTTTGTAATTTTATGACTTTCAGTCCTAGACAGGTTTTGGCGTAAGGGGACCGCTATGTCAATGATAGTGCCAACGGCATTCTTTTTATCTATTAAGATTATGTCAGGCCTATTGTAATCGATAGTTCTGTCGGTTAATATGGGTCTATCTATTTTTTTTTTTTTGTGAAGCCAGTCGCCCTTCTCTCTGTCTCCGATGCCAGAGAGGGTACGCTGGTACTACCAGAGACCACTCCCTACGTTGTAGGGTCAGTGGTCACTGGGTCCGCGAATCGTGTGCTCTGAGCAGGCATAACGAGCCAAGGATGACGGCCTTCTGAATTCTTCCGGCTAAGATTTCTGCCGACTCTCGGCATGCCGGTATCGTCTTCAATTCCGAAAGCAGTGTGCGCCTCACCCCACCTAGGCATCCTATTATAAGAACCACTAGATTAACAGTGTGGTCCGGATAGAGTCTACGGAGTTCGAAGAGAAGATCTCGATATTTAGTCCGTTTTTCCTCCTCTTTCAGAACAATGTTTGTTTCCCCTGGGGCGGAGAATTCAATGACAAACATTGTTCTAAGTTGGTGGTCGAGGAGGACTAAATCAGGTTTATTGGCCTGTATTTGCCTGAGGGTGGAAAACGAGTAGTTCCAATAAATTAGGCACCGCTCATTCCCCACTACGGACTCAATATCCCCGGGAGCGTAAGGCAGCACTGGTGTCTCGTCTATCCCAAACGTATGCCGCAGATGATAGTACAGCACACGTAATGCTCCATCATGTCTGTGGATATAGGCCGAGACAGCGTATGTCGGACAAGCCGACAACAGGTGCATAAGTGTCTCCGGCGCCCTTCGGCAGGCCCTACAGTTTACATCAAGGACCTCTATACCCAGGACATGACTTCGATAGACGAGTGTGTTAAAGACACCATCCTGGCAAGCCATAATGAACCTTTCGGTCTCAGACTTCAGCCCAGCTGACCTTAGGAAAGCAAAGGTCAGCTTCTCAGATAAGCCCCTGTCTTCGATGTTCTTGTAGAAGACTCCATGCAAGGGCTTATCTTTATGCAGCTGCAGAAATTTACGTTGCTCTGCTGCTTTTGTATGGGCTTGTAGCTGAGCGGGTTCCAGCTCGGTGACAGAACTCGGGTTTACCCGCCCAATGTCGAAGTCGAGACCAAGTTCATCGGCTGCTCGTTGTGCTGCCTTGAATAAGAACGCTTCCGTCCCTGCGTTTTCATGGTCGCGAACCATGCAGAGAAGGGGATCCGAACTCTTGATGATATTGCAAGCTCCATCCAGAGCCGACCTGCTATGTAGACACTCCAAACTCAAGAGTCCACGGCCTCCCTGCTGTCGTGAGAGATATAACCGCAGAACGGACGATTTTGGATGCAAACTTCTGTTGAGATGCATCATCTTTCGGGTTCCTACATCGAGTTAGCGCAACTCGCCTTGTGTCCATTTCACTACCCCAAAGGAGTGTAGAAGGATCGGAACGGCAAGCATGTTAGTTGCAGACACCTTATTCTTCCCCGACAGTTCAGAAGACCAAATCTGCCGGAGGAGGTGCTGGTACTTGCCGCGAAGAGCGTTTTTAACTGCTGACACTTCTTGAGTGGAGCGTTGCTCAACACCCAAGTATTTATACGTCTCTCCGGCATCTACGTGGTGCAAGATGCTTCCATCCACAAGCTGCGCGTCCTCTCCGTAGTCACCGCATCGTCCTCTCTTGAGGTGAACCAGTGCACATTTGTCCAAGACGAACTCCATACCGACAGCCTGAGTGTACTCATGTACCACCCTGAGAGATTGGCGTAAATCTCTCTCGCTGGAGGCATAAAGTTTAAGGTCATCCATGTAAAACAGATGGGTGACCTTATGCCTCCTATCTCCGGGGGTACCGCAATTGTAACCACGGGTTCTGCGAAGTTCAACGGATAACGGCAGTAGCGAGATGCAAAATAGAAGGGGGCTGAGAGAGTCTCCCTGAAACACACCCCTCTTAAACATAACCGGCTCTGTTTGGACTCTGACATTACCAGATGTTATAGTAAAGCGAGTCCTCCAGAGCGGCATGAGTTGTTCTATGCATCTCACTACGGGATCGGGCACCGCAAGACATTGGAGCAAGTGAACAATTAGCTCATGAGATGTCATATCAAATGCCTTGGGGTAATCGATCCAGGCCATAGAAAGGTTCCGCTTATACTGCACGGAGTCCTGCGTGACACATCTGTCAATAAGCAGGTTCTCCTTGCAGCCAGCGACACCCTTCTTAGACCCACGTTGCTCGTATATCCGTTCGTAAACCGGGCCGCTTGCTTGAAGTACCCGCATGTACAAGATACGTGTGAATATCTTGTAACATGCGTTTAAACAGGTTATCGGTCTGTAGTTCGCTGGATCTGCCAGATCTCCGTTCTTAGGGAGTAGCACTGTTCGCCCCTCGATAATCCAGGAAGGGATTTGCTGCTCTCCATTTAGCCACGAGGTGAAGATTCTGGCTAAATGGCGGTGGGTGATCGGAAGTTTTTCCACCAAAAGGTGTTAATCCCATCGGGTCCAGGAGCAGCAAAGTTCTTGGAGCCTTCTAGGGCTCTTCGAACCTCTTCCGTCGTTATCGGTTGGCACACTGCTTGAGGCTGCTGGAGCCCTTGGCAAAAAGCTTCAAAGTGTGCCAGGGCTGGAGTATCTCGGTTTAGTGGACGCTTTTGTTCGTAAAGCGTCTTCCAGAAGTCTTCCACCTGATCTACAGTCGGCGGATTCTCAACAATACGCTCAGGCGGTTGGAACAGGCGAGATGGCTTCTTGCGGAAAAGGTTCTTTTCCGCTACTGCTCTCGCCCGCCTTGCTAGCGACTTTTTGCAAACCACTAGCATCCGTATTCTATCGAGACAATGTTGCTTGGTGGTAAGCAGCACTGCCACGTTAAGCGTGTGATGGACTCGCCTTAAGTTGGCGGCGATTCGCCGCACTTTTGACGTGAAAGGCCTGTTCTCCACCATGTAATCCATCACACACTGAATACGGGAGGCATATTGTCTCGCCGACCGGATCTTGGTTTCCATCTTTCTTATACGCCGGTCAGCTCTCTCCTGAGGGGAAGTAGTATTATCCCACCTCACCACCGGAGAGAGCCGCGTCGCGGCGTCGTAGACGGCACAATTAATGTGCCAGATATCAGCCTCTTCCGGAATAGCTTCACTGAGTTCTGCGTCCACTCTGACCAGATCTTGTGGCCGAGGGGGCTTTTGATGGTGCAGCCCCCTTCTGGTTCTGATGCCCTCTGGTATGGGTGGAACATCTAAAACCACCTCCTCGACCGGTTGATCGGGCGGTCTGTCGACTACCTCTTCAACAGGTCTCAGAGCGGTTCTGATGTAGCCTCTGCTTCGGAGGTGAGATACATAGTCACGAAGATTTTGTTTCGTGAAAGCGCGATGCTCTGGGTGTATATCACACCACAGAGCATGCATCCGCGCCATGTATCCCCTCCGTGCAGGATCACTGCTTTCATAGCACTGCAGAAGGTCGTCCCTCAGCTCGTCCGTCCACTCAAAGCGTCCATATGCGTCGCGGTTGTCGTCATCGGGCAGTCCGTCCTGTTGGGCCCCACCACCTTGCCCATGACCCCTATCCGCTCGGGGTCGATCGTGGGGGCCCTGCCTTTGGTCAACTGGAACCAGAGATTTGGGCTTGTGGGTGGTTAGCCCAGCAAGTCCACGACCGACACTAGAGGGGAATGAGCTTTCCCCTCCCGGGTGCACTAGGGCTGCCGGTTCGATTTTGCACCCCCAGCTGGAGTAAGTGGTGGCGCTATTCACCAAAGGCTTGATAGATGAAAGTCAGCCCCTCCTGCTTATTATTATTATTATTATTTTTTTTTTTTTTTTTTTTGTAAAAGCCAGTCACCCTTTAAACTCTGTGGCTCCGACACTCACAGAGGGGAGCTGGTAGTACCGGTAGCCACTCCCCACGCCCGTGGGGTAAGTGACTACTGGGTCCGGGAATCGTGTGCCCTGAGCAGACGTAATGAACCGAGGATGACGGCCTTCTGCATTCTGCCGGCTAAGACCTCTGCCGAATTTCGGCATGCCGGTATGATCTTAAGTTCTGAAAGCAGTGTTTGTCTCGTTCCACCGAGGGCTCCTATAATCAGTACCACTATCTTAACAGTATGGTCTGGATACAGTCTGCGGAGTTCGAAGAGCAGATCTCGATATTTTGTCCGTTTTTCCTCCTCCTTCAAGACAATGTTGTTCTCCGCGGGAGCCGAGAACTCCACGACGAACATTGTCTTGAGTTGATGGTCGAGGAGTACTACGTCAGGCTTGTTGGCTTGTATTTGCCTGACGGTGGGAAAATAGTAGTTCCAATAAATTAGACACTTCTCATTTCCCACAACGGACTCAATATCCCCCGGAGCGTAAGGCAGCACTGGTGTCTCGTCTATCCCATACGAGTGCCTTAGATGGTAATAAAGCACTCGTAAAGCTCCGTCGTGCCTTTGGATATAGGCCGAGACTGCATATGTCGGACAAGCCGACAACAGGTGCATTAAAGTCTCTGGCGCCCTGCGGCAGGCCCTGCAGCTGACATCAGGGACCTCTATACCCATGACACGACTACGATAGACGAGGGTGTTGAATACACCATCCTGGCAAGCCATTATGAATCCCTCGGTTTCAGACTTCAGCCCGGCTGACCTTAAGAAGGCAAAGGTCAGCCTTTCGGATAAGCCAAGGTTCTCTATATTTTTATAGAAAACTCCATGCATTGGCTTATCCGTGTGAAGCTGCAGAAAGATGTTGTGTTCTGCAGCTTTAATTTGGGCTTTTGGTCGTGCAGGTTCCAACTCGGTGACAGAGTCGGGATTTACCCGCTCGACGTCGAAGAAGAGACCAAGTTCATCGGCTGCTCTTTGTGCTGCCTTAAACAAAAAGGCTCCTATTCCTGCACTTTCATGGTCTCGGACCATGCAGAGGAGGGGATCCGAACTCATGATGACCTTACAGGCTCCATCCAGAACCATCCTATTATGGAGATTCTCCAAGCTCTAGAGTCCACGGCCTCCCCGATGTCGTGGGAGGTATAGCCGTGGAACGGACGATTTAGGATGCAAACTTCTATTGAGATGCATCTTCTTGCGGGTTCCTACGTCGAGTTGACGCAACTCCTCTCGAGTCCATTTCACTACTCCAAAGGAGTAGAGTAGGATCGGAACGGCAAGCATGTTGGTAGCAGACACCTTGTTCTTCCACCGAGGGCTCCTATAATCAGTACCACTATCTTAACAGTATGGTCTGGATACAGTCTGCGGAGTTCGAAGAGCAGATCTCGATATTTTGCCCGTTTTTCCTCCTCCTTCAAGAGAATGTTGTTCTCCGCGGGAGCCGAGAACTCCACGATGAACATTGTCTTGAGTGGATGGTCGAGGAGTACTACGTCAGGCTTGTTGGCTTGTATTTGCCTGACGGTGGGAAAAGAGTAGTTCCAATAAATTAGACACTTCTCATTTCCCACAACGGACTCAATATCCCCCGGAGCGTAAGGCAGCACTGGTGTTTCGTCTATCCCATACGAGTGCCTTAGATGGTAATAAAGCACTCGTAATGCTCCGTCGTGCCTTTGGATATAGGCCGAGACTGCATATGTCGGGCAAGCCGACAGCAAGTGCATAGGAACCTCTGGCGCCCTGCGGCAGGCCCTGCAGCTGACATCAGGGACCTCTATACCCGATAGGCGAGGGTGTTGAATACACCATCCTGGCAAGCCATTATGAATCCCTCGGTCTCAGACTTCAGCCCGGCTGACCTTAAGAAGGCAAAGGTCAGCCTTTCGGATAAGCCAAGGTTTTCTATATTTTTATAGAAAACTCCATGCATTGGCTTATCCGTGTGAAGCTGCAGAAAGATGTTGTGTTCTGCAGCTTTAATTTGGGCTTTTCGTCGAGCAGGTTCCAACTCGGTGACAGAGTCGAGATTTACCCGCTCGACGTCGAAGGAGAGACCAAGTTCATCGGCTGCTCTCTGTGCTGCCTTAAACAAAAAGGCTCCTATTCCTGCACTTTCATGGTCTCGGACCATGCAGATGAGGGGATCCGAACTCCTGATGACCTTACAGGCTCTATCCAGAACCATCCTATTGTGGAGACTCTCCAAACTCAAGAGTCCACGACCTCCCCGATGTCGTGGGGGGTATAGCCGAGGAACGGACGATTTAGGATGCAAACTCCTATTGAGATGCATCTTCTTGCGGGTTCCTACGTCGAGTTGACGCAGGAGAAGGATCGGAACGGCAAGCATGTTGGTAGCAGACACCTTGTTCTTCCCCGACAGCTCTGAAGACCAGATCTGTCGGAGTCGGTGCTGATACTTGCCGCGGAGAGCGTTTTTCACTACACTCACTTCTTAGGTGGAGCGTTGCTCGACACCCAAGTAAGTGTACGACTCTCCGGCATCTAGATGATGTAAGATGCTTCCGTCCACGAGCTGCGCGTCCTCTCCGTAGTCCCCGCATCGTCCTCTCTTGAGATGGACTAGTGCATATTGGTCCAGCCCGAACTCCATACCGACAGCCTGCGTGTACTCCTGTACCACCCTGAGGGACTGGTGTAGGTCCCTCTCTCCGGAGGCATAAAGTTTAAGGTCATCCATGTAAAACAGATGGGTGACCTTATGCCTCCTATCGCCGGGGGTACCGCAGTTGTATCCACGGGTTTTCCGGAGCGAAACGGATAATGGCAGTAGTGAGATGCAAAAGAGAAGGGGGCTGAGGGAGTCTCCCTGAAATACTCCCCTTCTGAATGTTACCGACTCCGTCTGGACTCTATCGTTACCCGATGTAATAGTAAAGCGGCATCAGTTCTTCGATGCATCTCACTACGGCACCGGGTACCGCAAGACATCGAAGCAAGTGAACAATAAGCTCATGTGATGTCATATCAAATGCCTTGCGGTAGTCGATCCAGGCCATGGAGAGTTTCCGCTTATACTGCACGGAGTCCTGCGTGACACATCTGTCAATCAACAGGTTCTCCTTGTAGCCAGCGACACCTCTCTTCGACCCTCGTTGCTCATATACCCGTTCGTAAACCCGTTCAACTGCTTGGAGCACCCGCAGTACAGGATGCCCGTAAACACCTTGTAACATGCGTTTGAACAGGTTATCGGCCGGTAATTTTTTGGGTTAGACAAATCTCCGTTCTTCGGGATCAGCACTGTCCGCCCCTCGACAACCCAAGAAGGAATTTGCTGCTCCCCATTTAGCCATGAATTAAAAATTCTGGCCAAATGGTGGTGGGTACTGGAAAACTTTTTCCACCAAAAGTTATTTATCCCATCGGGACCTGGAGCAGCAAAGTTCTTAGAGCCCTCAAGAGCTCTTCGAACCTCTTCTGGGGTTATCGGTTGGCACACCTCGTTTGGTTGTTGAAACCTTTGGCAAAAGGCTTCAAAGTGTGCCAGGGCTGGAGTGTCTCTGTTGAGTGGGAGCTTCTGTCCGTAGAGCGTTTTCCAGAAGTTTTCCACCTGATCTACAGTCGGCGGATTCTCTACAACACGCTGAGGCGGTTCGAAAAGGCGCGAGGGCTTTTTGCGGAATAGATTGTTTTCCGCCAGCCCCCTCGCCCGCCTCACTAGTGACTTTTTACAAGTCACTAGCATCCGTATCCGATCAAGGCAGTGCTGTTTGGTGGTTCGCAGCACTGCCCCATTCAGTGTGTGATGGACGCGTCTTAAATTGGCGGCTATGCGCCTAACTTTAGGCGTGAATGTCCTATTGGTCGCCATATAGTCCATCACACATTGGATACGGGATGCATGTTGCCTCGCCGACCGGATCTTGGCTTCCATCTTTTGTATACGCCACTCCGCTCTCTCCTGTGGGGAGATTATTTTTTTTTTTTTTTTTTTTTTTTTTTTTTTTTTTTTTTTTTTTTTTTTTTTTTTTTTTTTGTAAAAGCCAGTCACCCTTTAAACTCTGTGGCTCCGACACTCACAGAGGGGAGCTGGTAGTACCGGTAGCCACTCCCCACGCCCGTGGGGTGAGTGAGTGACTACTGGGTCCGTGAATCGTGTGCCCTGAGCAGACGTAATGAACCGAGAATGACGGCCTTCTGCATTCTGCCGGCTAAGACCTCTGCCGAGTTTCGGCATGCCGGTATGATCTTAAGTTCCGAAAGCAGTGTGTGTCTCGTTCCACCGAGGGCTCCTATAATCAGTACCACTATCTTAACAGTATGGTCTGGATACAGTCTGCGGAGTTCGAAGAGCAGATCTCGATATTTTGTCCGTTTTTCCTCCTCCTTCAAGACAATGTTGTTCTCCGCGGGAGCCGAGAACTCCACGACGAACATTGTCTTGAGTTGATGGTCGAGGAGTACTACGTCAGGCTTGTTGGCTTGTATTTGCCTGACGGTGGGAAAAGAGTAGTTCCAATAAATTAGACACTTCTCATTTCCCACAACGGACTCAATATCCCCCGTAGCGTAAGGCAGCACTGGTGTTTCGTCTATCCCATACGAGTGCCTTAAATGGTAGTAAAGCACTCGTAATGCTCCGTCGTGCCTTTGGATATAGGCCGAGACTGCATATGTCGGGCAAGCCGACAGCAAGTGCATAAGAGTCTCTGGCGCCCTGCGGCAGGCCCTGCAGCTGACATCAGGGACCTCTATACCCATGACACGACTACGATAGACGAGGGTGTTAAATACACCATCCTGGCAAGCCATTATGAATCCCTCGGTCTCAGACTTCAGCCCGGCTGACCTTAAGAAGGCAAAGGTCAGCCTTTCGGATAAGCCAAGGTTTTCTATATTTTTATAGAAAACTCCATGCATTGGCTTATCCGTGTGAAGCTGCAGAAAGTTGTTGTGTTCTGCAGCTTTAATTTGGGCTTTTCGCCGAGCAGGTTCCAACTCGGTGACAGAGTCGCGATTTACCCGCTCGACGTCGAAGGAGAGACCAAGTTCATCGGCTGCTCTCTGTGCTGCCTTAAACAGAAAGGCTCCTACCCCTGCATTTTCATGGTCTCGGACCATGCAGAGGAGGGGATCCGAACTCCTGATGACCTTACAGGCTCCATCCAGAACCATCCTATTATGGAGACTCTCCAAACTCAAGAGTCCACGGCCTCCCCGATGTCGTGGGAGGTATAGCCGTGGAACAGACGATTTAGGATGCAAACTCCTATTGAGATGCATCTTCTTGCGGGTTCCTACGTCGAGTTGACGCAACTCTTCTTGAGTCCATTTCACTACTCCAAAGGAGTAGAGAAGGATCGGAACAGCAAGCATGTTGGTAGCAGACACCTTGTTCTTCCCCGACAGCTCTGAAGACCAGATCTGTCGGAGTCGGTGCTGATACTTGCCGCGGAGAGCATTTTTCACTACACTCACTTCTTGGGTGGAGCGTTGCTCGACACCCAAGTAAGTGTACGACTCTCCGGCATCTAGATGATGTAAGATGCTTCCGTCCACGAGCTGCGCGTCCTCTCCGTAGTTCCCGCATCGTCCTCTCTTGAGATGGACCAGTGCACATTTGTCTAATCCGAACTCCATGCCGACAGCCTGCGTGTACTCCTGTACCACCCTGAGGGACTGGTGTAGGTTCCTCTCTCCGGAGGCATAAAGTTTAAGGTCATCCATATAAAACAGATGGGTGACCTTATGCCTCCTATCGCCAGGGGTACCGCAGTTGTATCCACGGGTTTTCCGGAGCGAAACGGATAATGATGATTATTATTATTATTATTATTATTATTATTATTATTATTATTATTATTATTATTATTATTATTATTATTATTATTATTATTATTATTATTATTATTTCGTCGTTCTATCACTACCCTGTCCTAAGGTAGGTATCATTACGCAAACCGGAAGCAAACCATGCATCTAAGGTAAGGTAAGTATGGGTTATGAGGGTACATATTCTAAAGCATGTCTTCTTTTCAGGTTCACGACAACACCTTCCTGATTATATGTGCGGTGCCAAGAATTGCTGTCTACTGTATTTGCTCAGCTCGGTGTTCTCCTATTATTATTATTATTTTTTTTTCCGGTTTCCCGTTGCCGGACAGGGCTTCCGTGGCCTCCGACACCACACGGTAGCCGCGCCGGCTAATTAATTACAGCCACTCTCCACGACCTGTGGAGTTAGTGACTGTAAACACCTGAATCATGTGCCCTAAGCAGACGAAGGGACTCCAAGATAACCGCCTTCTGCATCTGACCTGCCAACCATTCTGCCGAATTCTGACAGGCCGGTATGATCTTTAATTCTGAGAGCAGCGAAGGCTTCATCCCTCCGAGTACGCCGATTATTAGGACGACCATCTTGACCGAGTAGTCTGGGTACAGCACTTGGAGCTCATACCGGAGATCACGATATTTGGTCCGTTTTTCCCCCTCTTTCAAAGCGATGTTTGTCTCAGCAGGCACTGAGAATTCGATGACAAACATCACTTTGTTCTGATGGTCGAGGAGGACTATGTCAGGCTTGTTGGCTTGAATTAGCCTGACGGTCGGGAACGAGTAGTTCCAATAAATTCGGCACCTCTCGTTCTCGACAACGGACTCAATATCTCCGGGGATGTAAGGCAGCACTGATGTTTGATCTACCCCGTACGAGTGCCTTAGATGGTAGTATAGCACTCGTAAAGCCGCGTTATGGCGGTGGATGTAGGCCGAAATCGCGTATATCGGGCATGCTGAAAGCAAATGCATCAGCGATTCCGGCGCCTGGCGGCAGGTCCTGCAGTTGATATCAGGGACCTCTACACCCATTACGCGGCTTCGGTAGACCAAGGTGTTTATTACACCATCCTGACAGGCCACAATGAATCCCTCGGTCTCCGACTTAAGCCCAGCTGACCTTAAAAAGGCGAATGTCAGCCTAGTCGATAAACCCAGTGTTTCTATGTTCTTATAGTACACACCGTGCATGGGTTTATCGACATGCTGCCTGAACAGATTCTCCTGTTCGGCAGCTTTTATTTGGGCTTTCAGACGATTTGGCTGAAGTTCGGTGACTGACTCTGGATCAGCACCGCGCCGGCCACCTCGTCTGACGTCGAATACGAGACCAAGTTCATCTGCGGCTCTTTTTGCTGCCTTGAACAATCCTGCGCCCACCCCTGCGATTTCGTGATCTCTCACTAATAGCAGGAGCGGATCCGAGCTTCTAAGGATTTTACATGCCATACTCAGCGCTACTCTGCCATGCATACACTCCAGACCCAAGAGTCCTCGGCCCCCCCGATGACGTGGGAAGTAAACACGAGGAACGGACGATCTAGGATGAATACTCCTATGGATGTTCATCATCTTGCGGGTATCTCTGTCTAGTTGGCGCAGCTCATCCACAGTCCATTTTACTACCCCAAAGGAGTAGAGCAGAACAGGAACGGCAAGCATGTTAGTGGCAGACGCCTTATTCTTCCCCGAAAGTTCGGAGGACCAAATCTTTCGGAGTAGGCGTCTGTACTTGCCGCGGAGAGACTCCTTTATTTGTTGCACATCCTGGATGTGATGTTGTTGCACACCCAGGTATGTGTAGGTCTCCCCGGCATCCAGATGTCTCAGAATGCTTCCGTCTGCGAGCTGCGCATCTTCAGAGAATTCCCCGCATCGCCCTCTCTTGAGGTGGACGACCGCGCACTTGTCCAACCCGAACTCCATACCAATGGCCCGCGTGTACTCCTCGACCACCCTTAGAGCATTTTGAAGTTCACGCTCACCGGAGGCATACAGTTTGAGGTCATCCATATAGAACAGATGGGTGACCTTACGCCTCCGGTTGCTGGGTGGGCCACAGTGGTACCCGCGGGTTTGGCGGAGTTCAACAGATAACGGCAGCAGTGAGATGCAAAAGAGGAGAGGACTCAGAGAATCTCCCTGGAATACTCCTCTTCTGAATGCTACCTGTTCTGTCGTAACCCGCTGTGCACCTGATGTTATGGTAAAGCGGGTCCTCCAGAGTGGTAGCAGTTGTTCTATGCATCTCACTAGTGGCTCTGCTACCGCAAGACATTTGAGCAAATGTAACAATAGTTCATGCGATGTTGTGTCAAATGCCTTACGATAGTCAATCCAGGCCATCGATAGATTCCGCTTGTATTGCACAGAATCCTGTGTAATACAGCGGTCTACCAGCAGGCTGTCTTTACAACCTGCCATGCCCTTCTTGGCGCCACGCTGCTCGTATATCTGCTGGAAGACCGGATCAACCTGCCGTAGTGTCCGAGCGTACAGGATACGTGTAAATATCTTGTAGCCGGAGTTCAGACAGGTGATTGGCCTATAATTCCTTGGGTCGGACAGATCACCCTTTTTGGGAATAAGCACGGTACGTCCCTCGACAAACCAGTCCGGGATTGGCTGCCCCTCATTCAACCACGTGTTGAAAACTCGGGCCAGACGACGGTGAGTGGAAGGAAATTTTTTCCACCACCAGTTGTTTATGCCGTCTGGACCCGGGGCAGCGAAGTTCTTGGTGCCAACAAGAGCTTGCTGGACTTCCTCCGGACTGATTGCAGCGCACACTTCTTCTGGCCCTTCAAAGATTCTGTGGCAGAGAGCCTCGAAGTGTGCTATTGCTGGAGTGTTGCTATCGAGCGGACGTGTCGTTTCGTAGATTCCTTTCCAGAAGTTTTCGACATCGGCTACAGTTGGTGGATTATCGACAACACGCTGTGGCTCTTGAAATAGGCGGGAAGGATTCGTACGGAACAAAGCATTTTGCTCCATACTTCGTACCCGCCTATTTAGCTTTTTCTTGATAGCCATAAGCGCTCGAATCCTATCTAAACAGTGCTGCTTAATAGTGAGCATCACTGTCAGATTTAGAGTGTGGTGTTGGCGTCTGAGTCCGGTTGCTGTTCGCCGGACTTTAGGCGTAAATGCCTTGCCAGTGGTTACGTATTCTACCACACTCTGGATTCGAGAAGCGTGTTGTCTGGCCAACTGTATTTTGCCTTCTATCTTTTGTACACGCCGCTTAGCCTTTTCGATACCGCTCGAGGCATTGTTTGTCCTCTCACGGGGAACGAGTTGGCTAGCAGCGTTGTACACGGCAGTGATGATCTGCCAGATGTCGGCGTCTTCTGGCAATCCCTCATCGATGACAGCATCCATCCGCGCCAGGTCTTGTGGCTTTAGGGTAGCCCTGCTGTTAAGGCTAACCCTCGTCCTTAAGTCAACATCGGCGTATCTTCTAGGATGTTCCCCAACAGCTATTTGCCGCGGTGGAAGTGCGGCTGGCACTTCTTCCTGCTGCCGGGGTGCCCTTACGTAGCCTGTCCTGCGCAGGAAGGATACTTGATCTCTGAGCTGTTGTTCAGAGAAGGCGCGATGCTCTGGATGCATGTCGCACCAGATTTCGTGCAATCGCGCCATGTATCCCCTGCGCGCAGGTTCGCTGCTCTCATAGCAGGTCAGCAAGTCATCTCGAAGTTCCCTCGTCCACTTAAAGCGTCCTTGTACATTGCGTGCGTCGTCAACATTGAGACCATCCGGTATGGCCCCTCCAACTTGTCTCTGACCCCCATCCGAATGGGGTCTATTGTGAGGGGCCCTTTCTCTGTTGGTTGGAACCAGAGACCTGGGTCTCAAGATGGTTAGCCCTGAGACCCACGTCCGACATCTGTCAGGCAGAGTTTCCTCTGCCTGTCCAGGTACACCGCGTGGAGGCTGCCGGTCCGCTTTCCGTACCCTTATTATTATTATCATTATTATTATTATTATTATTATTATTATTATTATTATTATTATTATTATTATTATTATTATTATTATTATTATTATTATTATTATTATTATTATTATTATTATTATTATTATTATTATTATTATTATTATTATTATTATTTTTTTTTTTTTTTTCGCGTGCGCGATGCTGGACAGTTCTCCCGTGTCTCCGACATTCTCACGGGAGAAGCGCCAGCGAACTATCCACAGCCACTCCCCGCATCCCGCAGGGTTAGTGACTGTAGATTCCAGATTCGTGTGCCCTAAGAAGACGGAGGGACCCCAGGATAACTGCCTTCTGCATTTGGCCTGCCAACCACTCGGCTGACTTTTGGCAGGCTGGTATGGCCTTTAATTCCGAGAGCAGCGTAGGCCTCATTCCACCAAGTACACCGATTATCAGGACGACCATCTTGACCGAGTAGTCTGGGTATAGCACTCGGAGCTCATACCGGAGATCTCGGTATTTAGTCCGTTTTTCGCCCTCCTTCAAGATGATGTTTGTCTCGGCAGGTGCCGAGAACTCGATGACATACATCATCTTGGTTTGGTGGTCTAGGAGGACTATGTCAGGCTTGTTTGCCTGAATTTGCCTGACTGTCGGAAACGAGTAGTTCCAATATATTCGGCAGTTCTCGTTCTCGACAACGGACTCGATCTCTCCGGGGACGTAAGGCAGCACTGGTGTTTGGTCTACTTCGTACGAGTCCCGAAGGTGGTAGTACAGCACTCGTAGGGCCGCGTTATGTCTATGGATGTAGGCCGAAGTCGCATATACCGTACATGCAGATAGTAAGTGCATGAGCGACTCCGGCGCCTGACGGCAGGTCCTACAATTAATGTCAGGGACCTCCACACCCATAACGCGACTGCGGTTGACCAAGGTGTTAATAACACCATCTTGGCAGGCCACAATGAATCCTTCGGTCTCCGACTTTAGCCCTGCCGACCGTAAGAAAGCGAAGGTCAGCTTTGTCGATAAACCCAGCGTCTCTATGTTGTTATAGAATACGCCGTGCATGGGTTTATCGACGTGCTGCCTGAGCAGATTTCTCTGCTCGGCAGCTTTAATTTGGGCTATCAGACGATTTGGCGCAAGCTCAGTTACTGATTCTAGTTCAGCACCTCGCCGGCCTCCTCGCCTGAAGTCGAATACGAGACCGAGATCATCTGCGGCCTTACGTGCTGCCTTGAATAAAAATGCGCCAACTCCTGCAGTTTCATGATCTCTCACAAACCGCAGGAGTGGGTCCGAGCTCCTGAGGACGTTGCATGCCACACTCAGCGCTACTCTGCCATGTGCACACTCCAGACTCAAGAGTCCTCGGCCCCCCCGTTGGCGTGGGAGGTACACTCGAGGAACGGACGACCTAGGATGGATGCTCCTGTGAACATGCATCATTTTGCGGGTATCCCTATCCAATTGGCGCAACTCTTCTAGCGTCCACTTAACTACTCCGAAGGAGTAGAGCAGAATCGGAACGGCAAGCATATTAGTTGCAGACACCTTGTTCTTCCCCGAAAGTTCAGAAGACCAAATCTTTCGGAGCCGGTGTCTGTACTTGCCGCGGAGAGTATCCTTAACTTGTTTCACGTCCTGGATGTGATGTTGTTCCACACCCAGGTACGTGTAGGTCTCTCCGGCATCCAGATGTCGTAGGATGCTTCCGTCTGCGAGCTGCGCATCTTCAAGGAATATCCCGCTTCGTCCTCTCTTGAGGTGGACGACTGCACACTTGTCCAGCCCGAATTCCATGCCAATGGCCCGCGTATACTCTTGGACCACCCTTAGAGAGTTTTGGAGTTCGCACTCTCCGGAGGCATAAAGTTTTAGGTCATCCATATAAAATAGATGGGTGACCTTATGCCTCCGATTGCTGGGTGGACCACATTGGTATCCGCAGGTTTGGCGGAGCCTGACAGATAACGGCAGCAGTGAGATGCAAAATAGAAGAGGACTCCTAAAAGTTACCAACTTTGTCGATACCCGCTTAGCACCAGATGTTATGGTGAAGCGGGTTCTCCAGAGTGGCAACAGTTGTTCAATGCATCTCACTAGTGGGGCAGGTACCACAAGGCATTGCAGCAAGTGTAATAATAGTGCATGAGATGTTGTATCAAATGCCTTGCGGTAATCGATCCACGCCATTGATAGATTACGCTTGTATTGTACAGAATCCTGTGTAATACAGCGGTCTATCAATAGGTTCTCTTTGCAGCCTGCCACACCTTTCTTGCCACCACGCTGTTCGTGTATCTGTCGGTAGACCGGCTCAACTGATCTCAATGTCCTGGCATACAAGATACGAGTAAATATCTTGTAGCAGGAATTGAGGCATGTGATCGGTCTATAATTCTTCGGGTCGGACAGATTTCCCTTTTTGGGGAACAGTACAGTACGCCCCTCGGCAAACCAGTCCGGAATCGGCTGCCCCTCGTTCAACCATGAGTTGAAAACTCGGGCCAGATGGCGGTGGGTGGAAGGGAATTTCTTCCACCACCAGTTGTTTATGCCATCTGGACCCGGGGCAGCAAAGTTCTTAGTACCAACAAGTGCTTGTTGGACTTCCTCGGTACTGATCGCCGGGCACACTTCGTCTTGCTCTCCCAACAATGTGGTGCAGAGCTCCTCGAAGCGTGCTATCGCTGTAGTGTCGCTGTCGAATGGACTCGTGGTCTCATATATTCCCTTCCAGAAGGCTTCGACAGTTTCAACAGACGGCGGATTTTCCACAACACGCGGTGGCTCTTGGAGCAGACGAGAGGGACTTGTTTGGAACAGATGGTTTTGTTCCATTGCCCGTGCTCGTCTGACCAAAGATTTTTTAATGGTCATAAGTGCTCGAATCCTATCTAGACAGTGCTGTTTGATGGTTTGCAGCACTGTCCGATTTAGAGTGTGGTGTTGCCGGCAACTATACGCCGAATTTTCGGCGTGAATGGCTTAGCTACCATTATATACTCCACCACACTCTGGATTCGAGACGCGTGTTGTCTCGCCGACTTGATTTTTGCCTCAATTTTTTGTACGCGCCGCTTAGTCTTCTCGACCTTACCCAACACGCTTGCCAGGCGTTGCTGGGGGACGAGTTGTCTAGCGGCTGCGTACACGGCACTGTTGATCTGCCATATGTTGGCATCTTCTGGAAGTTCATCATCGAGTAACGAATCCATTCTTGCCAGGTCTTGTGGCTTTGGGTTAACCCTGGTGTTAAGGCTAACCCTCGTCCTGAGGGTATCATCGGTGTACTCTAGGTGATGTTGTCGTTCAGCAGGTAGTTGCCGCGGTGGTGATGCGGCTGGCCCTTGTTCCTGCTGACGGGGTGCCCTTTCGTAGCCCGTTCGACGCAGGAAAGATACCTGATCTCTTATCTGTTGTTGAGAGAAGGCGCGGTACTCCGGGTGCATATCGCACCACAACCGGTGTAACCACGCCATGTACCCCCTGCGTCCGGATTCGCTGCTCTCATAGCAGATAAGCAGGTCATCCCGTAGTCCCCTCGTCCACCTAAAGCGTCCATGTACAGTAGCATTGTCGTCATCATTAAGACCGTCCGGTATGGCCCCTCCCACGTGTCTCCGACCCCCGTCCGACTGGGGTCAATTGTGAGGGGCCCGTTCTCTGTCGTGGTCGTGAACCAGAGATTTGAGTCCTCAGGGTGGTTAGCCCTGAGGGCCCACGTCCGACATCTGCCAGGCAGAGTCACCTCTACCTGTTGCCCGGGGAGCACCGCGTGGAGGCTGTCGGTCCGCATTCGCCCCCCCTTTTTATTATTATTATTATTATTATTATTTCTTTTTTTTTTTTTTTAGCTAGCTAAAAACCAGTCACCATTCTCTGTGGCTCCGACCCTCACAGAGGGGAGCTGGTAGTACCGGTAGCCACTCCCCACGCCCGTGGGGTGAGTGACTACTGGGTCCGTGAATCGTGTGCCCTGAGCAGACGTAATGAACCAAGAATGACGGCCTTCTGCATTCTGCCGGCTAAGACCTCTGCCGAGTTTCGGCATGCCGGTATGATCTTAAGTTCCGAAAGCAGTGTGTGTCTCGTTCCACCGAGGGCTCCTATAATCAGTACCACTATCTTAACAGTATGGTCTGGATACAGTCTGCGGAGTTCGAAGAGCAGATCTCGATATTTTGTCCATTTTTCCTCCTCCTTCAAGACAATGTTGTTCTCCGCGGGAGCCGAGAACTCCACGACGAACATTGTCTTGAGTTGATGGTCGAGGAGTACTACGTCAGGCTTGTTGGCTTGTATTTGCCTGACGGTGGGAAAAGAGTAGTTCCAATAAATTAGACACTTCTCATTTCCCACAACGGACTCAATATCCCCCGTAGCGTAAGGCAGCACTGGTGTTTCGTTGTTATTATTATTATTATTATTATTATTATTATTATTATTATTATTATTATTATTATTATTATTATCGAGCTAAAAACCAGTCACCCTTCTCTGTGGCTCCGACCCTCACAGAGGGGAGCTGGTAGTACCGGTAGCCACTCCCCACGCCCGTGGGGTAAGTGACTACTGGGTCCGGGAATCGTGTGCCCTGAGCAGACGTAATGAACCAAGAATGACGGCCTTCTGCATTCTGCCGGCTAAGATCTCTGCCGAGTTTCGGCATGCCGGTATGATCTTGAGTTTCGAAAGCAGTGTGTGACTCGTTCCACCGAGGGCTCCTATAATCAGTACCACTATCTTAACAGTATGGTCTGGATACAGTCTGCGGAGTTCGAAGAGCAGATCTCGATATTTTGTCCGTTTTTCCTCCTCCTTCAAGACAATGTTGTTCTCCGCGGGAGCCGAGAACTCCACGACGAACATTGTCTTGAGTTGATGGTCGAGGAGTACTACGTCAGGCTTGTTGGCTTGTATTTGTCTGACGGTGGGAAAAGAGTAGTTCCAATAAATTAGACACTTCTCATTTCCCACAACGGACTCAATATCCCCCGGAGCGTAAGGCAGCACTGGTGTCTCGTCTATCCCATACGAGTGCCTTGGGTGATAATAAAGCACTCGTAATGCTCCGTCGTGCCTCTGGATATAGGCCGAGACTGCATATGTCGGACAAGCCGACAACAGGTGCATTAAAGTCTCTGGCGCCCTGCGGCAGGCCCTGCAGCTGACATCAGGGACCTCTATACCCATGACACGACTACGATAGACGAGGGTATTAGATACACCGTCCTGGAAAGCCATTATGAATCCCTCGGTCTCAGACTTCAGCCCGGCTGACCTTAAGAAGGCAAAGGTCAGCCTTTCGGATAAGCCAAGGTTCTCTATATTTTTATAGAAAACTCCATGCATTGGCTTATCCGTGTGAAGCTGCAGAAAGATGTTGTGTTCTGCAGCTTTAATTTGGGCTTTTCGTCGAGCAGGTTCCAACTCGGTGACAGAGTCGGGATTTACCCGCTCGACGTCGAAGGAGAGACCAAGTTCATCGGCTGCTCTTTGTGCTGCCTTAAACAAAAAGGCTCCTATTCCTGCACTTTCATGGTCTCGGACCATGCAGAGGAGAGGATCCGAACTCCTGATGACCTTACAGGCTCCATCCAGAACCATCCTATTATGGAGACTCTCCAAAATCAAGAGTCCACGGCCTCCCCGATGTCGTGGGAGGTATAGCCGTGGAACGGACGATTTAGGATGCAAACTTCTATTGAGATGCATCTTCTTGCGGGTTCCTACGTCGAGTTGACGCAACTCCTCTCGAGTCCATTTCACTACTCCAAAGGAGTAGAGTATCATCGGAACGGCAAGCATGTTGGTAGCAGACACCTTGTTCTTCCCCGACAGTTCTGAGGACCAGATCTGTCGGAGTCGGTGCTGATACTTGCCGCGGAGAGCGTTTTTCACTACACCCACTTCTTGGGTGGAGCGTTGCTCGACACCCAAGTAAGTGTACGACTCTCCGGCATCTAGATGATGTAAGATGCTTCCGTCAACGAGTTGCGCGTCCTCTCCGTAGTTCCCGCATCGTCCTCTCTTGAGATGGACCAGTGCACATTTGTCCAACCCGAACTCCATACCGACAGCCTGCGTGTACTCCTGTACTACCCTGAGGGACTGGTGTGAGGGACTGGTGTAGGTCCCTCTCTCCGGAGGCATAAAGTTTAAGGTCATCCATGTAAAACAGATGGGTGACCTTATGCCTCCTATCGCCGGGGGTACCGCAGTTGTATCCACGGGTTTTCCGGAGCGAAACGGATAATGGCAGTAGTGAGATGCAAAACAGAAGGGGGCTGAGGGAGTCTCCCTGAAATACTCCCCTTCTGAATGTTACCGACTCCGTCTGGACTCTATCGTTACCCGATGTAATGGTAAAGCGAGTCCTCCAGAGCGGCATCAGTTCTTCGATGCATCTCACTACGGGACCGGGTACCGCAAGACATCGGAGCAAGTGAACAATCAGCTCATGTGATGTCATATCAAATGCCTTGCGGTAGTCGATCCAGGCCAGAGGTTCCGCTTATACTGCACGGAGTCCTGCGTGACACATCTGTCAATCAACAGGTTCTCCTTGCAGCCAGCGACACCTTTCTTCTACACTCGTTGCTCATATATCCGTTCGTAAACCGGTTCAACTGCGTGGAGCACTCGCATGTACAAGATGCGCGTAAACACCTTGTAACATGCGTTTAAACAGGTTATCGGTCGGTAGTTCCTTGGGTTGGACAAATCTCCGTTCTTAGGGATCAGCACTGTCCGCCCTTCAACCACCCAAGAAGGAATTTGCTGCTCCCCATTTAGCCAGGCATTAAAAATTCTGGCCAAATGGTGGTGGGTGCTCGGTAACTTTTTCCACCAAAAGTTATTTATCCCATCGGGACCTGGAGCAGCAAAGTTCTTAGAGCCCTCGAGAGCTCTTCGAACCTCTTCTGGGGTTATTGGTTGGCACACTTCCTGTGGTTGTTGAAACCTTTGACAAAAGGTTTCAAAGTGTGCAAGGGTCGGAGAGTCTCGGTTGAGTGGAAGCTTCTCCTCGTAAAGCGTTTTCCAGAAATTTTCCACCTGATCTACAGTCGGCGGATTCTCTGCAACACGCGGAGGCGGTTCGAATAGGCGCGAGGGCTTTTGGCGGAAGAGTTTATTTTCCGACAGCCCCCTCGCCCGCCTCACTAGTGATTTTTTACAAACCACTAGCATCCGTATCCTGTCGAGACAGTGCTGTTTGGTGGTTCGCAGCACTGCCTCATTGAGTGTGTGATGGACGCGTCTTAAGTTGGCGGCTATTCGACGCACTTTAGGCGTGAACGGTCTATTGACCGCCATATAGTCCATCACACATTGGATACGGGATGCGTGTTGCCTCGCCGACCGAATCTTGGCTTCCATCTTTTGTATGCGCCGCCTCGGTCTCTCCTGTGGGGAGGCAGTGTTACGCCTCTCCACCTGAGAAAAGCGTTGAGCAGCAGCATACACGGCACAGTTTATGTGCCAGATGTCAGCCCGTTCTGGAAGCGCTTCACGAAGTTCTTCATCCACTCTGGCCAGGTCTTGTGGCCCGGGGGCTTTTATGTAGTGTAACCCCCGTCTGGTACTGAGGCCCTCTGGTATTGGTGGAACGTCAGGGACTACATCCTCAACCGGTTCATTCGGTGGACCTTCGGCCACCTCATTCACACCGGCTGAGGAGCAGCTCTCACGTAGCCCCTGCGACGAAGGTGGGATACATAATCACGCAGGTTTTGTGGCGTGAAGGCGTTGTGCTCTGGGTGCCTTGCACACCACAGAACATGCATTCGTCCCATGTATCCCCTTCGTGCGGGCTCACTGCTTTCGTAGCAATGCAGAAGGTCGTCCCTTAGCTCATCTGTCCACTCAAAGCGTCCTAGTTCATGGCGTTCATCGTCAACGGGCGCCCGTTCCGGTTGGGCCCCACCACCTTGCCCTTGACCCCTATCCGGATGGGGTCGATTGTGGGGGCCCTGTCTTCTGCCTGCGGGAACCAGAAGTTAGGGCTTGTGGGTGGTTAGCCCAGCAAGCCCACGACCGACACCAGAGGGGAAGGAGCTTTCCCCTCCCGGGTGCACTAGGGCTGCCGGTTCGATTTTACACCCCCAGCTAGAGTAAGTGGTGGCGCTACTCACCAAAGGCTTGATTGATGAAAGTCAGCCCCTCCTGCTTATTTGTTATTATTTATTATTATTATTATTATTATTATTATTATTTTTTTTTTTTTCTTTTTCCCTCAATCCAGTCGCCCTTCTCTCTGCCTCCGATACCAGAGAGGGTACGCTGGTAATACCAGTGACCACTATCACGCCGTAGAGTTAGTGATCACTGGGTCCGCGAATCGTGTGCTCTGAGCAGGCGTAACGAACCAAGGATGACGGCCTTCTGCATTCTTCCGGCTAAGATTTCTGCCGACTCTCGGCATGCCGGTATCGTCTTCAATTCCGAAAGCAGTGTACGCCTCACCCCACCTAGGCATCCTATGATAAGAACCACTAGTTTACCAGTGTGGTCCGGATAGAGTCTACGGAGTTCGAAGAGAAGATCTCGATATTTAGTCCGTTTTTCCTCCTCTTTTAGAACAATGTTTGTTTCCCCTGGGGCGGAGAATTCAATAACAAACATTGTCCTGAGTTGGTGGTCGAGGAGGACTACATCAGGTTTATTGGCCTGTATTTGCCTAAGGGTGGGAAACGAGTAGTTCCAATAAATTAGACACCGCCCATTCCCCACTACGGACTCAATATCTCCCGGAGCGTAAGGCAGCACTGGTGTCTCGTCTATCCCACATGTGTGCCGCAGATGATAGTACAGCACACGTAATGCTCCATCATGTCTGTGAATATTGGCCGAGACAGCGTATGTCGGACATGCCGACAACAGGTGCATAAGTGTCTCCGGCGCTCTTCGGCAGGCCCTGCAGTTTACGTCAGGGACCTCTATACCCAAGACATGACTTCGATAGACGAGTGTGTTAAAGACACCATCCTGGCAAGTTATAATGAACCCTTCGGTCTCAGACTTCAGCCCAGCTGACCTTAGGAAAGCAAAGGTCAGCTTCTCAGATAAGCCCCTCTCTTCAATGTTCTTGTAGAAGACTCCATGCAAGGGCTTATCTTTATGCAGTTGCAGAAATTTCCTTTGCTCTGCTGCTTTTGTATGGGCTTTCAGCTGTGCGGGTTCCAGCTCGGTGACAGAGCTCGGGTTTACCCGCCCAGTATCGAAGTCGAGACCAAGTTCACCGGCTGCTCTTTGTGCTGCCTTAAATAAGAACGCTCCTATCCCTGCATTTTTATGATCGCGAACCATGCAGAGAAGGGGATCCGAACTCTTGATGATCTTGCAAGCTCCATCCAGAGCCGACCTGCTATGTAGATACTCCAAACTCAAGAGTCTGCGGCCTCCCTGTTGTCGTGAGAGGTATAATCGCGGAACGGACGATTTTGGATGCAGGCTTCTGTTGAGATGCATCATCTTTCGGGTTCCTACATCGAGTTGGCGCAGCTCGCCTTGTGTCCACTTCACTACCCCAAAGGAGTGTAGGAGGATTGGAACGGCAAGCATGTTAGTTGCAGACACCTTATTCTTCCCCGACAGCTCTGAAGACCAGATCTGCCGGAGGAGGTGCTGATATTTGCCGCGGAGAGCGTTTTTTACTGTTGACACTTCTTGGGTGGAGCATTGCTAAACACCCAAGTAGGTGTACGACTCTCCGGCATCTAGGTGGTGCAAGATGCTTCCATCTACAAGCTGCGCGTCATCTCCGTAGTCACCACATCGCCCTCTCTTGAGATGAACCAGTGCACATTTGTCCAAGCCGAACTCCATTCCGACAGCCTGAGTGTACTCATGTACCACCCTGAGAGATTGACGTAAATCCCTCTCGCTGGAGGCATAAAGTTTAAGGTCATCCATGTAAAATAGATGGGTGACCTTATGCCTCCTATCTCCGGGGGTACCGCAATTGTAACCACGGGTTTTGCGAAGTTCAACGGATAACGGCAGCAGCGAAATGCAAAATAGAAGGGGGCTAAGGGAGTCTCCCTGAAACACACCCCTCTTAAACATAACCGGCTCTGTTTGGACTCTGATTACCAGATGTTATAGCAAAGCGAGTCCTCCAGAGCGGCATGAGTTGTTCTATGCATCTCACTACGGGACCGGGCACCGCAAGACATTGGAGCAAGTGAACAATTAGCTCGTGAGATGTCATGTCAAATGCCTTGCGGTAATCCATCCAGGCCATGGAAAGGTTCCGCTTATACTGCACGGAGTCCTGCGTGACACATCTGTCAATAAGCAGGTTCTCCTTGCAGCCAGCGACATCTTTCTTAGACCCACGTTGCTCGTATATCCGTTCGTAAACCGGACCGCTTGCTTGGAGTACCCGCATGTACAAGATACGGGTGAATATCTTGTAACATGCGTTTAAACAGGTTATCGGTCTGTAGTTCGCTGGATCTGCCAAATCTCCATTCTTAGGGAGTAGCACGGTTCGCCCCTCGATAATCCAGGAAGGGATTTGCTGCTCTCCATTTAGCCACGAGGTGAAGATTCTGGCTAAATGGCGGTGAGTGCTCGGAAGTTTTTTCCACCAAAAGTTGTTGATTCCATCTGGTCTAGGAGCAGCAAAGTTCTTGGAGCCTTCAAGGGCTCTTCGAACCTCTTCCGTCGTTATCGGTTGGCACACTGCTTGAGGCTGCTGAAGCCCTTGGCAAAAGGCTTCAAAGTGTGCCAGGGCTGGAGTATCTCGGTTCAGTGGACGCTTTTGTTCGTAAAGCGTCTTCCAGAAGTCTTCCACCTGATCTACAGTCGGCGGATTCTCAACAATACGCTCAGACGGTTGGAACAGGCGAGATGGCTTCTTGCGGAAAAGGTTATTTTCCGCTACTGCCCTCGCCCGCCTTGCTAGCGACTTTTTGCAAGCCACTAGCATCCGTATTCTGTCGAGACAATGTTGCTTGGTGGTAAGCAGCACTGCCACGTTAAGCGTGTGATGGACTCGCCTTATGTTGGCGGCGATTCGCCGCACTTTTGGCGTGAAAGGCCTGTTCTCCGCCATGTAATCCATCACACACTGAATACGGGAAGCATATTGTCTCGCCGATCGGATCTTGGCTTCCATCTTTCTTATACGCCGCTCAGCTCTCTCCTGCGGGGAAGCAGTATTATCCTGCCTCACCACCGGGGAGAGCCGCATCGCGGCGTCGTAGACGGCACAATTAATGTGCCAGATATCAGCCCCTTCCGGAATAGCTTCACTGAGTTCTGCGTCCAATCTGACCAGATCTTGTGGTCGAGGGGGCTTTTGATGGTGCAGCCCCCTTCTGGTTCTGATGCCCTCTGGTATGGGTGGAACATCTAAAACCATCTCCTCGACCGGTTGATCGGGCGGTCTGTCGACTACCTCTTCAACGGGCCTCAAAGCGGTTCTGATGTAGCTTCTGCTTTGGAGATGAGATACATGGTCACGAAGGTTTTGTTTCGTGAAAGCGCGATGTTCTGGGTGGATATCACACCACAGAACATGCATCCGCGCCATGTATCCTCTCCGTGCAGGCTCACTGCTTTCGTAGCACTGCATCAGGTCGCCCCTCAGCTCGTCCGTCCACTCAAAGCGTCCATATGCGTCGCGGTTGTCGTCATCGGGCAGTCCGTCCTGTTGGGCCCCACCACCTTGCCCATGACCCCTATCCGCTTGGGGTCGATCGTGGGGGCCCTGTCTTTGGTCAGCTAGAACCAGAGATTTGGGCTTGTGGGTGGTTAGCCCAGCAAGCCCACGACCGACACCAGAGGGGAATGAGCTTTCCCCTCCCGGGTGCACTAGGGCTGCCGGTTCGATTTTGCACCCCCAGCTGGAGTAAGTGGTGGCGCTACTCACCAAAGGCTTGATAGATGAAAGTCAGCCCCTCCTGCTTATTTATTATTATTATTTCTTTTTTTTTTTTTTTTTAGCTAGCTAAAAACCAGTCACCCTTCTCTGTGGCTCGGACCCTCACAGAGGGGAGCTGGTAGTACCGGTAGCCACTCCCCACGCCCGTGGGGTGAGTGACTACTGGGTCCGGGAATCGTGTGCCCTGAGCAGACGTAATGAACCGAGAATGACGGCCTTCTGCATTCTGCCGGCTAAGACCTCTGCCGAGTTTCGGCATGCCGGTATGATCTTAAGTTCTGAAAGCAGTGTGTGTCTCGTTCCACCGAGGGCTCCTATAATCAGTACCACTATCTTAACAGCATGGTCTGGGTACAGTCTGCGGAGTTCGAAGAGCAGATCTCGATATTTTGTCCGTTTTTCCTCCTCCTTCAAGACAATGTTGTTCTCCGCGGGAGCCGAGAACTCCACGACGAACATTGTCTTGAGTTGATGGTCGAGGGGTACTACGTCAGGCTTGTTGGCTTGTATTTGCCTGACGGTGGGAAAAGAGTAGTTCCAATAAATTAGACACTTCTAATTTCCCACAACGGACTCAATATCCCCCGGAGCGTAAGGCAGCACTGGTGTCTCGTCTATCCCATACGAGTGCCTTAGGTGATAATAAAGCACTCGTAATGCTCCGTCGTGCCTTTGGATATAGGCCGAGACTGCATATGTTGGACAAGCCGACAACAGGTGCATTAAAGTCTCTGGCGCCCTGCGGCAGGCCCTGCAGCTGACATCAGGGACCTCTATACCCATGACACGACTAAGATAGACGAGGGTATTAAATACACCATCCTGGCAAGCCATTATGAATCCCTCGGTCTCAGACTTCAGCCCGGCTGACCTTAAGAAGGCAAAGGTCAGCCTTTCGGATAAGCCAAAGTTCTCTATATTTTTATAGAAAACTCCATGCATTGGCTTATCCGTGTGAAGCTGCAGAAAGATGTTGTGTTCTGCAGCTTTAATTTGGGCTTTTCGTCGAGCAGGTTCCAACTCGGTGACAGAGTCGGGATTTACCCGCTCGACGTCGAAGGAGAGACCAAGTTCATCGGCTGCTCTTTGTGCTGCCTTAAACAAAAAGGCTCCTATTCCTGCACTTTCATGGTCTCGGACCATGCAGAGGAGGGGATCCGAACTCCTGATGACCTTACAGGCTCCATCCAGAACCATCCTATTATGGAGACTCTCCAAACTCAAGAGTCCACGGCCTCCCCGATGTCGTGGGAGGTATAGCCGTGGAACGGACGATTTAGGATGCAAACTTCTATTGAGATGCATCTTCTTGCGGGTTCCTACGTCGAGTTGACGCAACTCCTCTCGAGTCCATTTCACTACTCCAAAGGAGTAGGGTAGGATCGGAACGGCAAGCATGTTGGTAGCAGACACCTTGTTCTTCCCCGACAGTTCTGAGGACCAGATCTGTCGGAGTCGGTGCTGATACTTGCCGCGGAGAGCGTTTTTCACTACACCCACTTCTTGGGTGGAGCGTTGCTCGACACCCAAGTAAGTGTACGACTCTCCGGCATCTAGATGATGTAAGATGCTTCCGTCAACGAGTTGCGCGTCCTCTCCGTAGTTCCCGCATCGTCCTCTCTTGAGATGGACCAGTGCACATTTGTCCAACCCGAACTCCATACCGACAGCTTGCGTGTACTCCTGTACCACCCTGAGGGACTGGTGTAGGTCCCTCTCTCCGGAGGCATAAAGTTTAAGGTCATCCATGTAAAACAGATGGGTGACCTTATGCCTCCTATCGCCGGGGGTACCGCAGTTGTATCCACGGGTTTTCCGGAGCGAAACGGATAATGGCAGTAGTGAGATGCAAAACAGAAGGGGGCTGAGGGAGTCTCCGTGAAATACTCCCCTTCTGAATGTTACCGACTCCGTCTGGACTCTATCGTTACCCGATGTAATGGTAAAGCGAGTCCTCCAGAGCGGCATCAGTTCTTCGATGCATCTCACTACGGGAGCGGGTACCGCAAGACATCCGAGCAAGTGAACAATAAGCTCATGTGATGTCATATCAAATGCCTTGCGGTAGTCGATCCAGGCCATGGAGAGGTTCCGCTTATACTGCACGGAGTCCTGCGTGACACATCTGTCAATCAACAGGTTCTCCTTGCAGCCAGCGACACCTCTCTTCGACCCTCGTTGCTCATATATCCGTTCGTAAACCGGTTCAACTGCGTGGAGCACTCGCATGTACAAGATGCGCGTAAACACCTTGTAACATGCGTTTAAACAGGTTATCGATCGGTAGTTCCTTGGGTTGGACAAATCTCCGTTCTTAGGGATCAGCACTGTCCGCCCTTCAACCACCCAAGAAGGAATTTGCTGCTCCCCATTTAGCCAGGCATTAAAAATTCTGGCCAAATGGTGGTGGGTGCTCGGTAACTTTTTCCACCAAAAGTTATTTATCCCATCGGGACCTGGAGCAGCAAAGTTCTTAGAGCCCTCGAGAGCTCTTCGAACCTCTTCTGGGGTTATTGGTTGGCACACTTCCTGTGGTTGTTGAAACCTTTGACAAAAGGTTTCAAAGTGTGCAAGGGCCGGAGAGTCTCGGTTGAGTGGAAGCTTCTCCTCGTAAAGCGTTTTCCAGAAATTTTCCACCTGATCTACAGTCGGCGGATTCTCTGCAACACGCAGAGTCGGTTCGAATAGGCGCGAGGGCTTTTGGCGGAAGAGTTTATTTTCCGCCAGCCCCCTCGCCCGCCTCACTAGTGATTTTTTACAAACCACTAGCATCCGTATCCTGTCGAGACAGTGCTGTTTGATGGCTCGCAGCACTGCCTCATTGAGTGTGTGATGGACGCGTCTTAAGTTGGCGGCTATTCGACGCACTTTAGGCGTGAACGGTCTATTGGCCGCCATATAGTCCATCACACATTGGATACGGGATGCGTCTTGTCTTGCCGACCGGATCTTGGCTTCCATCTTTTGTATGCGCCGCCTCGCTCTCTCCTGTGGGGAGGCAGTATTGCGCCTCTCCACCTGAGAAAAGCGTTGAGCAGCAGCATACACGGCACAGTTTATGTGCCAGATGTCAGCCCGTTCTGGAAGCGCTTCACGAAGTTCTTCATCCACTCTGGCCAGGTCTTGTGGCCCGGGGGCTTTTATGTAGTGTAACCCCCGTCTGGTACTGAGGCCCTCTGGTATTGTGGAACGTCAGGGACTACATCCTCAACCGGTTCATTCGGTGGACCTTCGGCCACCTCATTCACCGGCTGAGGAGCAGCTCTCACGTAGCCCCTGCGACAAAGGTGGGATACATAATCACGCAGGTTTTGTGGCGTGAAGGCGTTGTGCTCTGGGTGCCTTGCACACCACAGAACATGCATTCGCCCCACGTATCCCCTTCGTGCGGGCTCACTGCTTTCGTAGCAATGCAGAAGGTCGTCCCTTAGCTCATCTGTCCACTATTATTATTATTATTATTATTATTTTTTTTTTTTTTTGTTAAAAACCAGTCACCCTTCTCTGTGGCTCCTACCCTCACAGAGGGGAGCTGGTAGTACCGGCAGCCACTCCCCACACCCGTGGGGTAAGTGACTACTGGGTCCGGGAATCGTGTGCCCTGAGCAGACGTAATGAACCGAGGATGACGGCCTTCTGCATTCTGCCGGCTAAGACCTCTGCCGAATTTCGGCATGCCGGTATGATCTTAAGTTCTGAAGGCAGTGTGTGTCTCGTTCCACCGAGGGCTCCTATAATCAGTACCACTATCTTAACAGTATGGTCTGGATACAGTCTGCGGAGTTCGAAGAGCAGATCTCGATATTTTGTCCGTTTTTCCTCCTCCTTCAAGACAATGTTGTTCTCCGCGGGAGCCGAGAACTCCACGACAAACATTGTCTTGAGTTGATGGTCGAGGAGTACTACGTCAGGCTTGTTGGCTTGTATTTGCCTGACGGTGGGAAAAGAGTAGTTCCAATAAATTAGACACTTCTCATTTCCCACAACGGACTCAATATCCCCCGGAGCGTAAGGCAGCACTGGTGTCTCGTCTATCCCATACGAGTGCCTTAGGTGATAATAAAGCACTCGTAATGCTCCGTCGTGCCTCTGGATTTAGGCCGAGACTGCATATGTCGGACAAGCCGACAACAGGTGCATTAAAGTCTCTGGCGCCCTGCGGCAGGCCCTGCAGCTGACATCAGGGACCTCTATACCCATGACACGACTACGATAGACGAGGGTATTAAATACACCATCCTGGCAAGCCATTATGAATCCCTCGGTCTCAGACTTCAGCCCGGCTGACCTTAAGAAGGCAAAGGTCAGCCTTTCGGATAAGCCAAGGTTCTCTATATTTTTATAGAAAACTCCATGCATTGGCTTATCCGTGTGAAGCTGCAGAAAGATGTTGTGTTCTGCAGCTTTAATTTGGGCTTTTCGTCGAGCAGGTTCCAACTCGGTGACAGAGTCGGGATTTACCCGCTCGACGTCGAAGGAGAGACCAAGTTCATCGGCTGCTCTTTGTGCTGCCTTAAACAAAAAGGCTCCTATTCCTGCACTTTCATGGTCCCGGACCATGCAGACGAGGGGATCCGAACTCCTGATGACCTTACAGGCTCCATCCAGAGCCATCCTATTATGGAGACTCTCCAAACTCAAGAGTCCACGGCCTCCCCGATGTCGTGGGAGGTATAGCCGCGGAACGGACGATTGAGGATGCAAACTCCTATTGAGATGCATCTTCTTGCGGGTTCCTACGTCGAGTTGACGCAACTCTTCTTGAGTCCATTTCACTACTCCAAAGGAGTAGAGAAGGATCGGAACGGCAAGCATGTTGGTAGCAGACACCTTGTTCTTCCCCGACAGCTCTGAAGACCAGATCTGTCGGAGTCGGTGCTGATACTTGCCGCGGAGAGCGTTTTTCACTACACTCACTTCTTGGGTGGAGCGTTGCTCGACACCCAAGTAAGTGTACGACTCTCCGGCATCTAGATAGTGTAAGATGCTTCCGTCCACGAGCTGCGCGTCCTCTCCGTAGTCCCCGCATCGTCCTCTCTTGAGATGGACCAGTGCACATTTGTCCAGCCCGAACTCCATACCGACAGCCTGCGTGTACTCCTGTACCACCCTGAGGGAATGGTGTAGGTCCCTCTCTCCGGTGGCATAAAGTTTAAGGTCATCCATGTAAAACAGATGGGTGACCTTATGCCTCCTATCGCCAGGGGTACCGCAATTGTATCCACGGGTTTTCCGGAGCGAAACGGATAATGGCAGTAGTGAGATGCAAAAGAGAAGGGGGCTGAGGGAGTCTCCCTGAAATACTCCCCTTCTGAATGTTACCGACTCCGTCTGGACTCTATCGTTACCCGATGTAATAGTAAAGCGAGTCCTCCAGAGCGGCATCAGTTCTTCGATGCATCTCACTACGGGACCGGGTACCGCAAGACATCGGAGCAAGTGAACAATAAGCTCATGTGATGTCATATCAAATGCCTTGCGGTAGTCGATCCAGGCCATGGAGAGGTTCCGCTTATACTGCACGGAGTCCTGCGTGACACATCTGTCAATCAACAGGTTCTCCTTGCAGCCAGCGACATCTCTCTTCGACCCTCGTTGCTCATATATCCGTTCGTAAACCGGTTCAACTGCGTGGAGCACTCGCATGTACAGGATGCGCGTAAACACCTTGTAACATGCGTTTAAACAGGTTATCGGCCGGTAGTTCTTTGGGTCAGACAAATCTCCGTTCTTCGGGATCAGCACTGTCCGCCCCTCGACAACCCAAGAAGGAATTTGCTGCTCCCCATTTAGCCATGAATTGAAAATTCTGGCCAAATGGTGGTGGGTACTGGGTAATTTTTTCCACCAGTAGTTGTTTATCCCATCGGGACCTGGAGCAGCAAAGTTCTTAGAGCCCTCAAGAGCTCTTCGAACCTCTTCTGGAGTTATCGGTTGGCACACCTCGTTTGGTTGTTGAAGCCTTTGACAGAAGGCTTTAAAGTGTGCCAGGGCTGGAGAGTCTCGGTTGAGTGGAAGCTTCTCCTCGTAAAGTGTTTTCCAGAAATTTTCCACCTGATCTACAGTCGGCGGATTCTCTGCCACACGTGGAGGCGGTTCGAAAAGGCGCGAGGGCTTTTGGCGGAAGAGTTTATTTTCCGCCAGCCCCCTCGCCCGCCTCACTAGTGATTTTTTACAAACCACTAGCATCCGTATCCTGTCGAGACAGTGCTGTTTGGTGGTTCGCAGCACTGCCTCATTGAGTGTGTGATGGACGCGTCTTAAATTGGCGGCTATTCGACGCACTTTAGGCGTGAACGGCCTATTGGCCGCCATATAGTCCATCACACATTGGATACGGGATGCGTGTTGCCTCGCCGACCGGATCTTGGCTTCCATCTTTTGTATGCGCCGCCCCGCTCTCTCCTGTGGGGAGGCAGTATTACGCCTCTCCAGCCGAGAAAAGCGTTGAGCAGCGACATACACGGCACAATTTATGTGCCAGATGTCAGCCCGTTCTGGAAGCGCTTCACGAAGGTCTTCGTCCACTCTGGCCAGATCTTGTGGCCCGGGGGCTTTTATGTGGTGTAGCCCCCGTCTGGTACTGAGGCCCTCTGGTATTGGTGGAACAAAGAGAGCCACTTCCTCAACCGGTGAATGCGGCGGTCTTTCGTCCACCTCATTCACCGGTCCAGGAGCAGCCCTCACGTAGCCCCTTCTACGAAGATGGGATACATAGTCACGCAGATTTTGTGGCGTGAAGGCGCCATGCTCTGGATGCCTGTCACACCACAGAGCATGCATCCGCCCCATGTATCCCCTTCGTGCGGGCTCACTGCTTTCATAGCATTGCAGAAGGTCGTCCCTTAGCTCATCCGTCCACTCAAAGCGTCCTTGTCCATAGCGTTCGTCAACGGGCGCTCCATCCGGTTGGGCCCCACCACCTTGCCCTTGACCCCTATCCGGACGGGGTCGATTGTGGGGGCCCTGTCTTCTGTTTTCAAGAACCAGAAGTGAGGGCTTGTGGGTGGTTAGCCCAGCAAGCCCACGACCGACACCAGAGGGGAATGAGCTTTCCCCTCCCGGGTGCACTAGGGCTGCCGGTTCGGTTTTGCACCCCAGCTGGAGTAAGTGGTGGCGCTACTCACCAAAGGCTTGATAGATGAAAGTCAGCCTCTCCTGCTTATCTATGTATTATTATTATTATTATTATTTTATTATTATTATTATTATTATTATTATTATTATTATTATTATTATTTATTTATTTATTTTTTTTTTTTTCGTAAAAGCCAGTCACCCTTTATACTCTGTGGCTCCGACACTCACAGAGGGGAGCTGGTAGTACCGGCAGCCACTCCCCACGTCCGTGGGGTGAGTGACTACTGGGTCCGAGAATCGTGTGCCCTGAGTAGACGTAATGAGCCGAGGATAATGGCCTTCTGCATCCTGCCGGCTAAGATTTCTGCCGAATTTCGGCATGCCGGTATGATCTTTAGGTCTGAAAGCAGCGTGTGTCTCGTTCCACCGAGGGCTCCTATGATCAGGACCACTAGCTTAACAGTATGGCCAGGGTAAAGCCTGCGGAGCTCGAAGAGCAAATCTCGATATTTCGTCCGTTTTTCCTCCTCCTTCAAGACAATGTTATTCTCCGCGGGAGCCGAGAACTCCACGACAAACATTGTCTTGAGTTGGTGGTCGAGGAGGACCATGTCAGGCTTATTAGCTTGTATTTGCCTGACGGTGGGAAACGAGTAGTTCCAATAAATTAGACACTTCTCATTCCCCACAACGGACTCAATATCCCCCGGAGCGTAAGGCAGCACTGGTGTCTCGTCTATCCCATACGAGTGCCTTAAGTGATAATAAAGCACTCGTAATGCTGCGTCGTGCCTCTGGATATAGGCCGAGACTGCATATACTGGACAAGCCGACAGCAAATGCATTAATGTCTCCGGCGCCCTGTGGCAGGTCCTGCAGCTGACATCAGGGACCTCTATACCCATGACACGACTTCGATAGACGAGTGTGTTGAATACACCATCCTGGCACGCCATTATGAATCCCTCGGTCTCAGACTTTAGCCCGGCTGACCTTAAGAAAGCAAAGCCGCGGTCTTCTATATTTTTATAGAAGACTCCGTGCAATGGCTTATCCGAGTGTAGCTGCAGAAATAAACCAATTTCAGCAGCTTTGACTTGGGCTTTTTGCCGAACAGGTTCCAACTCGGTGACAGAGTCGTGATTAACCCGCTCAGCGTCGAAGACCAAACCGAGTTCATCGGCGGCTCTGCGCGCTGCCTTAAACAAAAAGGCTCCTACTCCTGCACTTTCATGGTCTCGGACCATGCAGAGGAGGGGATCCGGACTCCTTATGACCTTACAGGCTCCATCCAGAACCATCCTGTTATGGAGACTCTCCAAACTCAAGAGTCCACGGCCTCCCCGATGTCGTGGGAGATATAACCGTGGAACGGACGATTTAGGATGCAAACTCCTATAGAGATGCATCTTTTTTCGGGTTCCTACATCGAGTTGTCGCAGCTCCTCTTGATTCCATTTAATTACTCCAAAGGAGTAGAGGAGGATCGGAACGGCAAGCATATTGGTAGCAGACACCTTGTTCTTCCCCGACAGTTCTGAAGACCAGATCTGTCGGAGTCGGTGCTGATACTTGCCGCGGAGAGCGTTTTTTACTACACTCACTTCTTGGGTGGAGCGTTGCTCGACACCCAAGTAAGTGTACGACTCTCCGGCATCTAGGTGATGTAAGATGCTTCCGTCCACAAGCTGCGCATCCTCTCCGTAGTCACCGCATCTTCCTCTCTTGAGGTGGACTAGTGCACACTTGTCCAACCCAAATTCCATACCGACAGCCTGCGTGTACTCCTGTACCACCCTGAGGGACTGGCGTAAATCCCTCTCTCCGGAGGCATAAAGTTTAAGGTCATCCATGTAAAACAGATGGGTGACCTTATGCCTCCTATCGCCGGGGGTACCGCAGTTGTAGCCACGGGTATTTCGCAGCGAAACGGATAATGGCAGTAGCGAGATGCAAAACAGAAGGGGGCTTAGGGAATCTCCCTGAAATACCCCCCTTCTGAACAATACCGGCTCTGTCTGGACTCTGCTATTACCCGATGTTATGGTAAAGCGAGTCCTCCAGAGCGGCATGAGTTCTTCGATACATCTCACTACGGGACCGGGCACCGCAAGACATCTGAGCAAGTGGACAATGAGCTCATGGGATGTCATATCAAATGCCTTGCGGTAGTCGATCCAGGCCATAGAGAGGTTACGCTTATACTGCACGGAGTCCTGCGTGATACATCTGTCGATCAGCAGGTTCTCCTTTGACCCTCGTTGCTCATATACCCGTTCGTAACCCCGTTCAACTGCTTGGAGCACCCGCATGTACAAGATGCGTGTAAACAACTTGTAGCATGCGTTTAAGCAAGTTATCGGCCGGTAATTTTTTGAGTTAGACAAATCTCCGTTCTTCGGGATCAGCACTGTCCGCCCCTCGACAACCCAAGAAGGAATTTGCTGCTCCCCATTTAGCCATGAATTAAAAATTCTGGCCAAATGGTGGTGGGTACTGGAAAACTTTTTCCACCAAAAGTTATTTATCCCATCGGGACCTGGAGCAGCAAGGTTCTTAGAGCCCTCAAGAGCTCTTCGAACCTCTTCTGGGGTCATCGGTTGGCACACCACGTTTGGTTGTTGAAACCTTTGGCAAAAGGCTTCAAAGTGTGCCAGGGCTGGAGTGTCTCTGTTGAGTGGGAGCTTCTGTCCGTAGAGCGTTTTCCAGAAGTTTTCCACCTGATCTACAGTCGGCGGATTCTCTACAACACGCTGAGGCGGTTCGAAAAGGCGCGAGGGCTTTTTGCGGAATAGATTGTTTTCCGCCAGCCCCCTCGCCCGCCTCACTAGTGACTTTTTACAAGTCACTAGCATCCGTATCCGATCAAGGCAGTGCTGTTTGGTGGTTCGCAGCACTGCCCCATTCAGTGTGTGATGGACGCGTCTTAAATTGGCGGCTATGCGCCTAACTTTAGGCGTGAATGTCCTATTGGTCGCCATATAGTCCATCACACATTGGATACGGGATGCGTGTTGCCTCGCCGACCGGATCTTGGCTTCCATCTTTTGTATACGCCGCTCCGCTCTCTCCTGTGGGGAGGCAGTATTCCGCCTCTCACCCGGAGTTAAGCGCTGGGCAGCAGCGTACACGGCACAATTTATGTGCCAGATGTCAGCCCCTTCTGGTATCGCTTCACGAAGTTCAGCATCCACTCTGGCTAGGTCTTCTGATCTGGGGGGTTTGATGTAGTGCAACCTCTTTCTGGTGTTGAGGCCCTCTGGTCTTGGTGGAACGTCTAGAACTGCCTCCACAACCGGTTCATTCAGCGGCTCTTCGACCGCCTCATTTACCGGCTGAGGAACAGCTCTCACGTAGCCCCTGCTGCGAATGTGGGATACATAGTCACGCAGATTTTGTGGCGTGAAGGCGCTGTGCTCTGGGTGTCTTGCACACCACAGAGCGTGCATTCGCGCCATGTATCCCCTTCGCGCGGGCTCACTGCTTTCGTAGCATAGCAGAAGATTATTCCTCAGCTCATCGGTCCACTCGAAGCGTCCATGTAGCTCGCGGTCGTCATTGCCAGGCAATCCGTCCGGTTGGGCCCCACCACCATGCCTGTGACCCCCATCCGAATGGGGTCGATTGTGGGGGCCCTGTCTTCTGTTGCCTGGAACCAGAAGATTTCGGCCTGTCAGGTGGTTAGCCTAACAAGCCCACGGCCGACACCAGAGGGGAAGTTCTCTTTCCCCTCCCGGGTGCGCTAGCGCTGTCGGTCCGAGTTTTGCACCCGCGGCTGGAGTAAGTGATGTCGCTACTCACCAAAGGCTAGTGAGATGTAAGAAAGCCCCTCCTGCTTATTATTATTATTATTATTATTATTATTATTATTATTATTATTATTATTTTACTGCTTCGCAGGGTTTTTTCTTCCCTGGGATAAAGGCAAGAAGCCATCGGTCCTCTGACAAGATGGTTTGCTCTTTTTGCATTTAATTCATTCGACTTTCTCCTAGAACCCTTCTGACAATGGCACATGTGTCCAAGATTACCGATTTCTGGATAGGTATGTATAGTTCCCACTGTAAGCCAAGTTGACTGATGCTGTTTTTTAGCGTCTTAGGTATCTCTCCGGTGGCTCCCACAACTATAGGTGCAATGACTACAGAGTCCATGTTCCACATTTGACGGATTTCATCTGCCAATGGGAGGTACTTGTTTATTTTCTCACTGTAAGTTCTTGCAATGTTAGCCGCTAGCGGGACGGCGAAGTCAACTATGTAGGTCTTTCTTTCTTCTTTGAGTGTAAGTACCATATCTGGGATGTTGTTCGCTATTTGTCTGTCTGTTATTATTTTGCGGTTCCAGTACAGTTTAACCCGCTCATCCTCACACACCTGTGGTGGGTCATATTGATAATATGGCACAAGATCTGTCAGCCCCATGTATTTTTCCCTGATCTTTTGATGTAGGATCTTACCCATCCTGTTATGCCTATCTAAATAAGCCTTCGGCGCAAGCACTGAGCATCCCGCAATTATGTGATCTAGGTACTCGCTTTTATCACTGCACATTCGGCATTTGACCTGCTCTATCCGTTCCCCTAAGATCATTTTCCTGTATGCTCTTGTGGCCACGACATTATCCTGGATCGCCGCCATAAATCCCTCTGTTTCAACAAACAGATTGCCTTGTCGTAAGTAAGCCGTAGAAGCGAATGAATCTATATTTTCATTTTCTATGCCGGCCAGGTATTTTCCATGCATAGGTTTACTTCTCCACTGAGCCATTTGCTGTTCCACTGATTTAATCTTACCGGCAGGGTCATATTCTGCGTCCGATAGTTTTAGCGGCGTGATCTTTTATCTGCTCTAACTACTGCTCGGTGTATCCTGCTAGAAACTGCCTTTTGACTAAAATACTTTCTTAAGTTGTCTACTTGCTGGTGATGTCTTGATGGTATACTGGGTATACCTCGTCCTCCGTCTTTTCGGGGTAGGTGAAATCTTTCAATTGCACTGTGAGGATGATGGGCTCGATGTTTGCTGAACTCCTTCCTAGTCGCGATGTCCAGTGCATTTAGTTCAGTTTCAGTCCAATTGAGGATTCCAAATGAGAATGCCAACGCTGAGGTAGCATAGGTGTTAACTGCCTTAGCAGTATTTCTGGCTGAGAGTTCTGTTCTTAATATTGCTCTGAGTCTTCCTAAATACATGTCTGAGGCTCTCTGCTTTGCTCCTTCTTGGTCAATGCCCTGTGCTTGTAAATAGCCGAGGTACTTATACTGCTCTTCCTCGTTCATACCTGTTTATTTTCCTTGTCTTTCGTTCACTTCGTAACCTTCATGCTCTGTCCATATCCCTCTTACCATACTGCTTATTTTACATTTATCAAGGCCAAAATTCATCTGGATGTCAGTACTAAATCTTCCTACACAGTCTAGGAGTTGGTGGAGGTGTTCCTTTTTCTCCGCAAACAGCTTCAGATCGTCCATGTACCAAAGATGGGATATCTGCGTCCCATCACTTCCTAGTGCATATCCCTTCTTTTGGCCATTCAGGAGTGTTGTCAACGGTCTCAGAGCAAGGCAAAACCACAAGGGGCTTAAAGCGTCCCCTTGGAATATTCCTCTGTTAATACTGATGTCTCCCGCCTGTACTTGGGAGTTTTGTGTGTTTAGCCTAAGTTGTGTTTTCCATTTAGTCATTGCGTAAGTTAAGAACTCCTTGATGTGTATTTCGATTCCGTACAATTGTAGTACTTCCGCCAGCCAGGTGTGAGGTATACTATCAAAAGCTTTTTGATAATCTATGTAAGCGGTAAATAGTGACTTTTTTTTCTGTTTGGCGTTTTTGGTGATTACTGCATCAATTGTCAGCTGCTCTTTGCAGCCCCTTGACCCTTTTCGGCATCTTTTTTGTTCCTCATCTAGTAGATTGTTCTGCTCTAGATGCTCATATAGTTTTTCAGCTATTATGGATGTTAGTGTCTTATATATGGTAGGAAGACATGTAATGGGCCTATACTTAGATGGGTCATCCGATGGTTTCTCTGTTTTGGGGATCAAATATGTCACTCCTGTTGTCATGAAGGTTGGCATTGTTTGCGGCTGCTCAAGAATTCTAGTGTAGCTTTTTGCTAGGTGTTCGTGCGTGGAAGTGAATGTCTTGAGCCAGTAGTTTTGGAGTTTGTCAGGTCCAGGTGCCTTCCAGTTGAGCAGTTTTTTAATTGCTTTCTCTACATCTTCTTTATTAATTTTCCATTTCAGCATAGTTTTTAGGTTAGATACCTTTGCTTTTTCTTGATAGTACCATCTAGTTCTTTTGTGGTTCACTGGCTCGTTCCAAATTCCTGCCCAAAAGTTGTTGATGCTTTCTGCGTTTGGCGTTTGTTCTTTGTGTTCTTCCTCGTCATTTGGTCGCACTCCCATGTTTTTATAGAAGCTGCCCTGATTTCTTTCAAATAGGCTATTCTGTTCTCTTCGTCTATTGCTCTTTCTGTATCGTTTAAGCCTATGTGCTATGGCCGCAAGCCTCTGTTTCAGCAAGTCCAAGACTTCTATAGCTGTTGGGTTTTGTTCTGATTTGTGCCGCTCGATCACGGCCTCTGCTGCTTTTTTAACTTTTTGACTTGGTGCAGATTTTAGATATTGGGTTAATATTCCAATTTGTCTCCTAACGTCATTATTATTATTATTATTATTATTATTATTATTATTTTGTTAAAAACCAGTCACCCTTCTCTGTGGCTCCGACCCTCACAGAGGGGAGCTGGTAGTACCGGCAGCCACTCCCCACACCCGTGGGGTAAGTGACTACTGGGTCCGGGAATCGTGTGCCCTGAGCAGACGTAATGAACCGAGGATGACGGCCTTCTGCATTCTGCCGGCTAAGACCTCTGCCGAATTTCGGCATGCCGGTATGATCTTAAGTTCTGAAAGCAGTGTGTGTCTCGTTCCACCGAGGGCTCCTATAATCAGTACCACTATCTTAACAGTATGGTCTGGATACAGTCTGCGGAGTTCGAAGAGCAGATCTCGATATTTTGTCCGTTTTTCCTCCTCCTTCAAGACAATGTTGTTCTCCGCGGGAGCCGAGAACTCCACGACAAACATTGTCTTGAGTTGATGGTCGAGGAGTACTACGTCAGGCTTGTTGGCTTGTATTTGCCTGACGGTGGGAAAAGAGTAGTTCCAATAAATTAGACAGTTCTCATTTCCCACAACGGACTCAATATCCCCCGGAGCGTAAGGCAGCACTGGTGTCTCGTCTATCCCATACGAGTGCCTTAGGTGATAATAAAGCACTCGTAATGCTCCGTCGTGCCTCTGGATATAGGCCGAGACTGCATATGTCGGACAAGCCGACAACAGGTGCTTTAAAGTCTCTGGCGCCCTGCGGCAGGCCCTGCAGCTGACATCAGGGACCTCTATACCCATGACACGACTACGATAGACGAGGGTATTAAATACACCATCCTGGCTAGCCATTATGAATCCCTCGGTCTCAGACTTCAGCCCGGCCGACCTTAAGAAGGCAAAGGTCAGCCTTTCGGATAAGCCAAGGTTCTCTATATTTTTATAGAAAACTCCATGCATTGGCTTATCCGTGTGAAGCTGCAGAAAGATGTTGTGTTCTGCAGCTTTAATTTGGGCTTTTCGTCGAGCAGGTTCCAACTCGGTGACAGAGTCGGGATTTACCCGCTCGACGTCGAAGGAGAGACCAAGTTCATCGGCTGCTCTTTGTGCTGCCTTAAACAAAACGGCTCATATTCCTGCACTTTCATGGTCTCGGACCATGCAGAGGAGGGGATCCGAACTCCTGATGACCTTACAGGCTCCATCCAGAACCATCCTATTATGGAGACTCTCCAAACTCAAGAGTCCACGGCCTCCCCGATGTCGTGGGAGGTATAGCCGTGGAACGGACGATTTAGGATGCAAACTTCTATTGAGATGCATCTTCTTGCGGGTTCCTAAGTCGAGTTGACGCAACTCCTCTCGAGTCCATTTCACTACTCCAAAGGAGTAGAGTAGGATCGGAACGGCAAGCATGTTGGTAGCAGACACCTTGTTCTTCCCCGACAGTTCTGAGGACCAGATCTGTCGGAGTCGGTGCTGATACTTGCCGCGGAGAGCGTTTTTCACTACACCCACTTCTTGGGTGGAGCGTTGCTCGACACCCAAGTAAGTGTACGACTTTCCGGCATCTAGATGATGTAAGATGCTTCCGTCAACGAGTTGCGCGTCCTCTCCGTAGTTCCCGCATCGTCCTTTCTTGAGATGGACCAGTGCACATTTGTCCAACCCGAACTCCATACCGACAGCCTGCGTGTACTCCTGTACCACCCTGAGGGACTGGTGTAGGTCCCTCTCTCCGGAGGCATAAAGTTTAAGGTCATCCATGTAAAACAGATGGGTGACCTTATGCCTCCTATCGCCGGGGGTACCGCAGTTGTATCCACGGGTTTTCCGGAGCGAAACGGATAATGGCAGTAGTGAGATGCAAAACAGAAGGGGGCTGAGGGAGTCTCCCTGAAATACTCCCCTTCTGAATGTTACCGACTCCGTCTGGACTCTATCGTTACCCGATGTAATGGTAAAGCGAGTCCTCCAGAGCGGCATCAGTTCTTCGATGCATCTCACTACGGGACCGGGTACCGCAAGACATCGGAGCAAGTGAACAATAAGCTCATGTGATGTCATATCAAATGCCTTGCGGTAGTCGATCCAGGCCATGGAGAGGTTCCGCTTATACTGCACGGAGTCCTGCGTGACACATCTGTCAATCAACAGGTTCTCCTTGCAGCCAGCGACATCTCTCTTCGACCCTCGTTGCTCATATATTCGTTCGTAAACCGGTTCAACTGCGTGGAGCACTCGCATGTACAAGATGCGCGTAAACACCTTGTAACATGCGTTTAAACAGGTTATCGGTCGGTAGTTCCTTGGGTTGGACAAATCTCCGTTCTTAGGGATCAGCACTGTCCGCCCTTCAACCACCCAAGAAGGAATTTGCTGCTCCCCATTTAGCCAGGCATTAAAAATTCTGGCCAAATGGTGGTGGGTGCTCGGTAACTTTTTCCACCAAAAGTTATTTATCCCATCGGGACCTGGAGCAGCAAAGTTCTTAGAGCCCTCGAGAGCTCTTCGAACCTCTTCTGGGGTTATTGGTTGGCACACTTCCTGTGGTTGTTGAAACCTTTCACAAAAGGTTTCAAAGTGTGCAAGGGCCGGAGAGTCTCGGTTGAGTGGAAGCTTCTCCTCGTAAAGCGTTTTCCAGAAATTTTCCACCTGATCTACAGTCGGCGGATTCTCTGCAACACGCGGAGGCGGTTCGAATAGGCGCGAGGGCTTTTGGCGGAAGAGTTTATTTTCCGCCAGACCCCTCGCCCGCCTCACTAGTGATTTTTTACAAACCACTAGCATCCGTATCCTATCGAGACAGTGCTGTTTGGTGGTTCGCAGCACTGCCTCATTGAGTGTGTGATGGACGCGTCTTAAGTTGGCGGCTATTCGACGCACTTTAGGCGTGAACGGTCTATTGGCCGACATATAGTCCATCACACATTGGATACGGGATGCGTGTTGCCTCGCCGACCGGATCTTGGCTTCCATCTTTTGTATGCGCCGCCTCGCTCTCTCCTGTGGGGAGGCAGCTTTACGCCTCTCCACCTGAGAGAAGCGTTGAGCAGCAGCATACACGGCACAGTTTATGTGCCAGATGTCAGCCCGTTCTGGAAGCGCTTCACGAAGTTCTTCATCCACTCTGGCCAGGTCTTGTGGCCCGGGGGCTTTTATGTAGTGTAAACCCCGTCTGGTACTGAGGCCCTCTGGTATTGGTGGAACGTCAGGGACTACATCCTCAACCGGTTCATTCGGTGGACCTTCGGCCACCTCATTCACCGGCTGAGGAGCAGCTCTCACGTAGCCCCTGCGACGAAGGTGGGATACATAATCACGCAGGTTTTGTGGCGTGAAGGCGTTGTGCTCTGGGTGCCTTGCACACCACAGAACAGGCATTCGCCCCATGTATCCTCTACGTGCGGGCTCACTGCTTTCGTAGCAATGCAGAAGGTCGTCCCTTAGCTCATCTGTCCACTCAAAGCGTCCTAGTTCATGGCGTTCGTCGTCAACGGGCGCCCGATCCGGTTGGGCCCCACCACCTTGCCCTTGACCCCTATCCGGATGGGGTCGATTGTGGGGGCCCTGTCTTCTGCCTGCGGGAACCAGAAGTTAGGGCTTTGGGTGGTTAGCCCAGCAAGCCCACGACCGACACCAGAGGGGAAGGAGCTTTCCCCTCCCGGGTGCACTAGTGCTGCCGGTTCGATTTTACACCCCCAGCTGGAGTAAGTGGTGGCGCTACTCACCAAAGGCCTGATTGATGAAAGGCAGCCCCTCCTGCTATATTATTATTATTATTATTATTTTTTTTTTTTCGCGTACGCGATGCTGGACAGTTCTCCCGTGTCTCCGACATTCTCACGAGAGAAGCGCCAGCGAATTATCCACTCCCCGCATCCCGCAGGGTTAGTGACTGTAGATGCCAGATTCATGTGCCCTAAGAAGACGAAGGGACCCCAGGATAACTGCCTTCTGCATTTGGCCTGCCAACCACTCGGCTGACTTTTGGCAGGCTGGTATGGCCTTTAATTCCGAGAGCAGCGTAGGCCTCATTCCACTAAGTACACCGATTATCAGGACGACCATCTTGACCGAGTAGTCTGGGTATAGCACTCGGAGCTCATACCGGAGATCTCGGTATTTAGTCCGTTTTTCTCCCTCCTTCAAGATGATGTTTGTCTCGGCAGGTGCCGAGAACTTGATGACATACATCATCTTGGTTTGGTGGTCGAGGAGGACTATGTCAGGCTTGTTTGCTTGAATCTGCCTGACCGTCGGAAACGAGTAGTTCCAGTATATACGGCACTTCTCGTTCTCGACAACGGACTCGATCTCTCCGGGGATGTAAGGCAGCACTGGTGTTTGGTCTACTTGGTACGAGTGCCGTAGGTAGTAGTACAGCACTCGTAGGGCCGCGTTATGTCCATGGATGTAGGCCGAAGTCGCATAAATCGGACATGCAGATAGTAAATGCATGAGCGACTCCGGCGCCTGACGGCAGGTCCTACAATTAACATCAGGGACCTCCACACCCATAATGCGACTGCGGTAGACCAACGTGTTAATAACTCCATCTTGGCAGGCCACAATGAATCCTTCGGTCTCCGACTTTAGCCCTGCTGACCGTAGAAAAGCAAAGGTCAGCTTTGCCGATAAACCCAGCGTCTCTATGTTGTTATAGAAAACACCGTGCATGGGCTTATCGACGTGCTGCCTGAACAGATTTCTCTGCTCGGCAGCTTTGATTTGGGCTGTCAGGCGATTTGGCGCAAGCTCAGTTACTGATTCTGGATCAGCACCTCGCCGACCTCCTCGCCTGAAGTCGAATACGAGACCGAGATCATCTGCGGCCTTACGTGCTGCCTTAAATAAAAATGCGCCAAATCCTACAGTTTCATGATCTCTCACGAACCGCAGGAGTGGGTCCGAGCTCCTGAGGATGTTGCATGCCACACCCAGCGCTACTCTGCCATGCGTGCACTCCAGACTCAAGAGTCCTCGGCCCCCCCGTTGGCGTGGGAGGTACACTCGAGGAACGGACGACCTAGGATGAATGCTCCTATGAACATGCATCATCTTGCGGGTATCCCTATCCAATTGGCGCAACTCATCTTGTGTCCACTTAACTACTCCAAAGGAGTAGAGCAGAATCGGAACGGCAAGCATATTAGTTGCAGTTGTTATTATTATTATTATTATTATTTTTTTTTTTTTTTTTTTTGTTAAAAACCAGTCACCCTTCTCTGTGGCTCCGACCCTCACAGAGGGGAGCTGGTAGTACCGGCAGTCACTCCCCACACCCGTGGGGTAAGTGACTACTGGGTCCGAGAATCGTGTGCCCTGAGCAGACGTAATGAACCGAGGATGACGGCCTTCTGCATTCTGCCGGCTAAGACCTCTGCCGAATTTCGGCATGCCGGTATGATCTTCCGAAAGCAGTGTGTGTCTCGTTCCACCGAGGGCTCCTATAATCAGTACCACTATCTTGATAGTATGGTCTGGATAGAGTCTGCGGAGTTCGAAGAGATCTCGATATTTTGTCCGTTTTTCCTCCTCCTTCAAGACAATGTTGTTCTCCGCGGGTGCCGAGAACTCCACGACAAACATTGTCTTGAGTTGGTGGTCGAGGAGGACTATGTCAGGCTTGTTGGCTTGTATTTGCCTGACGGTGGGAAACGAGTAGTTCCAATAAATTAGACACTTCTCATTTCCCACAACGGACTCAATATCCCCCGGAGCGTAAGGCAGCACTGGTGTTTCGTCTATCCCATACGAGTGCCTTAGATGGTAGTACAGCACTCGTAATGCTCCGTCGTGCCTCTGGATATAGGCCGAGACTGCATATGTCGGACAAGCCGACAACAAGTGCATCAGAATCTCTGGCGCCCTGCGGCAGGCCCTGCAGCTAACATCAGGGACCTCCATACCCATGACACGACTTCGATAGACGAGGGTATTAAATACACCGTCCTGGCAAGCCATTATGAATCCCTCGGTTTCAGACTTCAGCCCGGCTGACCTTAAGAAGGCAAAGGTCAGCCTTATTATTATTATTATCCAATCCAGTCGCCCTTCTCTCTGCCTCTGATACCAGAGAGGGTACGCTGGTAATACCAGTGACCACTCCCTACGCCGTAGAGTTAGTGATCACTGGGTCCGCGAATCGTGTGCTCTGAGCAGGCGTAACGAACCAAGGATAACGGCCTTCTGCATTCTTCCGGCTAAGATTTCTGCCGACTCTCGGCATGCCGGTATCGTCTTCAATTCCGAAAGCAGTGTACGCCTCACCCCACCTAGGCATCCTATGATAAGAACCACTAGTTTAACAGTGTGGTCCAGATAGAGTCTACGGAGTTCGAAGAGAAGATCTCGATATTTAGTCCGTTTTTCCTCCTCTTTTAGAACAATGTTTGTTTCCCCTGGGGCGGAGAATTCAATAACAAACATTGTCCTGAGTTGGTGGTCGAGGAGGACTACATCAGGTTTATTGGCCTGTATTTGCCTAAGGGTGGGAAACGAGTAGTTCCAATAAATTAGACACCGCTCATTCCCCACTACGGACTCAATATCTCCCGGAGCGTAAGGCAGCACTGGTGTCTCGTCTATCCCATATGTGTGCCGCAGATGATAGTACAGCACACGTAATGCTCCATCATGTCTGTGAATATAGGCCGAGACAGCGTATTTCGGACATGCCGACAACAGGTGCATAAGTGTCTCCGGCGCTCTTCGGCAGGCCCTGCAGTTTACGTCAGGGACCTCTATACCCAAGACATGACTTCGATAGACGAGTGTGTTAAAGACACCATCCTGGCAAGCCATAATGAACCCTTCGGTCTCAGACTTCAGCCCAGCTGACCTTAGGAAAGCAAAGGTCAGCTTCTCAGATAAGCCCCTCTCTTCAATGTTCTTGTAGAAGACTCCATGCAAGGGCTTATCTTTATGCAGTTGCAGAAATTTCCTTTGCTCTGCTGCTTTTGTATGGGCTTTCAGCTGGGCGGGTTCCAGCTCGGTGACAGAGCTCGGGTTTACCCGCCCAGTATCGAAGTCGAGACCAAGTTCACCGGCTGCTCTTTGTGCTGCCTTAAATAAGAACGCTCCTATCCCTGCATTTTCATAGTCGCGAACTATGCAGAGAAGGGGATCCGAACTCTTGATGATCTTGCAAGCTCCATCCAGAGCCGACCTGCTATGTAGATACTCCAAACTCAAGAGTCCGCGGCCTCCCTGTTGTCGTGAGAGGTATAATCGCGGAACGGACGATTTTGGATGCAAGCTTCTGTTGAGATGCATCATCTTTCGGGTTCCTACATCGAATTGGCGCAGCTCGCCTTGTGTCCACTTCACTACCCCAAAGGAGTGTAGGAGGATTGGAACGGCAAGCATGTTAGTTGCAGACACCTTATTCTTCCCCGACGGCTCTGAAGACCAGATCTGCCGGAGGAGGTGCTGATACTTGCCGCGGAGAGCGTTTTTTACTGTTGACACTTCTTGGGTGGAGCGTTGCTAAACACCCAAGTAGGTGTACGACTCTCCGGCATCTTTTTTTTTTTTTTTTTTTTTTTTTTTTTTTTTTTCGGTGGGGGAAAATCTTTCAAAGACACCACGGCCCGTGGTAGTGTGGGATTTCCACCCACTAAAAACCCCCACCTCTTCACTCTCACACCCTGGAATCGCTTTGCAGCATGCATCTGAATGTGGGAGATTCTACCTTAATTCTCATGTCTCCTTTGCATGTCCCTCTCTTCCTCTTCTTTTGATTTCATCACTTTTCTAATGTATTTCTCTATCGAGCTCCATTTTTCGCAGTTCTCCATCATTTCTTCAATGATGTTGTTCTCGTTTAATATGACTCCTAATTCCAGATTTACCCTCTGTCTTTCGGCTTCCCATCTAATGCATTCGAACATTGTATGTGCTACTGTGTCCCTGTGTTCGCAGTATGCACATATCTCCTCTTCTGCCTTGCCTATCCTGTGCGTATAGACTTTGAAGGATCCGTGTCCAGTCAGCATCTGAGTTGTAAAATAGTCCGTATGTCTATGTCGGCACTTGACCCATGTCCTCACGTCGGGTATGAGAACTTTGGTCCACTGAGCTACATCAAGCGTGTCCGTCCACCGCGCCTGCCATCTCTCCAGGCTGGTCTCTCTCTCCGTTTTCTTGGCCTGTAGCGTACCCCCATCTTCTCTTTCATAGAGTCTTCTCCTTTCATCTATCAAAAGGTCTGTGGGGAGTATCCCTGCCACTACTTGAGTTGCGCTCGCAGATATCGTCTTATACCCACTTATGACCCTTAATAGCGCTTTCCTTTGGGTGCTTATTAGCATTTGTCTATGCCGTCTTCTCTCTATAGCCGCGTGCCATATCGGGGCTCCATACGTCAGTATCGACTGTGTCACGTTGTATAAGACCTCCCGCTTCTTGCTTCCAGGTCCTTTTATATTGGGCATAATTCTCGAATGTTCGCTTCTACTTTCTTGATCGTGTGCTTGATGTGTTCGCCGAAAGTCCCCTTTTCGTCGATTATTATTCCTAGGTACTTCACGTGTTTCTTGGGGATAATTTGGACGTCTCTCAGTTGGAAGCTGATATGTCTTCTGTCCCTTTTCCCTTTGAGGATAACCGCCTCCGTTTTTTCTGGGGCGAGTTCTAAGTAATGGCGTCTCATCCATGCATCTATGATCTCCAAAGCGTCATCTGCCTTGGAGACTAATCCTTCTTCTCTGTCTGCTACTAGCACTAGAGCGATGTCGTCGGCAAATCCTACGACCCAAGTGTCCTCCGGCATTTTCTCTTTCAGAACGCCGTCATAGAGGATATTCCATAATGTCGGACCGAGTACTGAACCCTGCGGGACTCCCGCTGTAACTTTGAAGACTTCTCCTTTTTCGATCTCCAACGATGTTTCTTCGAGGTAGCTGCTCACGATGTTAACGAGGTACTGAGGGATTTCCCTTCCCGTTAACTCCTTCATGATTTTTCCCCATGGTGCGGTGTTGAAGGCATTCCGAACATCAAGAGTGATTAATGCTCCCCACTTCTTTGTCCCATTGTCAATGATTAGCTGTCTCACTTTTGTCACAGCGTGCAGTGTTGATTTGCCTTATCGAAAACCATATTGATGGTCCGACAGTCTTTCTGTGTTTTCCAAAGCTTCTTCCAGTCTTCTTTTTATCATTTTTTCGTAGAGCTTGCTTATGGTAGTAAGTAAGCATATTGGTCTATATGCTACTGTGTCTATGCCGTCTTTTCTTGGTTTTGGTATAAGAACCAATCTTGCTTTCTTCCAACTCTTTGGAAAGTTTTGCTCTCTCAGTAGTCTGTTTAGAATACCTAAGAGCCAATTGGGTGCTATCTTGCCCACTACCTTGATAGCCTCTGCAGGAATACCATCGTGGCCTGGGGCTTTCCCGACTTTTAGTTCTTGTAGGGCCTGGTTCAGTTCCTCTTGCGTGAACGGATCTATATTTTCTACTCTTGCCATATGTTCCCATTTGTCTTCTCTCGTTGGAAAGAGTTCTTCTACTATTTCCATTTTAGTATCTATGTCCAAGTCATAGGAGGCGTATGCTTTTAAGCTTTTAGCCGCTATTTTGTATCCTTGGCCGAAAATGTCATCTTCCAGTTTTTCACACAACTGATTCCAGTTTTGAGGCATTTATTTTCTTCTGCAGCTCTTCTTTTGCTGCCTTGTATGCTTCTTTTGCTTCTAGCTTGTCCTCGTCAGCAATACTATCGTCCCTTGCCGTTCTCGTGGCAATTCTTCTTTTTGTTAGACATTCGCGTCTTTTAGCCGCTATGTCGTCATCCCACCAGTATGGCATCCCTTGTCTGTTTTCAAGCCTTTGCGTACTTCCGCGGTAGGCTTCTTTCAGTGTTTCCTGCAGAAATTCCACTGTATGTTGTTCTCCATCTCTATCTAGCTTCCATTCCACCAGGGTCTTGAAAGAGTTCCAATCGACTATCAGTTCGCTTCTCGGCTCCATAGGACGTAGCAACTTATCCTCGATATCAAATAGTATGTCTCTGTGGTCACTCAGGTTTTCCGTCACAAGTACTTCCCATCCCGATATGCGTCTTGCTACTCCCTGCGTAGAGCACGTGACGTCTATGAAAGACTCCACATTTCCTCTAGCGAAGGTAGGTATCCTGCCAGTATTGTGTACCACCATATTTAATTCCGAGAGCCATTGTGTGAAATACTCTCCTCTTCTGTCCGTAGTCGGAGAGCCCCACTGCGGGGATTTCACGTTTAGGTCACCCGCCACAATGCTTTCGCCTGGCGTATTCCTGCATTTGCTCATGATATCGTCGATTTCCTGCTTGAATGTTTCTAGCGGGATATTCGGGGAACTATAACAACAATAGATCCTATAGCCTTTGAAGTGTATGGTTACAACCCCCTCCCCGATTTCCAATTTAGACACTTTTGTTTGCCTATTTCTAATGTATAGGGCCACGTCCTTCCTGTGGTCGGTAATCCAGCCTTTTCCTTCTATTATTTTCTTGTTGGGTTCTGTGACAATTAGAAGGTCTACATTTTTCTCTGTAGCCGTGGAAAAAGCGATGTCGTGTGCCACCCTTCTTCTGTTCAAATTGCATTGCAGTACCCTAAGGCCTTTTTTGTGGCGTGCCGGCTCGTCTCTTCTAGGGTTGGGCTGCATTTTGTGAGGGTATTTACGTTCTTGGGGTCCTCCTTCCCCTCCCTTTTAGCCTTTCTTGATCTACTAGTTTTTTGTAGATTGGGCATTTCATGCTGTCTACTCTGTGGCCTTCTTTTTTACAGCTTGGACAAAATGCTTTGTCGTTGCATTCTCTTGCCTTATGTCCTGTCTTTCCACAGTTTAGACATCTTTCTTCCCTATCCGGGCCTTGACAGTTTCGCGCCACGTGTCCATATTCTTGGCACTTGTGACACTTAGCGGGCGTAACCCGCTCTATCACTCGGCAGCTAATCCAACCTATTTTTATTCTTCCGGTCTTAATTAGGTTTTGTGCTGCACTTTCACATATTTCTATTGTGGCATTTTGATTGCCACCATATGCCGGTCTCATGGATTTCACAATTACTTCGGGTTTCTTTACTCCGGTTTGTGTAATTGCATCCATAACCTCTTCCTTTGTCGTTATACCGTCTATGCCGGTAATGTGGAGTGTCTTTTTCTTAGTTTTATCTCTTACGATAATTTCCGTATCTTGCATTCCGTTTGTGATGAGCTCCTTTACTTTTTTGGCGCTTTCTTGTCCTCCTTTTACCGATATTATAAGGTCCCCTTCCTTGCTTTTCTTTACCGTTTTTACTTCATAGTTGGTCTTTTGGATTTCTCCTTTCACGGTTTTAAGAATATCTGCATATTCCTTTCCTCTCGACTTCACTATGACTGTTCCCGTGTCTATCGCAGTTCTGGCTGGCTGTCGTTTCTTCTCCAGCGTCTTTCCCTGAATCTTCCACTCGTTTCCTTTTTGTCCGTGTATTGTGACTTTGGTATCCGTTCCTCTGAATACGCATTCAATCACCTTTCTCGTCTTTTCTGCATCTATGTTATCTGGAGCTGGTATATGAATTCTTTGTCTTTGTTTCTTGCCTGCGATTTCTTTCAGTCTTTGCATTGCTCCCATAAAAGTGGATATTTTGTTTGTTTCATCCACCGTTGTCTGCGCCGTGAGTCCGAACACGTATCTTTCTTTTTTTCTATACCCGTCATTCTCGGGGACTTCCGTAATAAGTCTTATATACGGAACGTGCTGACCTTCTGTTGCTAGTTGTTCGGCTAGGTCGGGGTATCTTTCTTTATATTTCTTTTCGATTCCCTTTTCCATGTTCGAATTTTCTACATATACAGCCTGGTCCCCTTCTGGTTCTGATAAGGGATTGCCCGTTTTTAGATCAGTTGCTTAAAACACTCTTTCAGGCCATGTTTGATCTAGGAGGTCTAGAAGCTCCGTTTCATTTGCAATGCTCGCCATTTTTTTGTTTATTTCCATGGCCTGCTGTTCTTCCTTCCCTTCCTTCTCTTTTTCGCTTTCCGGTCCATCATACTGGGTGCCAATTGTAGCTTTATTTATATAGGTCTGTGTGCTAATCGACCTTGTGCTTTTGCTGTGGTCCTGCACAGTCTTTTCAGGACTTTTATCGTCTTCTAATATTCCTTCGAGCCATTCGTTTATCTCTTCACTTTGTAGCCGCTCTACTTGCAGAGTCAGTCTACCGGCTATATCCTTCAGTTCCTTTTTGGGATTGTACATATCCTTTAAAGTTTTGTCTAAAAGGTTGACTTGTCCGCATATTTTCCCAATGATGTTTCTAAATATGTCCGCTGTTACTGTATCTTTCCTTGAAGTTTCAGGAGTTTTTTCCGTTCTCTTCCGCTTGTTTGCTTGATTGACGGTAGCTATCTTTTTGTAGCTTTCTTTGGGAGGTGTTCTCCGCATAGAGTCCCGTCTGTGGAAGGAACTATCTCTGCCTGACCCCGTGTCTGATCGTGTCACCGGGGAACATGTTTTCTGACTGCTAGTGGTCGCCTGTTCTCTTGCTTTAGGGGGACTCGTAACTATGGAATCCCTTCTGGCAAAGGGGTTCTCTCCTGCTTGTCCAGTAGTAATGTTTCTCGCCCCGGCCTGGGAGTCCACCAGGGGAGAGCCGCAGTAGTTGGCTGACGGTCCAGTGAGGCCTGCTCCAACACCTTCTGCCTGGACCGGTACTGGGGTTCCGGGCCCCTGCACCGTAATCTGCTTTTCTATGGGTTTCATTTCCATGGAATTGCTTTATGAGTCGTTCTTAGTTTTCCCTGCTCAGGTCAAACCAGGTCTGACCATCATTGCAGCTACTTAAGCCCCCTCACCGCGGCAAGGTGACGACTCCTCGAGGAGGGACTCTCCGGCATCTAGGTGGTGCAAGATGCTTCCATCTACAAGCTGCGCGTCATCTCCGTAGTCACTGCATCGCCCTCTCTTGAGATGAACCAGTGCACATTTGTCCAAGCCGAACTCCATTCCGACAGCCTGAGTGTATTCATGTACCACCCTGAGAGATTGACGTAAATCCCTCTCGCTGGAGGCATAAAGTTTAAGGTCATCCATGTAAAATAGATGGGTGACCTTATGCCTCCTATCTCCGGGAGTACCGCAATTGTAATTATTATTATTATTATTATTATTTTTTTTTTCGCGTGCGCGATGCTGGACAGTTCTCCCGTGTCTCCGACATTCTTATTATTATTATTATTTTTTTTTTTTTTTTTTATAAAAGCTAGTCACCCTTTATACTCTGTGGCTCCGACACTCACAGAGGGGAGCTGGTAGTACCGGCAGCCACTCCCCACGTCCGTGGGGTGAGTGACTACTGGGTCCGAGAATCGTGTGCCCTGAGTAGACGTAATGAGCCGAGGATAATGGCCTTCTGCATCCTACCGGCTAAGATCTCTGCCGAATTTCGGCATGCCGGTATGATCTTTAGTTCTGAAAGCAATGTGTGTCTCGTTCCACCGAGGGCTCCTATGATCAGGACCACTAGTTCCAATAAATTAGACACTTCTCATTTCCCACAACGGACTCAATATCCCCCGGAGCGTAAGGCAGCACTGGTGTCTCGTCTATCCCATACGAGTGCCTTAAGTGATAATAAAGCACTCGTAATGCTGCGTCGTGCCTCTGAATATAGGCCGAGACTGCATATACTGGACAAGCCGACAGCAAATGCATTAATGTCTCCGGCGCCCTGTGGCAGGTCCTGCAGCTGACATCAGGGACCTCTATACCCATGACACGACTTCGATAGACGAGTGTGTTGAATACATCATCCTGGCACGCCATTATGAATCCCTCGATCTCAGACAAGAAAGCAAAGGTCAGCCTTTCGGATAAGCCGCGGTCTTCTATATTTTTATAGAAGGCGCCGTGCAATGGCTTATCCGAGTGTCGCTGCAGAAATAGATCAATTTCAGCAGCTTTGACTTGGGCTTTTTGCCGAGCAGGTTCCAACTCGGTGACAGAGTCTTGGTTAACCCGCTCAGCGTCGAAGACCAGACCGAGTTCATCGGCGGCTCTGCGTGCTGCCTTAAACAAAAAGGCTCCTACTCCTGCACTTTCATGGTCTCGGACCATGCAGAGGAGGGGATCCGAACTCCTTATGACCTTACAGGCTCCATCCAGAACCATTCTGTTATGGAGACTCTCCAAACTCAAGAGTCCACGGCCTCCCCGATGTCGTGGGAGATATAACCGTGGAACGGACGATTTAGGGTGAAAACTCCTATAGAGATGCATCTTTTTTCGGGTTCCTACATCGAGTTGACGCAGCTCCTCTTGATTCCATTTAATTACTCCGAAGGAGTAGAGGAGGATCGGAACGGCAAGCATATTGGTAGCAGACACCTTGTTCTTCCCCGACAGTTCTGAAGACCAGATCTGTCGGAGTTGGTGCTGATACTTGCCGCGGAGAGCGTTTTTTACTACACTCACTCATTATTATTATTATTATTATTATTATTATTATTATTATTATTATTATTATTATTATTATTATTATTATTATTATTATTATTATTATTATTATTATTATTATTATTATTATTATTATTATTATTATTATTATTATGTTTTTAAAATCACAGCTTTTTGCTGGCAGTTTGTACATTCCAGGGAAGAATTTCATCTTATCCTGGGCAGTTTAAAAATTTCCTTGTTAAGTGGCATGTTTGGAGGATAACACTTTTCTGAATGACTTGTGCCAAATACTCGGGCAAGTCTAATTGTCTAATGTTCTTTTTTAGGTGTTTTGACATAACTCCTTCCACTGAAATTATAATTGGTATTATGTGCACCCTGTTAAGTTCCCAGATATGCTTTATCTCTATTGATAAGTTCTCATATTTAGAGACTTTTTCAATCTCAGTTTTAACAAGATTGGCTGTTAGGGGGCAACCGATGTCGATTATGAATGCCGTATTGTGCTGTTTGTCTATGAGAACTATGTCAGGCCTATTATAGTCTACTGTTCTGTCCGTTAATATAGGTCTGTCCCAATAGAGTAAATAATCTGTAGATTCCAAAACTGGCATGGGCTGGTAGCGGTAGTAAGGAGGAGGATTATCTGTTAGCTTTAACTATTATTATTAACTACTATTAACTACTTATTATTATTATTATTATTTTTTTTTTTTTTTTTTTCCGTAAAAGCCAGTCACCCTTTATACTCTGTGGCTCCGACACTCACAGAGGGGAGCTGGTAGTACCGGCAGCCACTCCCCACGTCCGTGGGGTGAGTGACTACTGGGTCCGAGAATCGTGTGCCCTGAGTAGACGTAATGAGCCGAGGATAATGGCCTTCTGCATCCTGCCGGCTAAGATCTCTGCCGAATTTCGGCATGCCGGTATGATCTTTAGGTCTGAAAGCAGCGTGTGTCTCGTTCCACCGAGGGCTCCTATGATCAGGACCACTAGCTTAACAGTATGGCCAGGGTAAAGCCTGCGGAGCTCAAAGAGCAAATCTCGATATTTCGTCCGTTTTTCCTCCTCCTTCAAGACAATGTTATTCTCCGCGGGAGCCGAGAACTCCACGACAAACATTGTCTTGAGTTGGTGGTCGAGGAGGACCATGTCAGGCTTATTAGCTTGTATTTGCCTGACGGTGGGAAACGAGTAGTTCCAATAAATTAGACACTTCTCATTCCCCACAACGGACTCAATATCCCCCGGAGCGTAAGGCAGCACTGGTGTCTCGTCTATCCCATACGAGTGCCTTAAGTGATAATAAAGCACTCGTAATGCTGCGTCGTGCCTCTGGATATAGGCCGAGACTGCATATACTGGACAAGCCGACAGCAAATGCATTAATGTCTCCGGCGCCCTGTGGCAGGTCCTGCAGCTGACATCAGGGACCTCTATACCCATGACACGACTTCGATAGACGAGTGTGTTGAATACACCATCCTGGCACGCCATTATGAATCCCTCGGTCTCAGACTTTAGCCCGGCTGACCTTAAGAAAGCAAAGGTCAGCCTTTCGGATAAGCCGCGGTCTTCTATATTTTTATAGAAGACTCCGTGCAATGGCTTATCCGAGTGTAGCTGCAGAAATAAACCAATTTCAGCAGCTTTGACTTGGGCTTTTTGCCGAGCAGGTTCCAACTCGGTGACAGAGTCGTGATTAACCCGCTCAGCGTCGAAGACCAAACCGAGTTCATCGGCGGCTCTGCGCGCTGCCTTAAACAAAAAGGCTCCTACTCCTGCACTTTCATGGTCTCGGACCATGCAGAGGAGGGGATCCGAACTCCTTATGACCTTACAGGCTCCATTCAGAACCATCCTGTTATGGAGACTCTCCAAACTCAAGAGTCCACGGCCTCCCCGATGTCGTGGGAGATATAACCGTGGAACGGACGATTTAGGATGCAAACTCCTATAGAGATGCATCTTTTTTCGGGTTCCTACATCGAGTTGTCGCAGCTCCTCTTGATTCCATTTAATTACTCCAAAGGAGTAGAGGAGGATCGGAACGGCAAGCATATTGGTAGCAGACACCTTGTTCTTCCCCGACAGTTCTGAAGACCAGATCTGTCGGAGTCGGTGCTGATACTTGCCGCGGAGAGCGTTTTTTACTACACTCACTTCTTGGGTGGAGCGTTGCTCGACACCCAAGTAAGTGTACGACTCTCCGGCATCTAGGTGATGTAAGATGCTTCCGTCCACAAGCTGCGCATCCTCTCCGTAGTCACCGCATCGTCTTCTCTTGAGGTGGACTAGTGCACACTTGTCCAACCCAAATTCCATACCGACAGCCTGCGTGTACTCCTGTACCACCCTGAGGGACTGGCGTAAATCCCTCTCTCCGGAGGCATAAAGTTTAAGGTCATCCATGTAAAACAGATGGGTGACCTTATGCCTCCTATCGCCGGGGGTACCGCAGTTGTAGCCACGGATATTTCGCAGCGAAACGGATAATGGCAGTAGCGAGATGCAAAACAGAAGGGGGCTTAGGGAATCTCCCTGAAATACTCCCCTTCTGAACAATACCGGCTCTGTCTGGACTATGCTATTACCCGATGTTATGGTAAAGCGAGTCCTCCAGAGCGGCATGAGTTCTTCGATACATCTCACTACGGGACCGGGCACCGCAAGACATCTGAGCAAGTGGACAATGAGCTCATGGGATGTCATATCAAATGCCTTGCGGTAGTCGATCCAGGCCATAGAGAGGTTACGCTTATACTGCACGGAGTCCTGCGTGATACATCTGTCGATCAGCAGGTTCTCCTTGCAGCCAGCGACACCTCTCTTTGACCCTCGTTGCTCATATACCCGTTCGTAAACCCGTTCAACTGCTTGGAGCACCCGCATGTACAAGATGCGTGTAAACAACTTGTAGCATGCGTTTAAGCAAGTTATCGGCCGGTAATTTTTTGGGTTAGACAAATCTCCGTTCTTCGGGATCAGCACTGTCCGCCCCTCGACAACCCAAGAAGAAATTTGCTGCTCCCCATTTAGCCATGAATTAAAAATTCTGGCCAAATGGTGGTGGGTACTGGAAAACTTTTTCCACCAAAATTTATTTATCCCATCGGGACCTGGAGCAGCAAAGTTCTTAGAGCCCTCAAGAGCTCTTCGAACCTCTTCTGGGGTTATCGGTTGGCACACCTCGTTTGGTTGTTGAAACCTTTGGCAAAAGGCTTCAAAGTGTGCCAGAGCTGGAGTGTCTCTGTTGAGTGGGAGCTTCTGTCCGTAGAGCGTTTTCCAGAAGTTTTCCACCTGATCTACAGTCGGCGGATTCTCTACAACACGCTGAGGCGGTTCGAAAAGGCGCGAGGGCTTTTTGCGGAATAGATTGTTTTCCGCCAGCCCCCTCGCCCGCCTCACTAGTGACTTTTTACAAGTCACTAGCATCCGTATCCGATCAAGGCAGTGCTGTTTGGTGGTTCGCAGCACTGCCCCATTCAGTGTGTGATGGACGCGTCTTAAATTGGCGGCTATGCGCCTAACTTTAGGCGTGAATGTCCTATTGGTCGCCATATAGTCCATCACACATTGGATACGGGATGCGTGTTGCCTCGCCGACCGGATCTTGGCTTCCATCTTTTGTATACGCCGCTCCGCTCTCTCCTGTGGGGAGGCAGTATTCCGCCTCTCACCCGGAGTTAAGCGCTGGGCAGCAGCGTACACGGCACAATTTATGTGCCAGATGTCAGCCCCTTCTGGTATCGCTTCACGAAGTTCAGCATCCACTCTGGCTATGTCTTCTGATCTGGGGGGTTTGATGTAGTGCAACCCCCTTCTGGTGTTGAGGCCCTCTGGTCTTGGTGGAACGTCTAGAACTGCCTCCACAACCGGTTCATTCAGGGGCTCTTCGACCGCCTCATTTACCGGCTGAGGAACAGCTCTCACGTAGCCCCTGCTGCGAAGGTGGGATACATAGTCACGCAGATTTTGTGGCGTGAAGGCGCTGTGTTCTGGGTGTCTTGCACACCACAGAGCGTGCATTCGCGCCATGTATCCCCTTCGCGCGGGCTCACTGCTTTCGTAGCATAGCAGAAGATTATCCCTCAGCTCATCGGTCCACTCGAAGCGTCCATGTAGCTCGCGGTCGTCATTGCCAGGCAATCCGTCCGGTTGGGCCCCACCACCATGCCTGTGACCCCCATCCGAATGGGGTCGATTGTGGGGGCCCTGTCTTCTGTTGCCTGGAACCAGAAGATTTCGGCCTGTCAGGTGGTTAGCCTAACAAGCCCACGGCCGACACCAGAGGGGAAGTTCTCTTTCCCCTCCCGGGTGCGCTAGCGCTGTCGGTCCGGGTTTTGCACCCGCGGCTGGAGTAAGTGGTGTCGCTACTCACCAAAGGCTAGTGAGATGTAAGAAAGCCCCTCCTGCTTATATATTATTATTATTATTATTATTATTATTATTATTATTATTATTATTATTATTATTATTATTATTATTATTATTATTATTATTATTATTATTATTATTATTATTATTATTATTTCGTTGTTTGTTCACGAAGTTTGTACTTCGGTAAAGCAGTTACATCGGCTGTGAAGCAAGATGTAATTGTATTTTAGCTGTTGTTGTTGAGGACCCTTCTCACTATTGCACATGCTTCTAGCACAACTATCTTCTGGAGCTCATATATCATATATTCAGCTATTTTTAGTGTTCTTAGGCTGTCTAGGGTGAATTTTGGTACTTCTGCTGTTGCCCCTATTATTATTGGTACTATCGTTACCTCTTCCTGATGCCACATGTTTCTTATCTCTTGTGCCAGTTCCAGATATTTATGTATTTTGTCCGTCCGTCTTATTATTATTATTATTATTATTATTATTATGTTATTTCTCGCTTAATGCGGTTTTATTGTAATCATCGGCCGGAGCAAGATGACAACAAACTATTGCAAACTCAGGAACTTGCGAACGATGTGGCAAGTATTGAGAATTACGGATTTCTGCAGGTCCCTGATTAAGAAAGAGGAAAGGCCTAGGTTGGTTAAATTCAATGCAAGAGAACGGGGCACAACGCCGGTTGAGGATATTACTATTGGAATGATGACAACACTCTCTTGCCTCCATTGCTGTTTGATCTCGTGGGCGAGGTCAGCGTATTTTGTTAGTTTGTTCTGAACGGTTTCCTCGATGTTGTTGGAGTTTGGAACAGCAATGTCTATTAGGAATGTTTTCTTCTGAAGCTTATTGACCAAGATGATATTTGGTCGATTTGAGGGTATGGTTCTGTCAGTAACCACTGTTCTATCCCAATAGAGCCGGTAGTTTTCATTCACTAAGATGCTCTCCGGGCTGTACTGATAATACGGGCTAGTGTTATCTGTAAGCTGGTAAAGACGCGCAAGTTTTAAGTGTATAATTTTGCCTGCACAGTTGTGACGGTGCAGGTATTCCGTAGGTGCGAGAGATGTACACCCCGCGGTAATATGTTGGATCGTTTCCTCTGTACGATGAAATTTTCTGCATATTTCGTCCGTTACACTCGCATCTTTAATAATATGCTTTAGGTAGTTTCTTGTAGCTACCACTTGGTCTTGTATGGCCATAATAAAACCTTCAATCTCAGGGAATAAATCCCCACTAGTTAGCCAGTAATTCGACGAGTTCTGGTCGATATTTTCGGCACTAAGCTCATGGGGGTGTCTTCCATGTATGGCCTTCTGCTTCCATGAATTAAGTTGGGAGGTAACCCATTCTATCCTTTTAAGATTATCTTGTGGGGCCGCTGTACAGAGGTTCAAAGGTGTGTAACCATTGTCAGCTAGGATGACTGCCCGATGGAAAGAAGATGTCTCTTGCTTTTGGAGGAAGTATCTTTGGAGATTTACAATTTGCTTCTGAAGTAAGTATGGAAGGTCAATCAGACCTCTTCCCCTTGAGCTCTTGGGATTGTAAGTCTTTCGATAGCTGACTTGGGGTGATGAACTCGGAATTTAGTTAGCGTAGTATTATTATTATTATTTTTTTTTTTTTCGGGTTGCCCGCTGCCGGACAGGACTTCCGTGGCCTCCGACACCTCACGGTAGCCGCGCCGGCGAATTCCTTGCAGCCACTCTCCACGTCCTGTGGAGTTAGTGACTGCAAATATCTAAATCGTGTGCCCTAAGTAGACGAAGGGACCCCAAGATAACCGCCTTCTGCATCTGGCCTGCCAACCATTCTGCCGAATTCTGACAGGCCGGTATGATCTTCAATTCTGAGAGCAGCGAAGGCTTCATCCCTCCGAGTACGCCGGTTATTAGGACGACCATCTTGACAGAGTACTCTGGGTACAGCACTTGGAGCTCATACCGGAGATCACGATATTTGGTCCGTTTTTCCCCCTCCTTCAAAGCGATGTTTGTCTCAGCAAGTGCTGAGAATTCGATTACAAACATCACTTTGTTCTGATGGTCGAGGAGGACTATGTCAGGCTTGTTGGCTTGAATTAGCCTGACGGCCGAGAACGAGTAGTTCCAATAAATTCGGCACCTCTCGTTCTCGACAACGGACTCAATATCTCCGGGGATGTAAGGCAGCACTGGTGTTTGATCTACCCCGTACGAGTGCCTCAGATGGTAGTATAGCACTCGTAAAGCCGCGTTATGGCGGTGGATGTAGGCCGAAATCGCGTATACCGGGCAAGCTGAAAGCAAATGCATAAGCGATTCCGGCGCCTGACGGCAGGTCCTGCAGTTGGTATCAGGGACCTCTACACCCATTACACGGCTCCGGTAGACCAAGGTGTTTATTACACCATCCTGACAGGCCACAATGAATCCCTCGGTCTCCGACTTAAGCCCAGCTGACCTTAAAAAGGCGAATGTCAGCCTAGTCGATAAACCCAGTGTTTCTATGTTCTTATAGTACACACCGTGCATGGGTTTATCGACATGCTGCCTGAACAGGTTCTCCTGTTCGGCAGCTTTTATTTGGGCTTTCAGACGATTTGGCTGAAGCTCGGTGACTGACTCTGGATCAGCACCGCGCCAGCCACCTCGTCTGACGTCGAATACGAGACCAAGTTCATCTGCGGCTCTTTTTGCTGTCTTGAACAATCCTGCGCCCACCTCTGCCATTTCATGATCTCTCACTAATAGCAGGAGCGATCTACTCTGCCATGCATACACTCCAGACTCAAGAGTCCTCGCCCCCTCCCGATGGCGTGGGAGATAAACACGACTAACGGACGATCTAGGATGAATACTCCTATGGATGTTCATCATCTTGCGGGTATCTCTGTCTAATTGGCGCAGCTCATCTACCGTCCATTTTACTACCCCAAAGGAGTAGAGCAGAACAGGAACGGCAAGCATGTTAGTGGCAGACGCCTTATTCTTCCTCGAAAGTCCGGACGACCAAATCTTTCGGAGTAGGCGTCTGTACTTGCCGCGGAGAGACTTCTTTATTTGTTCCACATCCTGGATGTGGTGTTGTTGCACCCCCAGGTATGTGCAGGTCTCTCCGGCATCCAGATGTCTTAGGATGCTTCCGTCTGCGAGCTGCGCGTCCTCAGAAAATTCCCCGCATCGCCCTCTCTTGAGGTGGACGACCGCGCACTTGTCCAACCCGAACTCCATACCAATGGCCCGCGTGTACTCCTCGACCACCGTCAGAGCGTTTTGAAGTTCTCGACATACAGTTTTAGGTCATCCATGTAGAATAGATGAGTGACCTTATGCCTCCGGTTGCTGGGTGGGCCACAGAGGTACCCGCGGGTTTGGCGGACTCAACAGACAACGGCAGCAGTGAGATGCAGAAGAGGTGGGGACTCAGGGAATCTCCCTGGAAAACTCCTCTTCGGAAAGCCACCTGCTCTGTCGTAACCCGCTGTGCACCTGATGTTGTTACACTCGAACTTAATCCTGATTAAAATATAAATATTTTAAACAAAAACAAATCCGAGGGCTAGCGACTAGCCGATCCCGTGGGAGAGCTGGGTTCGTGGGTTCCTATTTTTTTTTTATAATAATTATATTTTGTTTTACATTTTTAAATGAGGCCAAAGATTAAACCCACAATACTCACAGTATCAAAAATCAAACCGATTTACCTTCCGACCAAAGAAGAAGCGTAACTAAAAGATTTTACCCAGGGCGCCATCCACAGAAAAAAAATTAACTGACTTAAAGGCTACCCTCTTATGATCGAAAAGTAGATCGCTGTGGAATAACCTGAGAATAACTTAGGACAGTCACAAACAAGAAAATTGAAAATAGCAAGTTTAAGGTAAAATTATATTATTTATTATACTCTAGAAATATTGGTAAAAAAATGACAAAATTAATAAGTGTCAGGCATATGACCCATAATATTACGAAAAGAAAAGATACTATATGTAAATTGTCATATGAAAATTATTAATCACCTATAAAATTATATAAATAATATACGATAATGCAAAATATATAGTGACAAATATACAGTTCGAAAATCAAGTCCATGTATCGGAAAATATAGAATTCACACACAAATCGTAGCACAAATCATAAAAAGATACAATAGTCTCACCACCTGATGATGGCTTCTGTATAGCTGATGGCCTGGCGGTGTCCCTGAGTTTCTGCCTCCTGTTTCCACACACCACTGGGGTAAGACATGTAGGCCACCGGATGTTAAAGATGTTTGGACTTCCTAAATAACGCCGAAGTTTCGCTATTTTTGATTCCCTAGCTGATCCTGACTTTAATAATTGACTGATTGAGACAAAACCAAATGGATGCTGAATCTCATATCTGAAGAAATTACTCCCAAAATTTTGTTTAAAATTAAACGAATACAACTGAATTATAGGCTGAATAATCCGTTGGCAAAAGATCAACTTAAGTTGATGTAAATGATTCTCAAAAATCAATAAATAAATATATAAATAAACAAAGCAGCAAAACTTCTACGTTTAAAAAGAGAGAGAAAACAATTATTAACGCGTGGTTTAGATGTAAGGTTCAATTTGCATGTGAAATTGTATAGTTAGTTAAATAAAATATATATATAGGTATATATATATATTTACATCCCACTATCCATAAAGCGTCATTACAAAAAACATTCATTGGGCGTCCGTCATGAGATAAGCGCATATATGAGTAGAGCGACAACGATATTTATTATATACTCTGAATTCTCCGCGTATACTGCCTTTATTCGGCGTATGATTCACTTTAAAAAAAAATTCGCTACCTTCAGGCGTCCGTACGTATAACCACCTCAGAGCGCCCACAAACATGTATAAAATGCGTACATTTACTACCTTAAAGCGTCCTCTCGTGTATATCTCACATATGGAACGACCTTAGAGCGTCCGACAGTGTTGTCATATTTGCGTTAGTAATCAGAGGGGAAAAGGGTATCAATATTTACTATGCGCATGCGTCAAGTTTACTCTCGGCAGGTATTGGAGTGAGGGCCCGTATAGCTTGAGTCAGCTATCTTTCAACCAAGTGTGCAATTAATGCTTTAGAAGCAATACAGGGTGTTGTATTAGGAATGGACCGGAAGTATAATCATTAATAATTCTCTAATTTAATCATGTTCCAAAGATTAATGTTGTCAGATATATTTTTATTAGTTATTGTATTAACACAAAAATACCTTAATCTATACATATAAAAGAATACGACTGACTGGCTGACTGACTAACTGACTGACTGATCTATCAGCGCACAGCTCAAACCACTGGGCCTAGAAACTTCAAATTTTGCATAGAGGTTCCTCGGATGACGTAGGCAACCACTAATTTCGAAATTCGGCCCCTAAGAGGGTGAAAAAGGGGGTTGAAATTTTAGGCTTTTTCGGAAACGGTTAGATCTAGATGCGTAAAATTTGGCAGAAATATTTTTGTTGAAATCTATTAGATACGTGTAATTTCGATTTTTACTTTTTGAAGGGGTGAAAACGGGGGTGGTAGATGGTTTAAAGCGCACCCGTGTTGTGTGTTTGAAATCACGTTAAGTCAGAAACGTGATTATTCGGGCGATGGACTCTTCTAAGGAAATAAGACGACACGTATTCGACGGTTTTTTAAAAAGAGATCCCCGAAAGTGTGAACGCGGAGGGGGAGGTTTTAAGCTTTTCGGAAAGGGTTAGACCTAGAAGCGTGAAATTTGGCAGAAATACTCTTTATCTATTAGACACGAGTAAGACGAAATTTCGATTTTCCCTTTTTGAAGGGGTGAAAGCGGGGGTGGTAGACGATCTCTGAAATCGCGTAAGTCAGAAACGTGATATTCCAGCGACGGGCTCTTCTGAGGAAATAAGGAGACACTATTCGACGGTTTTCAAAAAGAGACCCCCCCGAACGGATTAACAGGGAGAGGGATGTTTTTAAACATGAAATTTGACGCATACCCGCCCGTGTGCTTTATTGTCGACTAAAATAATAATTTTTTCGTTTAACTCGCTCTAACACAAAAATAGAATAATGCATTGTTATGAAATTGCGCAGTGGGTTTCTTCGAGTGCAGTGGATGCGCAGTGGGTTTCCTTGAACGCAATGGATGTGCAGTGGATTTCCCCGAGTGCTATGGATGCGCAGTGGGATTCTTCGAGTACAATGGATGCGCAGTGGGTTTCCTCGAGTACAATGGATGCGCAGTGGGTTCCCTCGAATACAATGGATGCGCAGTGGGTTTCCAAGAGTACTATGGGTGCGCAGTGGATTTCCTCGAGTACAATGGATGCGTAGTTGGTTTCCCCGAGTACTATGGATGCGCAGTAGGTTTCGATGAGTGCTATGGATGTGCAGTGGGATTCCTTGAGTACAATGGGTGCGCAGTGGGCTCCCTCGAGTGTACTTCTTGAGTAATATAGGAGTACTCAGTGAGTATGTAGTACTTCTTATAGGCATGAATTATTATGTTAATGTTCTTAATTCCACGCGCAAGAAGTCTTCCGCGCGAACGAAGTCGCGAGCATCAGCTAGTCGAGATATAAATATATTACTTCCTTTGCTTACCGCATTGTAATCGTGAAAGAATCGTCTTGGTGTCTTGGCGCTATATCTACAAAACGGAGAAAATATTATTTGGTAGGTAGTTGACGTCATTGCCAATGAAGGAATCCGACTTTTAGTAAAAATTATATAAGGTGGACACCCCACAAATATAACACAGATCGGACCAGATCGTGTATCCTTATGTATCTTGACACGTTGAATCTGAATCCGAAGTCAGAATTGTCAGATTGGTCCACTTTTCAACCATAATCCCAAGAAACAACCATGAGGCGAACAAAGTGGACTATTCAGCTAATATGTATTTTGATCCGCTGCTCAAGGAATCATTATTTCCATATCCAAGTCTCTCACAATGAAATAAAAATTGTGTGTGGAAATAATTGTTTATGGAACTTTAATAATATAATATTTGAAATGGTCTCTCCTAAAAACCAATAAAACAATACCCTACATCGGTAGTGAGGTGGGGGGTGGATGGATGAAGTAAAAAAAATATTCTGAAGCCTTTGGTTCTTGTACCCAAACTAAATCACATTTTTTTTTGTCAAAAAAAATTTTGAGACCTTAGCTTCTCTTGAATATACTAAATACCAATTTTATGGACTCCTGCTTGATTTACTTGTTTACTAGGGGGTCGGTAGCTCAGTGTGTTGGCGCGTCTAGCTTGCACTTTGAGCGTACCTAGCGAAGTGGGTTCGAGCCCCACATAGCGAAAAAATTTTTCAATGGAAATTTTCTCCAAGAAGTGGTTTAAATTAAGTGGATTTAATCTAGTTCCAGATATCATTAAAATACATACGTGTACCATATTTCAAGTGAATATCTTAAACGGTTCTAGAGTAATCGTGCGCACAAAGAAAGTTAGACAGAACTACTGACCGACCGACAGCCAGAAATTTTCTTTTGCTCAAATTTAAAATCTCGACGTTTCATGACATTCTATTTGAACAATATTTTTTTTTGCGTTACTATACTTCCACTGGATGTGGAAGTAATATGCTCCCGCGGATATTTTGCATAAAATTCAGTACTCTACACAAAAGCATTTTTGTAGTATCTATTTTCATTATCGCTATGTAAGCGGTAAAAGATCCAAAACATCATCCTTGAAATTTAAACAGTTTTTCTTTATTATGTAAACAATTTGAGAGGCCTTAAAACTACTCGCAAGTACTGTTCCCATCGAGTTAAATCGAATGGCATCGAAAACTTTTTTACCGGGAAATTGATGCAAATGACTACATGGGAAACCGTCTAATTGCACTGGTCTACCGGCTTACAAATCTTATAACACAATATATATATATCTGCTAACTGATGCCCGCGACTTCGCGTTGAAGACTGTAAGCGTGGAATTAAGAGCATTGACATACTAACTTATGCCTATGAAGGAGTACTACATGGTCACTAAGTACTCTTATAGTACTCAGGAAGTACACTCGAGGGAACCCACTGCACATCCATGGTACCCGGGGAAACCCACTGCGCATTCATTGCACTCAAGGAAAACTTCTGCGCATCCATTGTACTCGAAGAACCCACAGCGCATATATGGCACTCGGGGAAACCTACTGCGCATCCATTGTAATCGAGGAAACACACTGCACATTCATTGTATACTAGGAAACCCACTGCGCAATCATTGTACTCGAGGAAACCCACTGCTCATCGCAATTTGATAACAATTCATTATGCTATTCTTGTGTTAGAGCGAGTTAAACGAAAAATAATTATTTTAATCGACAATAAAGCATATGGGGAGGTATGGATCAAATTTCATGCTTAAAAGCATCCCTCTCCCTGTTCACCCGTTCGGAGGGTCTCTTTTTGAAAACCGTCGAATACGTGTCTTCTTATTTCCTCAGAAGAACCCATCGCTGGAATATCGCGTTTCTCATTTACGCGCAAGGTACCCTTTAGACCATCTACCACCCCCGTTTTCATCCCTTCAAAAAGTGACAATCGAAATTTCGTCTTACTTGTGTCTAATAGATTCCAATAAGGAGTATTTCTGCCATATTTCATGCTTCTGAGTCTAACCGTTTCCGAGTAGCTTAAAGACCTCCCCCTCCTCATTCACCCATTCGCGGGGGGGGGTATCTTTTTGAAAACCGTCGAATACGTGCCTCCTTATTTATACGTGCCTCCTTATTTTCTCAGAAGAGCCCGTCGCTGGAATATCACGTTTCTGACTTTCGCGATTCCAGAGATACGGGTACCCGTTAGACCATCTACCACCCGCATTTTCACCCCTTCAAAAAGTGAAAATCGAAATTTTGTCTTGCTCGTATCTAATAGATTCCAATAAAGAGTATTTCTGACAAATTTTACGCTTCTGGGCCTAATCGTTTCCGAAAAGTTTAACCCCCCCCCCCTTCCCTTTTCGGGGGTTTCTTTTTGAATATCGTCGAATACGTGTCTCCTTATTTCTTCAGAAGAGCCCGTCGCTGGAATATCACATTTCTGACTTATGCGATTTCAAAGATACGGATACCCTTTAAACCATCTACCACACCCCCGTTTTCACCCCTTCAAAAAGTGAAAATAGAAATTTCGTTTTACACGTATCTAATAGATTTCAACAAAAAATATTTCATATCACTATTGGTGATTGAATTGGTTAACGTGCCGCTCGAAAAGTATCTATATGAGAATATCCACTATGCACAATATAAATATGAAATATAACTATTGATGTTATGTTTATAATATACTTTATGTGTGAAACACATAATTTTTAGTAAGAAGCAAATATCCAATACTATCAAAAAGTAATAAAGGATTCGAAAATCGACTATGCATTCTTCTATTAGTACTTCTATTACAACGTTAATAGCAAACGTTCAATAGTTGAGACCGTGAAAGTCAGGTTGCTGTAAATACATATGCGCGAATTTATTCTAATACTTACTGACGACTATTGAGCGCCCGCGACGTTGTCATGTCTACTGGGCGCTTCATGGTCTGTGACCGAAGAATAACTGATATACATGAAGGCGACACCAGCGCCTCTGATGGCCAAATGGAAGAACTAAAATATACTGATCCTGTACAAAGTACCACTTTAGGGCGTCCACTAAAAATTTGTCCAATTGCCTGGGGACCCCCTTCTTAACGTCTGGAGCGAATTTTAATGTGTTGACCTTAGAGCGTCCACATACGGGCGCTCTATGGTAACCGGACGCTCTAAGGATAGAAATTTGTTAATGTATGGACGCTCTATGGATAGTAGGCTGTAAATATATATATATATATATATATATATATATATATATATATATATGTATATATATATATATATATATATATATATATATATATATATATATATATATATATATATATATATATATATATATATATATATATATATATATATATATATATATATATATATATGGCTTAGTGCCGTTAATTATTAATTTAAGGAATACATAAACAAATATAAATACTTTTACTCATGTGGATGCACTTAGTTAAACGTGATAGAACAAATTTGACAACTTTTATGTCTAATTACTTATCACTTTGAAGTACCGGTTTGCTGCTACCGAAATTTGAAAATGATTAATTTGCATTTATGAATGAAGAAGGGAAGCTAGGTTTATATATATATATATATATATACATATGGCTTAGTGCCGTTAATTATTAATTTAAGGAATACATAAACAAATATAAATACTTTTACTCATGTGGATGCACTTAGTTAAACGCGATAGAACAAATTTGACAACTTTTATGTCTAATTACTTATCACTTTGAAGTACTGGTTTGCTGCTACCGAAATTTGAAAATGATTAATTTGCATTTATGAATGAAGAAGGGAAGCTAGGTTTACCTCTACTCGGCAGCAATCTACTCAATGGGCATGTTCGTAATTACAATTCCTATATTTAAATTACTATAACATATGCAACTAACTATACCTTAATTCAGTATAATATATTTTCTAATATAAATATGTAAATATTAATTAAGCCTTCCAGTGTGTGATGGAAAATGGTGACAGAAACTGTAACATAAATAAATGTTTCTAAATAAATATACAAAATTAACAAATAGTTATTATAAACCAAACAACAGTTTGTATAAACTATATATACTCAATGGTTGATATACGTACAGGGTCCACCAATATTAAGTGTCTCCACAGACTGTATAAAAAATGTATTTTTAACATAGTGGAACGCTACAATGTTATGGTGAAGCGGGTCTTCCAGAGTGGCAGCAGTTGTTCAATGCATCTGCTACCGCAAGACATTTGAGCAAATGTAACAAAAGTTCATGTTATTATTATTATTTTTCTTTCTCGCGTGCGCGATGCTGGACAGTTCTCTCGTGTCTCCGACATTCTCACGGGAGAAGCGCCAGCGAATTATCCACAGCCACTCCCCGCATCCGGCAGGGTTAGTGACTGGGCTTTCAGACGATTTGGCGCCAGCTCAGTTACTGATTCTGGATCAGCACCTCGCCGGCCTCCTCGCCTGAAGTCGAATATGAGACCGAGATCATCTGCGGCCTTGCATGCTGCCTTAAATAAAAATGCGCCAACTCCCACAGTTTTATGATCTTTCACAAACCGCAGGAGTGGGTCCGAGCTCCTGAGGATGTTGCATGCCACACTCAGCGCTACTCTACCATGCGTGCACTCCAGACTCAAGAGTTATTATTATTATTATTAGCGATGCTGGACAGTTCTCCCGTGTCTCCGACATTCTCACGGGAGAAGCGCCAGCGAATTATCCACAGCCACTCCCCGCATCCCGCAGGGTTAGTGACTGTAGATGCCAGATTCGTGTGCCCTAAGAAGACGAAGGGACCCCAGGATAACTGCCTTCTGCATTTGGCCTGCCAACCACTCGGCTGACTTTTGGCAGGCTGGTATGGCCTTTAATTCCGAGAGCAGCGTAGGCCTCATTCCACCAAGTACACCGATTATCAGGACGACCATCTTGACGGAGCAGTCTGGGTATAGCACTCGGAGCTCATACCGGAGATCTCGGTATTTGGTCCGTTTTTCTCCCTCCTTCAAGATGATGTTTGTCTCGGCAGGTGCCGAGAACTCGATGACATACATCATTTTGGTTTGGTGGTCGAGGAGGACTATGTCAGGCTTGTTTGCTTGAATCTGCCTGACCGTCGGAAACGAGTAGTTCCAGTATATACGGCACTTCTCGTTCTCGACAACGGACTCGATCTCTCCGGGGACGTAAGGCAGCACTGGTGTTTGGTCTACTTGGTACGAATGCCGTGGGTAGTAGTGCAGCACTCGTAGGGCCGCGTTATGTCTATGGATGTAGGCCGAAGTCGCATAAATCGGACATGCAGATAGTAAATGCATGAGCGACTCCGGCGCCTGACGGCAGGTCCCACAATTAACATCAGGGACCTCCACACCCATAATGCGACTGCGGTAGACCAACGTGTTAATAACACCATCTTGGCAGGCCACAATGAATCCTTCGGTCTCCGACTTCAGCCCTGCTGACCGTAGAAAAGCAGAGGTCAGCTTTGCCGATAAACCCAGCGGCTCTATGTTGTTACAGAAAACACCGTGCATGGGCTTATCGACGTGCTGCCTGAACAGATTTCTCTGCTCGGCAGCTTTGACTTGGGCTGTCAGGTGATTTGACGCAAGCTCAGTTACTGATTCTGGATCAGCACCTCGCCGGCCTCCTCGCCTGAAGTCGAATACGAGACCGAGATCATCTGCGGCCTTACGTGCTGCCTTAAATAAAAATGCGCCAACTCCTACAGTTTCATGATCTCTCACGAACCGCAGGAGTGGGTCCGAGCTCCTGAGGATGTTGCATGCCACACCCAGCGCTACTCTGCCATGCGTGCACTCCAGACTCAAGAGTCCTCGGCCCCCCCGTTGGCGTGGGAAGTACACTCGAGGAACGGACGACCTAGGATGAATGCTCCTATGAACATGCATCATCTTGCGGGTATCCCTATCCAATTGGCGCAACTCTTCTTGTGTCCACTTAACTACTCCAAAGGAGTAGAGCAGAATCGGAACGGCAAGCATATTAGTTGCAGACACCTTGTTCTTCCCCGAAAGTTTGGAAGACCAAATCTTTCGAAGCCGGTGTCTGTACTTGCCGCGGAGAGTATCCTTGATCTGTTTCACGTCCTGGATGTGATGTTGTTCCACACCCAGGTACGTGTAGGTCACTCCGGCATCCAAATGTCGTAGGATGCTTCCGTCTGCGAGCTGCGAGTCTTCAAGGAATATCCCGCTTCGTCCTCTCTTGAGGTGGACGACTGCACACTTGTCCAACCCAAATTGCATGCTAATGGCCCGCATATACTCTTGAACCACCCTAAGAGAGTTCTCAAGTTCGCACTCTCCGGAGGCATAAAGTTTTAGGTCATCCATATAAAATAGATGGGTGACCTTATGCCTCCGATTGCTGGGTGGACCACATTGGTATCCGCGGGTTTGGCGAAGTCCGACAGACAACGGCAGCAGTGAGATGCAAAATAGGAGAGGAGTCACCCTTATTATTATTATTATTATTTTTTTTCGCGTGCGCGATGCTGGACAGTTCTCCCGTGTCTCCGACATTCTCACGGGAGAAGCGCCAGCGAATTATCCACAGCCACTCCCCGCATCCCGCAGGGTTAGTGACTGTAGATGCCAGATTCGTGTGCCCTAAGAAGACGAAGGGACCCCAGGATAACTGCCTTCTGCATTTGGCCTGCCAACCACTCGGCTGACTTTTGGCAGGCTGGTATGGCCTTTAATTCCGAGAGCAGCGTAGGCCTCATTCCACCAAGTACACCGATTTTCAGGACGACCATCTTGACCGAGTAGTCTGGGTATAGCACTCGGAGCTCATACCGGAGATCTCGGTATTTGGTCCGTTTTTCTCCCTCCTTTAAGATGATGTTTGTCTCGGCAGGTGCCGAGAACTCGATGACATACATCATTTTGGTTTGGTGGTCGAGGAGGACTATGTCAGGCTTGTTTGCTTGAATCTGCCTGACCGTCGGAAACGAGTAGTTCCAGTATATACGGCACTTCTCGTTCTCGACAACGGACTCGATCTCTCCGGGGACGTAAGGCAGCACTGGTGTTTGGTCTACTTGGTACGAGTGCCGTGGGTAGTAGTGCAGCACTCGTAGGGCCGCGTTATGTCTATGGATGTAGGCCGAAGTCGCATAAATCGGACATGCAGATAGTAAATGCATGAGCGACTCCGGCGCCTGACGGCAGGTCCTACAATTAACATCAGGGACCTCCACACCCATAATGCGACTGCGGTAGACCAACGTGTTAATAACACCATCTTGGCAGGCCACAATGAATCCTTCGGTCTCCGACTTTAGCCCTGCTGACCGTAGAAAAGCAAAGGTCAGCTTTGCCGATAAATCCAGCGTCTCTATGTTGTTACAGAAAACACCGTGCATGGGCTTATCGACGTGCTGCCTGAACAGATTTATCTGCTCGGCAGCTTTGACTTGGGCTGTCAGGCGATTTGACGCAAGCTCAGTTACTGATTCTGGATCAGCACCTCGCCGGCCTCCTCGCTTGAAGTCGAATACGAGACCGAGATCAGCTGCGGCCTTACGTGCTGCCTTAAATAAAAATGCGCCAACTCCTACAGTTTCATGATCTCTCACGAACCGCAGGAGTGGGTCCGAGCTCCTGAGGATGTTGCATGCCACACCCAGCGCTACTCTGCCATGCGTTCACTCCAGAATCAAGAGTCCTCGGCCCCCCCGTTGGCGTGGGAAGTACACTCGAGGAACGGACGACCTAGGATGAATGCTCCTATGAACATGCATCATCTTGCGGGTATCCCTATCCAATTGGCGCAACTCTTCTTGTGTCCACTTAACTACTCCAAAGGAGTAGAGCAGAATCGGAACGGCAAGCATATTAGTTGCAAACACCTTGTTCTTCCCCGAAAGTTCGGAAGACCAAATCTTTCGGAGCCGGTGCCTGTACTTGCCGCGGAGAGTGTCCTTAATCTGTTTCACGTCCTGGATGTGATGTTGTTCCACACCCAGGTACGTGTAGGTCTCTCCGGCATCCAGATGTCGTAGGATGCTTCCGTCTGCGAGCTGCGCGTCTTCAAGGAATATCCCGCTTCGTCCTCTCTTGAGGACGACTGCACACTTGTCCAACCCGAATTCCATGCCAATGGCCCGCGTATACTCTTGGACCACCCTAAGAGAGTTCTGAAGTTCGCACTCTCCGGAGGCATAAAGTTTTAGGTCATCCATATAAAATAGATGGGTGACCTTATGTCTCCGATTGCTGGGTGGACCACATTGGTATCCGCGGGTTTGGCGGAGTCCGACAGACAACGGCAGCAGTGAGATGCAAAATAGGAGAGGGCTCAGGGAGTCACCCTGGAAAACTCCTCTCCTAAATGTTACCAACTCTGTCGATACCCGCTGAGCACCAGATGTTATGGTGAAGCGAGTTCTCCAGAGTGGTATCAGCTGTTCGATGCATCTCACTAGTGGGGCAGGTACCACAAGGCATTGAAGCAAGTGTAACAATAGTGCATGAGATGTTGTGTCAAATGCCTTGCGGTAATCAATCCACGCCATTGATAGATTACGCTTTTATTGCACAGAATCCTGTGTAATACAGCGGTCTATCAATAGGTTCTCTTTGCAGCCTGCCCCACCTTTCTTGCCACCACGCTGCTCGTTTATCTGTCTGTAGACCGGCTCAACTGACCTCAATGTCCTGGCATACAAGATACGTGTAAATATCTTGTAACAGGAATTGAGGCAGGTGATCGGTCTATAATTCCTTGGGTCGTACAGATCTCCCTTTTTGGGAATTAGTACAGTACGCCCCTCGGCAAACCAGCCCGGAATAGGCTGCCCCTCGTTCAACCATGAGTTGAAAACTCGAGCCAGATAGCGGTGGGTGGAAGGAAATTTCTTCCACCACCAGTTGTTTATGCCATCCGGACCCGGGGCAGCGAAGTTCTTAGTGCCAACAAGTGCTTGTTGAACTTCCTCGGTACTGATCGCCGGGCACACCTCGTCTTGCTCTCCCAACAGTGTGTTGCAGAGCTCCCCGAAGCGTGCTATCGCTGGAGTGTCGCTGTCGAATGGACTCGTAGTCTCATATATTCCCTTCCAGAAGGCTTCGACAGTTTCAACAGACGGCGGATTTTCAACAACACGCGATGGCTCTTGGAACAGACGAGAGGGACTTGTTTGGAACAGAGGGTTTTGTTCCATGGCCCGTGCTCGTCTGACCAAAGATTTTTTAATGGCCATGAGTGCTCGAATCCTATCTAGACAGTGCTGTTTGATGGTTTGCAGCACTGTCCGATTTAGAGTGTGGTGTTGTCCTCTTATACCGGCAACTATACGCCGAATTTTCGGCGTGAATGACTTAGCTGCCGTTATATACTCCACCACACTCTGGATTCGAGACGCGTGTTGTCTCGCCGATTTAATTTTTGCCTCGATTTTTTGTACGCGCCGCTTAGTCTTCTCGACCTTACCCAACACGCTTGCCAGGCGTTGCTGGGGAACGAGTTGTCTAGCGGCTGCGTACACGGCACTGTTGATCTGCCATATGTCGGCATCTTCTGGAAGTTCATTATCGAGTAACGAATCCATTCTTGCCAGGTCTTGTGGCTTTGGGTTCACTCTGGTGTTAAGGCTAACCCTCGTCCTGAGAGTGTCGTCGGTGTACTCTAGGTGATGTTCTTGGTCAGCAGGAAGTTGCCGCGGTGGTGATGCGGCTGGCCCTTCTTCCTGCTGACGGGGTGCCCTTTGGTAGCCTGTTCGACGCAGGAAAGATACCTGATCTCTTATATGTTGTTGAGAGAAGGCGCGGAACTCCGGGTGCATATCGCACCACAACCGGTGTAACCGCGCCATGTACACCCTGCGTCCTGGTTCGCTGCTCTCATAGCAGATAAGCAGCTCATTCCGAAGTCCCCTCGTCCACCTAAAGCGTCCGTGTACAATTGCAATGTTGTCATCATTAAGACCGTCCGGTATGGCCCCTCCCACGTGTCTCCGACCCCCATCCGACTGGGGTCTATTGTGAGGGGCCCGTTCTCTGTCGTCGTCGTGAACCAGAGATTTGGGTCCTCAGAGTGGTTAGCCCTGGGGACCCACGTCCGACATCTGCCAGGCAGAGTCACCTCTACCTATTGCCCGGGGAGCACCGCGTGGAGGCTGTCGGTCCGAATTCGCCCCCCTTATTATTATTATTATTATTTTTTTTTCCGCGCACGCGATTCTGGACAGTTCTCCCGTGTCTCCGACATTCTCACGAGAGAAGCGCCAGCGAATTATTCACAGCCACTCCCCGCATCCCGCAGGGTCAGTGACTATAAATTCCAGACTCATGTGCCCTAAGCAAACGGAGGGACCCCAGGATAACTGCCTTCTGCATTTGGCCTGCCAACCATTCGGCTGGCTTTTGACAGGCTGGTATGGCCTTTAATTCCGAGAGCAGAGTAGGCCTTATTCCACCGAGTACACCGATTATCAGGACGACCATCTTGACCGAGTAGTCTGGGTATAGCGCTCGGAGCTCATTCCGGAGATATCGGTATTTAGCCCGTTTTTCCCCCTCCTTTTTTTTTTTTTTTTTTTTTTTTTGTAAAAGCCAGTCACCCTTTAAATTCTGTGGCTCCGACACTCACAGAGGGGAGCTGGTAGTACCGGTAGCCACTCCCCACGCCCGTGGGGTGAGTGACTACTGGGTCCGCGAATCGTGTGCCCTGAGCAGACGTAATGAACCGAGGATGACGGCCTTCTGCATTCTGCCGGCTAAGACCTCTGCCGAATTTCGGCATGCCGGTATGATCTTAAGTTCTGAAAGCAGTGTGTGTCTCGTTCCACCGAGGGCTCCTATAATCAATACCACTATCTTAACAGTATGGTCTGGATAGAGTCTGCGGAGTTCGAAGAGCAAATCTCGATATTTTGTCCGTTTTTCCTCCTCCTTCAAGACAATGTTGTTTCCCGCGGGAGCCGAGAACTCCACGACAAACATTGTCTTGAGTTGGTGGTCGAGGAGGACTATGTCAGGCTTGTTGGCTTGTATTTGCCTGACTGTGGGAAAAGAGTAGTTCCAATAAATTAGACACTTCTCATTTCCCACAACGGACTCAATATCCCCTTGAGCATAAGACAGCAATGGTGTCTCGTCTATCCCATACGAGTGCCTTAAGTGATAATAAAGCACTCGTAATGCTCCGTCGTACCTCTGGATATAGGCCGAGACTGCATATGTCGGACAGGCCGACAACAAGTGCATTAGAGTCTCTGGCGCCCTGCGGAAGGCCCTGCAGCTGACATCAGGAACCTCTATACCCATGACACGACTTCGATAAACGAGAGTGTTAAATACACCATCCTGGCAAGCCATTATGAATCCCTCGGTCTCAGACTTCAGCCTTTCGGATAAGCCAAGATCTTCTATATTTTTATAGAAGACTCCATGCATTGGCTTATCCGTATGAAGCTGCAGAAAGATGTTGTGTTCTGCAGCTTTAATTTGGGCTTTTCGCCGAGCAGGTTCCAACTCGGTGACAGAGTCGCGATTTACCCGCTCGACGTCGAAGGAGAGACCAAGTTCATCGGCTGCTCTCTGTGCTGCCTTAAACAAAAACGCTCCTACCCCTGCATTTTCATGGTCTCGGACCATGCAGAGGAGGGGATCCGAACTCCTGATAATCTTACAGGCTCCATCTAGAACCATCCTGTTATGGAGACTCTCCAAACTCAAGAGTCCACGGCCTCCCCGATGTCGTGGGAGGTATAACCGTGGAACGGACGATTTAGAATGCAAACTCCTATTGAGATGCATCTTCTTGCGGGTTCCTACGTCGAGTTGACGCAACTCCTCTCGGTTCCATTTCACCACTCCAAAGGAGTGGAGAAGGATCGGAACGGCAAGCATGTTGGTAGCAGACACCTTGTTCTTCCCCGACAGTTCTGAAGACCAAATCTGTCGGAGTCGGTGCTGATACTTGCCGCGGAGAGCGTTTTTCACTACACTCACTTCTTGGGTGGAGCGTTGCTCGACACCCAAGTAAGTGTACGGCTCTCCGGCATCTAGATGATGTAAGATGCTTCCGTCTACGAGCTGCGCGTCCTCTCCGTAGTTCCCGCATCGTCCTCTCTTGAGATGGACCAGTGCACATTTGTCCAACCCGAACTCCATACCGACAGCCTGCGTGTACTTCTGTACCACCCTAAGGGACTGGTGTAGGTCCCTTTCTCCGGAGGCATAAAGTTTAAGGTCATCCATATAAAACAAATGGGTGACCTTATGCCTCCTATCGCCGGGGGTACCGCAGTTGTATCCACGGGTTTTCCGGAGCGAAACGGATAATGGCAGTAGTGAGATGCAAAACAGAAGGGGGCTGAGGGAGTCTCCCTGAAATACTCCCCTTCTGAACGATACCGGCTCCGTCTGGACTCTATCGTTACCGGATGTTATAGTAAAGCGAGTCCTCCAGAGCGGCATCAGTTCTTCAATACATCTCACTACGGGACCGGGTACCGCAAGACATTGGAGCAAGTGTAAAATAAGCTCATGAGATGTCATGTCAAATGCCTTGCCGTAGTCGATCCAGGCCATGGAGAGGTTTCGCTTATACTGCACGGAGTCCTGCGTGACACATCTGTCAATCAGCAGGTTCTCCTTGCAGCCAGCGACACCCTTCTTCGACCCTCGTTGCTCATGTATCCGTTCGTAAACCGGTTCAACTGCGTGGAGCACCCGCATGTACAAAATGCGTGTAAACACTTTGTAACATGCGTTTAAACAGGTTATCGGGCGGTAGTTCTTTGGGTTAGATAAATCTCCGTTCTTGGGGATCAGCACTGTCCGCCCCTCAACAACCCAAGAAGGAATTTGCTGCTCCCCATTTAGCCAGGCATTAAAAATTCTGGCCAAATGGTGGTGGGTACTCGATAACTTTTTCCACCAAAAGTTATTTATCTCGTCGGGACCTGGAGCAGCAAAGTTCTTAGAGCCCTCAAGAGCTCTTCGAACCTCTTCTGGGGTTATTGGTTGGCACACCTCGTGTGGTTGGCGAAACCTTTGGCTAAAGGTTTCAAAGTGTGCCAGGGCTGGAGAGTCTCTGTTGAGTGGAAGCTTCTGTTCGTACAACGTTTTCCAGAAGTTTTCCATCTGATCTGCAGTCGGCGGATTTTCAGCAACACGCTGAGGCGGTTCGAAAAGGCGCGAGGACTTTTTGCGGAAAAGTTGATTTTCCGCTAGCCCCCTCGCCCGCCTCACTAGCGACTTCTTACAAGACACTAGCATCCGTATCCTGTCGAGGCAGTGCTGTTTGGTGGTTTGCAGCACTGCCCCATTAAGTGTGTGATGGACGCGTCTTAAGTTGGCAGCTACTCGCCGCACTTTAGGCGTGAAAGGCCTATTGGCTGCCATATAGTCCATCACACATTGGATACGGGATGCGTGTTGCCTCGCCGACCGGATCTTGGCTTCCATCTTCTGTATGCGCCGTCCCGCTCTTTCTTGTGGAGAGGTAGTATTTCGCCTCTCCACTTGAGACAAGCGTTGAGCGGCAGCATACACGGCACAATTTATGTGCCAGATGTCAGCCTCTTCTGGTAGCGCTGCACGAAGTTCTGCATCCACTCTGGCCAGATCTTGTGGCCCGGGGGGTTTTATGTTGTGCAACCCCCGTCTGATACTGAGACCCTCTGGTGTTGGTGGAACGATGGGAACCGCTTCCTCAACCGGTTCGTTCGGTGGCTGTTCGGCCACCTCATTCACTGGCTGAGGAGCGGCTCTGACATAGCCTCTAGCACGAAGGTGGGATACATAATCACGTAGGTTCTGAGGTGTGAAGGCGTCATGTTTTGGGTGGTTTTCACACCACAGAGCATGCATTCGCGCCATGTACCCCCTTCGGCCGGATTCACTGCTTTCATAACAGTGCATCAGGTGGTCTCTCAGTTCATCTGTCCACTCAAAGCGTCCTTGGTTATAGCGGTCGTCATCAATGGGCATCCTTCCCTGTTGGGCCTCACCACCTTGCCCTTGACCCCTATCCGCACGGGGTCGATCGTGGGGGCCCTGTCTTCGGCCAACTGGAACCGGAGGATCGGGCTTGTGGGTGGTTAGCTCAACAAGCCCACGATTATTATTATTTTTTTTTTTTTTTTCGGGTTGCCCGCTGCCGGACAGGACTTCCGTGACCTCCGACACCTCACGGTAGCCGCGCCGGCGAATTCCTTGCAGCCACTCTCCACGACCTGTGGAGTTAGTGACTGCAAATACCTAAATCGTGTGCCCTAAGTAGACGAAGGGACCCCAAGATAACCGCCTTCTGCATCTGGCCTGCCAACCATTCTGCCGAATTCTGACAGGCCGGTATGATCTTCAATTCTGAGAGCAGCGAAGGCTTCATCCCTCCGAGTACGCCGATTATTAGGACGACCATCTTGACAGAGTAGTCTCGGTACAGCACTTGGAGCTCATACCGGAGATCACGATATTTGGTCCGTTTTTCCCCCTCCTTCAAAGCGATGTTTGTCTCAGCAGGTGCTGAGAATTCGATTACAAACATCACTTTGATCTGAGTGTCGAGGAGGACTATGTCAGGCTTGTTGGCTTGAATTAGCTTGACGGTCGGGAACGAGTAGTTCCAATAAATTCGGCACCTCTCGTTCTCGACAACGGACTCAATATCTCCGGAGATGTAAGGCAGCACTGGTGTTTGGTCTACCCCATACGAGTGCCGTAGATGGTAGTATAGCACTCGTAAAGCCGCGTTATGGCGGTGGATGTAGGCCGAAATCGCGTATACCGGGCATGCTGAAAGCAAATGCATAAGCGATTCCGGCGCCTGACGGCAGGTCCTGCAGTTGGTATCAGGGACCTCTACACCCATTACGTGGCTCCGCGTAATGGGTGTAGAGGATGGGGGTATTATTATTATTATTATTATTATCGGTTTGCCCGCTGCCGGACAGGACTTCCGTGGCCTCCGACACCTCACGGTAGCCGCGCCGGCGAATTCCTTGCAGCCACTCTCCACGACCTGTGGAGTTAGTGACTGCAAATACCTAAATCGTGTGCCCTAAGTAGACGAAGGGACCCCAAGATAACCGCCTTCTGCATCTGGCCTGCCAACCATTCTGCCGAATTCTGACAGGCCGGTATGATCTTCAATTCTGAGAGCAGCGAAGGCTTCATCCCTCCGAGTACGCCGATTATTAGGACGACCATCTTGACAGAGTAGCCTGGGTACAGCACTTGGAGCTCATACCGGAGATCACGATATTTGGTCCGTTTTTCCCCCTCCTTCAAAGCGATATTTGTCTCAGCAATTGCTGAGAATTCGATGACAAACATCACTTTGTTCTGATGGTCGAGGAGGACTATGTCAGGCTTGTTGGCTTGAATTAGCCTGACGGTCGGGAACGAGTAGTTCCAATAAATTCGGCACCTCTCGTTCTCGACAATGGACTCAATATCTCCGGGGATGTAAGGCAGCACTGGTGTTTGGTCTACCCCATACGAGTGCCGTAGGTGGTAGTATAGCACTCGTAAAGCCGCGTTATGGCGGTGGATGTAGGCCGAAATCGCGTATACCGGGCATGCTGAAAGCAAATGCATCAGCGATTCCGGCGCCTGACGGCAGGTAATGCAGTTGGTATCAGGGACCTCTACACCCATTACGCGGCTCCGGTAGACCAAGTTGTTTATTACACCATCCTGACAGGCCACAATGAATCCCTCGGTCTCCGACTTAAGCCCAGCTGACCTTAAAAAGGCGAATGTCAGCCTAGTCGATAAACCCAGTGTTTCCATGTTTTTGTAGTATACACCGTGCATGGGTTTATCGACATGCTGCCTAAACAGGCTCTCCTGTTCGGCAGCTTTTATTTGGGCTTTCAGACGAGTCGGCTGAAGCTCAGTGACTGACTCTGGGTCAGCACCGCGCCGGCCGCCTCGTCTGGCGTCGAATACGAGACCGAGTTCATCTGCGGCTCTTTTTGCTGCCTTAAACAATCCTGCGCCCACCCCTGCGATTTCGTGATCTCTCACTAATAGCAGGAGCGGATCCGAGCTCCTGAGGATGTTACATGCCATACTCAGTACTACTCTGCCATGCATACACTCCAGACCCAAGAGTCCTCGCCCCCCCCGATGACGTGGGAGGTAAACACGAGGAACGGACGATCTAGGATGAATACTCCTATGGATGTTCATCATCTTGCGGGTGTCTCTGTCTAGTTGGCGCAGCTCATCTACCGTCCATTTTACTACTCCAAAGGAGTAGAGCAGAACAGGAACGGCAAGCATGTTAGTAGCAGACGCCTTATTCTTCCCCGAAAGTTCGGACGACCAAATCTTTCGGAGTAGGCGTCTGTACTTGCCGCGGAGAGATTCCTTGATTTGTTGCACATCCTGGATGTGATGTTGTTGCACACCCAGGTATGTGTAGGTCTCTCCGGCATCCAGATGTCTTAGGATGCTTCCGTCTGCGAGCTGCGCGTCCTCAGAAAATTCCCCGCATCGCCCTCTCTTGAGGTGGACGACCGCGCACTTGTCCAACCCGAACTCCATACCAATGGCCCGCGTGTACTCCTCGACCACCCTTAGAGCATTTTGAAGTTCACGCTCTCCGGAGGCATACAGTTTCAGGTCATCCATATAGAATAAATGGGTGACTTTATGCCTCCGGTTGCTGGGTGGTCCACAGTGGTACCCGCGAGTTTGGCGGAGTTCAACAGATAACGGCAGCAGTGAGATGCAAAAGAGGAGGGGATTCAGAGAATCTCCCTGGAATACTCCTCTTCTGAATGCCACCTGCTCTGTCGTAACCCGCTGTGCACCTGATGTTATGGTGAAGCGGGTCCTCCAGAGTGGCAGCAGTTGTTCTATGCATCTCACTAGTGGCTCTGCTACCGCAAGACATTTGAGCAAATGTAACAAAAGTTCATGTGATGTTGTGTCAAATGCCTTACGATAGTCAATCCAGGCCATCGATAGATTCCGCTTGTACTGCACAGAGTCCTGTGTAATACAGCGGTCTACCAGCAGGCTGTCCTTACAACCTGCCATGCCCTTCTTGCCGCCACGCTGCTCGTATATCTGCTGGAAGACCGGATCAACCTGCCGTAGTGTCCGAGCATACAAGATACGAGTAAATAGCTTGTAGCAGGAGTTCAGACAGGTGATTGGTCTATAATTCCTTGGGTCAGACAGATCACCCTTTTTAGGGATGAGCACAGTACGTCCCTCGACAAACCAGTCCGGAATCTGCTGCCCCTCGTTCAACCACTTGTTGAAAACTCGGGCCAAACGACGGTGTGTGGAAGGAAATTTTTTCCACCACCAGTTATTTATGCCGTCTGGCCCCGGAGCAGCGAAGTTCTTGGTGCCAACGAGAGCTTGTTGGACTTCCTCCGGACTGATTGCCGGGCACACTTCTTCCGGCTCTTCAAAGGTTCTGTGGCACAGAGCCTCGAAGTGTGCTATTGCTGGAGTGTTGCTATCGAACGGACGTGTTGTTTCGTAGATTCCTTTCCAGAAGCTTTCGACATCGGCTACAGTTGGTGGATTATCGACAACACGCTGTGGCTCTTGAAATAGGCGGGAAGGATTCGTACGGAACAAGGTATTTTGCTCCATACTTCGTACCCGCCTATTTAGCTTTTTCTTGATAGCCATAAGCGCTCGAATCCTATCTAAACAGTGCTGCTTAATAGTGAGCATCACTGTTAGATTTAGAGTGTGGTGCTGGCGTCTGAGTCCGGCTGCTGTTCGCCGGACTTTAGGCGTAAATGCCTTGCCAGTGGTTACGTATTCCACCACACTCTGGATTCGAGAAGCGTGTTGTCTGGCCAACTGTATTTTGCCTTCGATCTTTTGTACACGCCGCTTAGCCTTTTCGATACCGCTCGAGGTTGGTATTCCTCTCGCGGGGCACGAGTTGGCTAGCAGCGTTGTACACGGCACAGTTGATCTGCCAAATGTCGGCGTCTTCTGGTAATTCCTCATCGATAACAGCGTCCATCCGAGCCAGGTCTTGTGGCTTTAGGTTAGCCCTGGTGTTAAGGCTAACCCTCGTCCTTAAGTTGACTTCGGCGTACTTTCTAGGATGTTCCCCGTCAGCTCTTTGCCGCGGTGGCAGTGCGGCTGGCGCTTCTTCTTGCTGACGGGGTGCCCTTACGTACCCTGTCCTGCGCAGGTAGGATACTTGATCCCTGAGCTGTTGCTCAGAGAAGGCGCGATGCTCTGGATGCGTGTCGCACCAGATTTCGTGCAATCGCGCCATGTACCCTCTGCGCGCAGGTTCGCTGCTCTCATAGCAGGTCAGCAAGTCATCTCGAAGTTCCCTCGTCCACTTAAAGCGTCCATGGTCATAGCGTGTGTTGTCATCATTGAGACCGTCCGGTATGGCCCCTCCAACTTGTCTCTGACCCCCATCCGGTTGGGGTCGATTGTGAGGGGCCCTTCCTCTGTCTGCTAGAACCAGAGAAGTGGATCTCAGAGTGGTTAGCCCCGAGATCCACGTCCGACATCTGTCAGGCAGAGTTGCCTCTGCCTGTCCAGGTACACCGCGTGGAGGCTGCCGGTCCGTTTTCCGTACCCTTATTATTATTATTATTATTATTATTATTATTATTATTATTATTATTATTATTATTATTTTTCTTCACACTTTCTCAGTATTTATACTGTTAACTAAGTAGTTCGTGCAATCGGGGAGAGTATTCCCTCTTTCCCAATTACCCGTTTTTTTTTTCCTTTTCTTTTAATGGTGGTTTAGAAACTTCCTCGTAATGTGACATGTCTGGAGGATGGCGCTCTTTTGCATTTGGTTGCAGATCTTGCTCGGTAGTCCCAACCTTTCTGTGTTCAATTTAAGATTGTTAGTCATCATTCCTGTGGCTGATATTACTATTGGGACGATTTCTATATTTTCCAACTTCCAGGCGCGTTTGATTTCTATTGCCAGGTTTTCATACTTGGTGACTTTCTCAGTTTCCGTTTTTCCAAGATTTTGGCTAAGAGGACATGCTATATCTACTATCTTCCCCAGTCGCTTTTTCTTATCAATTAGTACAATATCGGGTCGATTGTAGTCCACTGCTTTATCAGTAACTATTGGACGGTCCCAATAAAGCAGGTATTCCTCGTTCTCCAAGACAGGTTCTGGCTGATATTTATAGTACGGTGGCGGGTTTTCTTTTAAATGGTGCAAATGTGCTAGTTTTGAGTGGACAATTTTGGCGATCTGGTTGTGTCTACCTAGGTAGGCTGAATCTGCTAATGATGGACACCCTCCCACTATGTGGTCTATAGTCTCGCCTGGCCTTTTGCACTTACGACATACGTTTACAACGTCAGTTCTTTTATTATTATTATTATTATTATTATTATTATTATTTTTATTTTTTTTTTTTTTGTTAAAAACCAGTCACCCTTCTCTGTGGCTCCGACCCTCACAGAGGGGAGCTGGTAGTACCGGCAGCCACTCCCCACACCCGTGGGGTAAGTGACTACTGGGTCCGGGAATCGTGTGCCCTGAGCAGACGTAATGAACCGAGGATGACGGCCTTCTGCATTCTGCCGGCTAAGACCTCTGCCGAATTTCGGCATGCCGGTATGATCTTAAGTTCTGAAAGCAGTGTGTGTCTCGTTCCACCGAGGGCTCCTATAATCAGTACCACTATCTTAACAGTATGGTCTGGATACAGTCTGCGGAGTTCGAAGAGCAGATCTCGATATTTTGTCCGTTTTTCCTCCTCCTTCAAGACAATGTTGTTCTCCGCGGGAGCCGAGAACTCCACGACAAACATTGTCTTGAGTTGATGGTCGAGGAGTACTACGTCAGGCTTGTTGGCTTGTATTTGCCTGACGGTGGGAAAAGAGTAGTTCCAATAAATTAGACACTTCTCATTTCCCACAACGGACTCAATATCCCCAGGAGCGTAAGGCAGCACTGGTGTCTCGTCTATCCTATACGAGTGCCTTAGGTGATAATAAAGCACTCGTAATGCTCCGTCATGCCTCTGGATATAGGCCGAGACTGCATATGTCGGACAAGCCGACAACAGGTGCATTAAAGTCTCTGGCGCCCTGCGGCAGGCCCTGCAGCTGACATCAGGGACCTCTATACCCATGACACGACTACGATAGACGAGGGTATTAAATACACCATCCTGGCAAGCCATTATGAATCCCTCGGTCTCAGACTTCAGCCCGGCTGACCTTAAGAAGGCAAAGGTCAGCCTTTCGGATAAGCCAAGGTTCTCTATATTTTTATAGAAAACTCCATGCATTGGCTTATCCGTGTGAAGCTGCAGAAAGATGTTGTGTTCTGCAGCTTTAATTTGGGCTTTTCGTCGAGCAGGTTCCAACTCGGTGACAGAGTCGGGATTTACCCGCTCGACGTCGAAGGAGAGACCAAGTTCATCGGCTGCTCTTTGTGCTGCCTTAAACAAAAAGGCTCCTATTCCTGCACTTTCATGGTCCCGGACCATGCAGAGGAGGGGATCCGAACTCCTGATGACCTTACAGGCTCCATCCAGAGCCATCCTATTATGGAGACTCTCCAAACTCAAGAGTCCACGGCCTCCCCGATGTCGTGGGAGGTATAGCCGCGGAACGGACGATTTAGGATGCAAATTCCTATTGAGATGCATCTTCTTGCGGGTTCCTACGTCGAGTTGACGCAACTCTTCTTGAGTCCATTTCACTACTCCAAAGGAGTAGAGAAGGATCGGAACGGCAAGCATGTTGGTAGCAGACACCTTGTTCTTCCCCGACAGCTCTGAAGACCAGATCTGTCGGAGTCGGTGCTGATACTTGCCGCGGAGAGCGTTTTTCACTACACTCACTTCTTGGGTGGAGCGTTGCTCGACACCCAAGTAAGTGTACGACTCTCCGGCATCTAGATGATGTAAGATGCTTCCGTCCACGAGCTGCGCGTCCTCTCCGTAGTCCCCGCATCGTCCCCTCTTGAGATGGACCAGTGCACATTTGTCCAGCCCGAACTCCATACCGACAGCCTGCGTGTACTCCTGTACCACCCTGACGGACTGGTGTAGGTCCCTCTCTCCGGAGGCATAAAGTTTAAGGTCATCCATGTAAAACAGATGGGTGACCTTATGCCTCCTATCGCCGGGGGTACCGCAGTTGTATCCACGGGTTTTCCGGAACGAAACGGATAATGGCAGTAGTGAGATGCAAAAGAGAAGGGGGCTGAGGGAGTCTCCCTGAAATACTCCCCTTCTAAATGTTACCGACTCCGTCTGGACTCTATCGTTACCCGATGTAATAGTAAAGCGAGTCCTCCAGAGCGGCATCAGTTCTTCGATGCATCTCACTACGGGATCGGGCACCGCAAGACATTGGAGCAAGTGAACAATTAGCTCATGAGATGTCATATCAAATGCCTTGCGGTAATCGATCCAGGCCATAGAAAGGTTCCGCTTATACTGCACGGAGTCCTGCGTGACACATCTGTCAATCAACAGGTTCTCCTTGCAGCCAGCGACATCTCTCTTCGACCCTCGTTGCTCATATATCCGTTCGTAAACCGGTTCAACTGCGTGGAGCACTCGCATGCGCAGGATGCGCGTAAACACCTTGTAACATGCGTTTAAACAGGTTATCGGCCGGTAGTTCTTTGGGTCAGACAAATCTCCGTTCTTCGGGATCAGCACAGTCCGCCCCTCGACAACCCAAGAAGGAATTTGCTGCTCCCCATTTAGCCATGAATTGAAAATTCTGGCCAAATGGTGGTGGGTACTGGGTAATTTTTTCCACCAGTAGTTGTTTATCCCATCGGGACCTGGAGCAGCAAAGTTCTTAGAGCCCTCAAGAGCTCTTCGAACCTCTTCTGGAGTTATCGGTTGGCACACCTCGTTTGGTTGTTGAAGCCTTTGACAGAAGGCTTCAAAGTGTGCCAGGGCTGGAGAGTCTCGGTTGAGTGGAAGCTTCTCCTCGTAAAGTGTTTTCCAGAAATTTTCCACCTGATCTACAGTCGGCGGATTCTCTGCGACACGTGGAGGCGGTTCGAAAAGGCGCGAGGGCTTTTGGCGGAAGAGTTTATTTTCCGCCAGCCCCCTCGCCCGCCTCACTAGTGATTTTTTACAAACCACTAGCATCCGTATCCTGTCGAGACAGTGCTGTTTGGTGGTTCGCAGCACTGCCTCATTGAGTGTGTGATGGACGCGTCTTAAATTGGCGGCTATTCGACGCACTTTAGGCGTGAACGGCCTATTGGCCGCCATATAGTCCATCACACATTGGATACGGGATGCGTGTTGCCTCGCCGACCGGATCTTGGCTTCCATCTTTTGTATGCGCCGCCCCTCTCTCTCCTGTGGGGAGGCAGTATTACGCCTCTCCAGCCGAGAAAAGCGTTGAGCAGCGACATACACGGCACAGTTTATGTGCCAGATGTCAGCCCATTCTGGAAGCGCTTCACGAAGTTCTTCGTCCACTCTGGCCAAATCTTGTGGCCCGGGGGCTTTTATGTGGTGTAGCCCCCGTCTGGTACTGAGGCCCTCTGGTATTGGTGGAACAAAGAGAGCCACTTCCTCAACCGGTGAATGCGGCGGTCTTTCGTCCACCTCATTCACCGGTCCAGGAGCAGCCCTCACGTAGCCCCTTCTACGAAGATGGGATACATAGTCACGCAGATTTTGTGGCGTGAAGGCGCCATGCTCTGGATGCCTGTCACACCACAGAGCATGCATCCGCCCCATGTATCCCCTTCGTGCGGGCTCACTGCTTTCATAGCATTGCAGAAGGTCGTCCCTTAGCTCATCCGTCCACTCAAAGCGTCCTTGTCCATAGCGTTCGTCAACGGGCGCTCCATCCGGTTGGGCCCCACCACCTTGCCCTTGACCCCTATCCGGACGGGGTCGATTGTGGGGGCCCTGTCTTCTGTTTTCAGGAACCAGAAGTGAGGGCTTGTGGGTGGTTAGCCCAGCAAGCCCACGACCGACACCAGAGGGGAATGAGCTTTCCCCTCCCGGGTGCACTAGGGCTGCCGGTTCGGTTTTGCACCCCAGCTGGAGTAAGTGGTGGCGCTACTCACTATTATTATTATTATTATTATTATTATTATTATTATTATTATTATTATTTTTTAGTTTATAAAAGCCAGTCATCCTTTATACTCTGTGGCTCCGACACTCACAGAGGGGAGCTGGTAGTACCGTCAGCCACTCCCCACGTCCGTGGGGTGAGTGACTACTGGGTCCGAGAATCGTGTGCCCTGAGTAGACGTAATGAGCCGAGGATAATGGCCTTCTGCATCCTGCCGAATTTCGGCATGCCGCATGCCGGTATGGATCTGGATCTGGATTGTTTGGTGGGGGGTGAGCTTACATTCACGTGCACTCAGGCCTCATAAGCGGGCCCATTGTGCTGTCCCCGTAAGTGGTGGCATGTCCACCGAGCCTCCCATTCCTCAAGCCAACCAACACTTGTGATGTATTTGAGGAGAAGACCAGGTGAGACGCCACCTATACTGGCCATACTGGGCCAGATGTCCCCCAGTATGGATCCTCTTTTCGTTGAGAGAGCAGAGCAGTGACAGAGCAAATGCACGGCAGTCTCGTCATCCAGGTTACACCGCCTACACTTGGGGTTGTCTATAACTCCCAGTGTATGGAGGTGTTTGTTTAGTCTGCAGTGTCCTGTTAGTAATCCTACATAAATGCGCAGATTACTCCTGGACATCTAGAGACAGTGTTTGCCTAGCTTACGACTGGGTGTGGCCAAAGCCATTCTGCTATGTCTGCAGCAGCTCAGACCACCCCACAGTCCGCATGGCGTTTGAGTGTATAGTTCTTTAGCAGGGAACTGTGGACTGAATCTGAGAGCGCTATTGCAGGTTCTGGACCATGCAGGGCGCTCCCAGATCCCTTGCGGGCTAAAGCGTCCGCTTCTTCGTTACCCTGAATTCCGTCATGTCCTTTGCCCCAACGGAGCTGGACACTATTGTTTTGTGCGAGCACATCTAGGGCCTTTCTAATTTCCAGAACCAGCCCCGAGCCTGTCCTACAATTGTTTAGGGCAAGCAGGGCTGCCCTGCTGTCCGTTGATATGCGCACCGTTTTACCACTGACGTTTGCCTTCGTGGTTTCTATTACCGCTTGCAGGATCCCTACTAGTTCCGCCTGGAAGATAGTGGCATGTGTGCCTAGCGGTATTATCGAATGTAGATCTAGGTCTTCTGAGTAAACCCCAGCTCCTGATCGACAGTCCATTTTTGAACCATCGGTGTAGATTGATATGTCCGGCTCATCATTACCAAACTCACCTCAAAGTTCTTGTTGAAGTTATATATAGGGGGGATACGGTCAGTTCCCATTCCCAGAAGAGGAATTTGTTTTGTAGCCTCCTCTAGGATGCAGGCATGTCTCGTAGCCGTGCCCTTAATATACCATTGGCCTACAGATTGCAATCTCAGAGCAGTCCTCAACGCCACCTCCTCTATGTACAGATTTAGAGGGAGGATGCAGAGTATAGTCTCCATTGCAGCTGTAGGCGTCGTTGTCATCGCACCAGTAACGCAGAGACATGCCAGTCATTGACCATGCTCCAGTTGAGATGCTGCTGTTTTTTGCCTTATTCTGGGCCACCAGACTATGGCTGCGTAACAAAGCATGGGTCTTATCACAGCAGTGTACAGCCAGAGGGAGATTCTGGGTGAGAAACCCCAAGACCTACCGACCGTCCTGCGACACTGTCAGAATGCCGCGCATGCCTTGTTTATCTTAACTTCCAAATGTCTCTTCCAATTCAGAGTGCGATCAAGTATGACCCCCAGGTACTTGACCTCACTCGCTAAGTGGAGTTGACTGCCCGATAATTTGGGCATTTTCATATTTTTTGGTAGTTTCCTTTTCTTGATGAATAGTACTAGCTCAGTTTTCTGGGGGTTAACTGAGAGAAAGTGTTCTGTGCACCAATTATCGACCAACTTAAGAGCTGTTTGCATAAGTTCGCATAGCAAGCCCTCAAAGTTTCCATTTAGCAAGATGGTAATGTCATCTGCATAACCTATTGTGAAGAAACCAGAGTTATTGAGGCGGTGTACGAGGCTGTCGGCAACCATAACCCACAGTAGGGGTGATAGGACGCCACGCTGTGGACAGCCTCTATTGACCATGCCTCTAGTCTCTATGTTCCCCACATTTATTCGGATGGCTCTCCATCTGAGCATGTTTGTTATCAATTCACTAAGTGTGTTGGGAACACCATGCGTTTGGAGGGCTATCCCTATACTCTCGAAGGTTGTTTTATCAAAAGCACCTTCGATATCAATAAACGTTCCCAGGGTAGACATTTTCATATCCGCCGATCTCTCGATACAAGATACCACGGAGTGAAGTGCCGATTCTGTTGATTTCCTGGGATGTAAGCGTGTTGATTTGGATGCAGTGGGTGTAAAACTAACACTGTATCTCTAATTTCTCGATCACACAGTCTCTCCAGACCTTTCAATAGGAAGGAGGAGAGGCTAATGGGCCGATCTGATTTAGGTAGGGATGATGCCAGTATGATCTTTAGTTCTGAAAGCAGTGTGTGTCTCGTTCCACCGAGGGCTCCTATGATCAGGACCACTAGCTTAGCAGTATGGCTAGGGTAAAGCCTGCGGAGCTCGAAGAGCAAATCTCGATATTTTATTATTATAGTTTATAAAAGCCAGTCACCCTTTATACTCTGTGGCTCCGACACTCACAGAGGGGAGCTGGTAGTACCGGCAGCCACTCCCCACGTCCGTGGGGTGAGTGACTACTGGGTCCGAGAATCGTGTGCCCTGAGTAGACGTAATGAGCCGAGGATAATGGCCTTCTGCATCCTGCCGGCTAAGATCTCTGCCGAATTTCGGCATGCCGGTATGATCTTTAGTTCTGAAAGCAGTGTGTGTCTCGTTCCACCGAGGGCTCCTATGATCAGGACCACTAGCTTAACAGTATGGCCAGGGTAAAGCCTACGGAGCTCGCAGAGCAAATCTCGATATTTCGTCCGTTTTTCCTCCTCCTTCAAGACAATGTCATTCTCCGCGGGAGCCGAGAACTCCACGACAAACATTGTCTTGAGTTGGTGGTCGAGGAGTATCATGTCAGGCTTATTAGCTTGTATTTGCCTGACGGTGGGAAACGAGTAGTTCCAATAAATTAGACACTTCTCATTTCCCACAACGGACTCAATATCCCCCGGAGCGTAAGGCAGCACTAGTGTCTCGTCTATCCCATACGAGTGCCTTAAGTGATAATAAAGCACTCGTAATGCTGCGTCGTGCCTCTGGATATAGGCCGAGACTGCATATACTGGACAAGCCGACAGCAAATGCATTAATGTCTCCGGCGCCCTGTGGCAGGTCCTACAGCTGACATCAGGGACCTTTATACCCATGACACGACTTCGATAGACGAGTGTGTTGAATACACCATCCTGGCACGCCATTATGAATCCCTCGGTCTCAGACTTCAGCCCGGCTGACCTTAAGAAAGCAAAGGTCAGCCTTTCGGATAAGCCGCGGTCTTCTATATTTTTATAGAAGACGCCGTGCAATGGCTTATCCGAGTGTCGCTGCAGAAATAGATCAATTTCAGCAGCTTTGACTTGGGCTTTTTGCCGAGCAGGTTCCAACTCGGTGACAGAGTCTTGGTTAACCCGCTCAGCGTCGAAGACCAGACCGAGTTCATCGGCGGCTCTGCGTGCTGCCTTAAACAAGAAGGCTCCTGCTCCTGCACTTTCATGGTCTCGGACCATGCAGAGGAGGGGATCCAAACTCCTTATGACCTTACAGGCTCCATCCAGAACCATTCTGTTATGGAGACTCTCCAAACTCAAGAGTCCACGGCCTCCCCGATGCCGTGGGAGATATAACCGTGGAACGGACGATTTTGGGTGCAAACTCCTATAGAGATGCATCTTTTTTCGGGTTCCTACATCGAGTTGACGCAGCTCCTCTTGATTCCATTTAATTACTCCGAAGGAGTAGAGGAGGATCGGAACGGCAAGCATATTGGTAGCAGACACCTTGTTCTTCCCCGACAGTTCTGAAGGCCAGATCTGTCGGAGTCGGTGCTGATACTTGCCGCGGAGAGCGTTTTTTACGACACTCACTTCTTGGGTGGAGCGTTGCTCGACACCCAAGTAAGTGTACGACTCTCCGGCATCTAAATGATGTAAGATGCTTCCGTCCACAAGCTGCGCATCCTCTCCGTAGTCACCACATCGTCCTCTCTTGAGGTGGACTAGTGCACACTTGTCCAACCCAAATTCCATGCCGACAGCCTGCGTGTACTCCTGTACCACCCTGAGGGACTGGCGTAAATCCCTCTCTCCGGAGGCATAAAGTTTAAGGTCATCCATGTAAAACAGATGGGTGACCTTATGCCTCCTGTCGCCGGGGGTACCGCAGTTGTATCCACGGGTATTTCGAAGCGAAACGGATAATGGTAGTAGTGAGATGCAAAACAGAAGGGGGCTTAGGGAATCTCCCTGAAATACTCCCCTTCTGAACAATACCGGCTCTGTCTGGACTCTGCTGTTACCTGATGTTATGGTAAAGCGAGTCCTACAGAGCGGCATGAGTTCTTCGATACATCTCACTACGGGACCTGGCACCGCAAGACATCTGAGCAAGTGGACAATAAGCTCATGGGATGTCATATCAAATGCCTTGCGGTAGTCGATCCAGGCCATAGAGAGGTTACGCTTATACTGCACGGAGTCCTGCGTGATACATCTGTCGATCAGCAGGTTCTCCTTGCAGCCAGCGACACCTCTCTTTGACCCTCTTTGCTCATATACCCGTTCGTAAACCCGTTCAACTGCTTGGAGCACCCGCATGTACAAGATGCGTGTAAACAACTTGTAGCATGCGTTTAAGCAAGTTATCGGCCGGTAATTTTTTGGGTTAGACAAATCTCCGTTCTTCGGGATCAGCACTGTCCGCCCCTCGACAACCCAAGAAGGAATTTGCTGCTCCCCATTTAGCCATGAATTACAAATTCTGGCCAAATGGTGGTGGGTACTGGAAAACTTTTTCCACCAAAAGTTATTTATCCCATCGGGACCTGGAGCAGCAAAGTTCTTAGAGCCCTCAAGAGCTCTTCGAACCTCTTCTGGGGTTATCGGTTGGCACACCTCGTTTGGTTGTTGAAACCTTTGGCAAAAGGCTTCAAAGTGTGCCAGGGCTGGAGTGTCTCTGTTGAGTGGTAGCTTCTGTCCGTAGAGCGTTTTCCAGAAGTTTTCCACCTGATCTACAGTCGGCGGATTCTCTACAACACGCTGAGGCGGTTCGAAAAGGCGCGAGGGCTTTTTGCGGAATAGATTGTTTTCCGCCAGCCCCCTCGCCCGCCTCACTAGTGACTTTTTACAAGTCACTAGCATCCGTATCCGATCAAGGCAGTGCTGCTTGGTGGTTCGCAGCACTGCCCCATTCAGTGTGTGATGGACGCGTCTTAAATTGGCGGCTATGCGCCTAACTTTAGGCGTGAATGTCTTATTGGCCGCCATATAGTCCATCACACATTGGATACGGGATGCATGTTGCCTCGCCGACCGGATTATTATTATTATTATTATTAATATTATTATTATTATTATTATTAATATTAATATTATTATTATTATTATTTTCGCGTGCGCGATGCTGGACAGTTCTCCCGTGTCTCCGACATTCTCACGGGAGAAGCGCCAGCGAAGTACCCACAGCCACTCCCCGCATCCCGCAGGGATAGTGACTGTAGATTCCAGATATGTGTGCCCTAAGAAGACGAAGGGACCCCAGGATAACTGCCTTCTGCATTTGGCCTGCCAACCACTCGGCTGACTTTTGGCAGGCTGGTATGGCCTTTAATTCCGAGAGCAGCGTAGGCCTCATTCCACCAAGTACATCGATTACACACTTACACAGCTCCACAAAAAAAAATAAAAGTTCTGTACCAGAAACGTGAATACATAGATCTTGTGTATTTTTTTTATGCTGAATCCAAATGCGCAGCCAAAAATATGGGTTACCCAAGTAGTTTTTTAGTAAAACGCAGAAACGTCCCCTAAAATAGAGTGATATGGTAAAGCTTTATAATGAAATGCAGCAATTTGTAAATACTTTGAGAAAACATTTTAAAACAGGATTTTGAGCATTAGAAAGAAATATATGCAAATTAAATCCATACCCACCCCGACGAGGGGGTTAATTTCACCCTTAAAATCAAATAACGAATGTTATAATGGAAAACAATGTGAAAAACCATAGCCTTGTAGTTGTAATTCCAAATATACAAATGTAGGTTGTCAAACAATATACCTAAAAAATATAATATAATCTTATTTTTAAGGGGCTTGAAACCACATCTGCAGACTTAGGTATTTCTTACCCCTTTGAGTCACATATTTTTCCATTCAATGGTTTGGTCTAAATTTTGTTACCGCGGGTTTTTGGGGTCGCTGATTACGAATCTGAAGTCCGAATCTGAAAATCGGATCTAATATGGCGAATCTAAAAATCGGAAAAATATTCAAAATTTGAAGATTATGGCTGAAACATTATGGCGGATTAAAAAGTAACATAGAAATTGGTATTTACCACCCAAAGAAATACGTTATAAATGTTTAAAAAAATTGAGGCATTTGAGTAAAAATAGGCAAATGTCTAAAAATGAGAAACAAGGAATATAAATTCGATTTGCAGTGAGCTGTCTAGCTTAAATGTGAAAGTGAGGACGAATAAAATAGGAACGATTTGGAGCCAAATATGATCATGCAGGTGATTCCATCTTAAATACATATAGACTGCAACTTAGATCGAGCATTAAGTTTACAATTTTAAAACTTGATGGAAAAGCTGTAAGTTTTGTTTTTTCAGTTTTCCCTTCCATATTTTTGCGACCAGGACACCTCCACGTGGTGACGGTGGGCAACAGATTCTTCTGACAAAGCTCCTGGGTTAACAAAATATGCCGTCATGGCAAAAATAGGTAATGCATTTACGATGCAGGGTATCGGAAGCCCAGTATCGGCGGCTGATCAGGGTGAGAAAGCGGGCCCTCAGATGTCATTATCCAGCGACCGCAGCTTTTCAGTAGTGGGTAACTTGGCTACTGTTGAGTATAATGCTGCAAGAAAGCTACGTGTATGCCTCACTCGAATTGGCCTTATATCGTCAGTATCTTACCATGCCTGTAATGCAGAAAAAGACTCTTATTGCTATATTTATGGCAAATATGTGGGACAGAAAAACAGAAGAGTTTTTACTGACAATTTAAAAGGTATTTATAAAAAGTGTTATAATTTGCAAGAAGATATTAATGTTATATATTTACCTAACATATTATGTAATCTTTGCAGCGTTGGAATAAAAATAACTGTATTGAGAACTTAAAAGTAATTACACCTGTCAAGCGGAGTAGTCCTAACAGCAAAGAGGACTGTTACTTTTGTATGACTGATGGAGGAAATTATAATTTCAAAGCAAATATAAAGTATGCTAAGGTTTCTTCTGTAATTCCCGCAAAATTTTGTGAAAAATAGAAGAAAAAAAATCAGAGAATTTTGAAAATGAACTTGAAAAAATGACAGATGAAACTGCAGAAGAAGCCCAAGTAAGAAGAATGGATATTAAAGAAATAGAAAGTGAGGAAATGGATGTTGATGAAGCAGAAGAAAAAGAATATGAGAGTGAAAATGATGATCAATGTAAAGAGGAGTGAAAGATGCAGAATACGATAGTGGTGAAGAGGAAGATGCCGAATACCATAGTGAGGATGGCAAATCAGATAGTGAAGAAGAAGAGTCTGGAAGTGAGGAGTGTGAAGATTATAATCTTCTTTGATTCTTTTATCTTCTTTTTTTACTGAATTTTGCGGGAATTGCAGAGGAAACCTTAGCATACTTTATATTTGCTTTGAAATTATAATTTCCGTCATCAGTCATACAAAAATAACAGTCCTCTTTACTGTTAGGACTACTCCACTTGACAGGTGTAATTACTTTTAACGTTTATTCCAACGCTGCAGCATAACTCTGCAAAGATTACATAATATGTTAGGAGCATATATAACATTAATATCTTCTTGCAAATTATAACACTTTTTATAAATACCTTTTAAATTGTCAGTAAAAACTCTTCTGTTTTTCTGTCCCACATATTTGCCACAAATATTAGCAATAAGAGTCTTTTTCTGTATTACAGGCATGGTAAGATACTGGCGATATATGGTCAATTCGAGTGAAGCATACACGTAGCTTTCTTGTAGCATTATACTCAACAGTAGCCAAGTTACCCACTACTGAAAAGCTGCGGTCGCTGGATGACGACGCCTGAGGGCCCGCTTTCTCACCCTAACCAGCCGCCGATACTGGGTTTCCGATACCCTGCATCGTAAATGCCTTACCTATTTTTGCAATGACGGCATATTTTGTTAACCCAGGAGCTTTGCCAGAAGAATCTGTTGCCCACCGTCACCACGTGGAGGTGTCCTGGTTGCAAAAATATGGAAGGGAAAACTGAAAAAACAAACTTATAGCTTTTCCATCTAGTTTTAAAATTGTAAACTTAATGCTCGATCTAAGTTGCAGTCTATATGTATTTAAGATGGAATCACTTGCATGATCATATTTGGCTCCAAATCGAGGGGAAATCTTTTGTACAAGTTACAGGAACTCTAAGGGAACTCAGAGGAAATCAGAGGAACTCCAAGGAACTCCGAGGAACTCTGAGGAACTCAGGGGAACTCAGGAGAACTCAGGAGAACTCTGGAGGAACTCTGGGGGAACTCTAGGAACTCTTGAGGAACTCCAAGGAACTCCTGCAACACACGTGACACTAACGTCATTTTACGCATGCGTGCTTGCATGCGCGTCTAGTTATTACCCAATAAAAACACTACATAGCATGTGTAATGGTTAAAATCAAAACAAACTCGAATAACATACGTATTGTGCAAGCCGTTTTAATTATTTAATAGTAGTAGTAAGTAGTAAAAAAATTACGACGAAATAAGTGAATACGAGAGTGAATAATTAACAAAATTCTAATTGAAAAATGAACTAAAAATGAGAAAACGTCTCGGAAAACGTTGAAATCCATTTTGATATTATATTGAATGAACGCAGCCTCGAAGGCAGCGGAAGTCTTTTGAATGTCGTTGTCGGGTTAAAATTGAAAACATTACTAGAAATTAATTGATATCTCGATCGATATTTAAAGTCGAAAACAAAACTCCGTAAGATGATGAGGAAACAACAATATCCAACTTTAGCATGAAAACTATCAATTCTCTCGCATTAATAACCGTATAATAACATTTTTTAAAGGAAATTTCCATGACCGTTTCCAGTTCTAAAAAAAATATCTGTAATTTTCTCAATATCTTTTGAACCTACTCGTTTTGAAAGTCAAATTACAAAAGTACCAATTTAGACAATCTATTTTGCACGAGATTTTGCTACATTTACTTCTACATCTAGTGGAATAGAGTAACGCAAAAAAAAATGAAAATTTTTATTGTTCAAATAGGCTTAGAGTGAAACGTCGAGATTTTAAGGTTGTGCACAAAAAAAAATTCTGACTGCCTGTCTGTCTGTAACTTTTTTTTTGTGTGCATGATTACTCTGGTACCGTTTAAGATATTGACTTGAAATTTGGTACGCGTGTGTATTTAACAAGATCAGGAACTAAATTATATTTTGATCTTATTCCGTTGAAGGGTTTGGGGGTAAATTGGGGTAAATGTGGGGTAAATAGGTAAATAAAGCAACTAAGAGTCCACGAAATTGACATTTAGAACATATAAGAGAAGCTAAGGTCTCAACAAATTTTTTGGTATTAGCCACCTTCATTACCGCACCTCCACCCCATTATTAAAGGGGGTGAAAAAATTGAAATTGTGATTAAGTGTGTATACAAGTACCAAATTCCTCAATTTTTTTTTTATTTCACCCACCCCCAGTACCAGCCCTTACCGTCACTACCGATGTGGCATATCGTTTTTTAGGTTTTTAGGATATGTTATTGAAGTTCCATAAACAATTATTGCCACACATAGTGGAGTGCAAATATAGTATCAATATTTTTTTCGTTTCGGTGTGGAAGTAGTGATTCCTTTTGGGCAGCGGTTTTTTATTATTAATTAGTGACTTTGGACATCATTTTCCAGGATAGTTAATTCTATTCAATAATAATTACTTCTCTACTTGAGGTATTTTGAAGCCTACGAGACTTGGTCCGGCGAACACAATGGGCTCATTTAGCATTTTTTTTTTTAATTTATATTTTGAAAGTATACCTTGTAATTAGTAAATGTGCAAAATATTACATTTTTTTGTCAACTCCTTATAGAAAATAGAGCGCGCGAAAACGCAGTGTGACGTCACATCACTCAGCGGTCGACCGCTCATCTGTTCCCATATAGTTTCACATGGCAAGTACGACGAACGTGCTAATTTCGTTCATATATTTTAAGTGTTCTGTATTTTAGATATTAGGAACTCGTTAAGCGACAGTTCGGTTCACCTTTCCAATGCTTTTTGTAAACCGACGATCTAATTAACTCAATCCTTGTAATTCGAAAGAGCAACTTCTATAGCGGTTAGCGTACAGATGTGGGGTTGAGGCACGATCAAATCGCTGACTGTTTTATTTATTGACCAGATTATTTATTTTATTTTACGATTTTAAATAGAGATAATAAATCTCAACTTGAATTTATTTTTCAAAAACTATAAGTAAATAGTGGTCAGATCAAGGAAAGTTGAAAGGGAGGAACTCAGGAAACTCCGATGAACTCTGAAGGAACTCAGGGGAACTCTGAAGGAACTCAGGGGAACTCTGAAGGAACTCAGGGGAACTCCGAGGAACTCAGGAGGAATTCCGAGAAACTCAGGGAACTCCAAGGAACTCTGGAGGAGCTCATAGGAACTCTGAGGAACTCAGAAGGAATTCAGAGGAACTCAATCCCAAAGGGGTAATCTTTTGTATAAATTTCTTCAGCGGTTTACCCCTCGCTCCAAATCGTCCATATTTCATTCGTCCTCAATTTCACATTTAAGCTAGACAGCTCACTGCAAATCGAATTTATATTCCTTGTTTCCCATTTTTAGACATTTGCCTATTTTTACTCAAATGCCTCAATTTTTTTAAACATTCATAACGTATTTCTTTGGGTGGTAAATACCAATTTCTATGGTACTTTCTAATCCGCCATAATGGGTCCGCCATTTTCGATTTAAGAATTTGCGAATTAAGACCCCAGAATCGTGATCAGCGACTCCAAAACCCCCCGAGTAACAAGTTTCAGCCATAATTTTCCAATTTTGAATACTTTTCCGATTTTTACATCCGCCATATTGGATCCGCCATCTTTTATTCAGGAATTTTCAGATTCAGACTTCAGATTCGTAATCAGTGACCCCAAAAACCCGCGGTAAGAAAATTTAGACCAAACCATTGTATAGAAAAATATGTGACTTAAAGGGGTAAGAAATACCCAGGTCTGCAGAGGTGATTTCAAGCACCTTAAAAATAAGATTATATTATATTTTTTAGGTACATTGTCTGTCAACCTACATTTGAATGTTTGGAATTACAAACTACGAGGCTATGGCTTTTCACATTGTTTAGCAATATAACCTGCGTTATTTCATCTTGAGGGTGGAATTAGCCTCCTCGTGGGGGTGGGTATGGATTTAATTTGCATATATTTCTTTCTAATGTTCAAAATCTGATTTTAAAATGTTTTCTCAAAGTATTTACAAATTGTTGCATTTCATTATAAAGCTTTACCGTACCACTCTATTTTAGGGGATGTTTCTGCGTTTTACTAAAAAACTACCTGGATAACCCATATTTTTGGCTGCGGATTTGAATTCAGCATAAAAAAATACACAAAATCTATGTATTCACGTCTCTGGTACAGAACTTTTTTTTTTTTTTCTTCGATGCTAGTTGGCTTCGGCTAGCGCCTCGGCCAACAATTTGCATCGTCGTCCGGGAATGCATTGCTTTCACACTTAAATACGCAATATACTATTTTTGGAAATATCTTTTTTTTAAAGCTTTTAGTTAACTTGCAATGTTTGCTTGTATGTTAGTTTGTTTGTATAGGTCAAATCTTGCAAGCTGAATTTCGACTAATGGGAAGGGGTGAGAAGAGGTGGGGATGTGGTGGGAAGAGATGGGAAAGAGGGGGGGAAGAGGTGGGAAGACGTGGAAAAGGGTTGGGAATAAGTGGGAAGTAGTGTAGAGGGGTGAGAAGACGGGAGGGAAGGGGTGGATGGCGGTGGTAAATGTCTGTCTGTCTGTCTGTCTGTAAAATAAGTAGACTAAAAAGTAAAAAATAAAATTATATAAAAAAAAGCTTTTATTTGAAAAAACTGTACTAAAAAGTAAAAAATTTTTTTTTAAATTCATACACCTGGAAACCAAAAGCTTTGGGGGCGGTCAATTGAGCGAAGTAACTATGCAATAGTGCTATATGACCGTCCCCAAAGCTTTTGGTTTAAAGGTGTATGAATTTTAAAAAATTATTTTTACTTTTTAGTACAGTTTTTTCAAATAAAAGCTTTTTCTTAAAAACATTTTTTTTTATATAATTTTTTTTAAACTAAAATCGCAAGTTTGAAGTCGTTATAACTTAAAAACTATCAATTTATGTGAAAATTTGCGTAGAACCTTTTCTTCTTAAAATTTGACTCTATTTCAGCTCCAATATATATATATATAATGCTATGATATTCACTACAAAGATTTATCTCGTAAAAATTGGATTGGAAATGAATTGTGAAAATTAAATATAACAATCACTAGTAAAACAAAACATCAACAATAACGAAAAGTAGTTAAAATCAACAAAATTAATCTTAACTATTAGTGTTTAGTATTCCTTTATCTCAGGTAAAATTTCTTGTAAAACTTACTTTGGGAATTTAAATGATTTTGACAAATTACATTATAAGAATTTGTAAGTAACTGTAAATAGATGTTTAGATAAGTTTAGATATTAGATAGTCCACGTTGGGCGCCAAATGCTATGAAAATTGTCAATTTAGACAGTTAAAATGAATTGTGACAATTTAATTACTTTTGACTAATGGTAATGAAGTATGTTTATTTGAATCAGAACTAGATCGAAAACCGACTAACATGAAAATGAAAATTCAGTACTCACCCAAATACTGTAGCATGAATAATTATACATTGCCTGCAATCTAATTGACTTTATCTCAGGGAGCCGGTTCAATATTTATTAATATTTGATTAATTACGAGGAAGGAACTTAAATCGGTTTAACAGATTAAATTATATTGTTTACTTGAAAACTAATTTACACAACATGAAAATACCTTAAAACTGAAACTTAAATTACTTCACTTGTACGGATTGTTTATTATTACTGTTTATTTTTCAAAATATATAAAATATACGACCTTTGTTGTTTATTATGAATCACAGATCAAATTGTCTTCCTTTCACTACACATTTCTTTAGAAACCTCAATTCTTGTCCTTGTTAGATAACTCTCAACAGTCCGATATATCTATTATTTCTTTTATCCTTGTAAAATTTAGACGATAATACTCTACTAATTGACAGCTCTCTATTTTCCAAAATTCAGTTTCAAATCTTGTTTCTCTCACTTGACACTTCTTTCAGAAACATCAGTTGTTGTCCCTGTTAGAAAACTTTCAACAGTCCGATATCTCTATTATTTCTATTACCTTTATAAGATTCAGATAAAATCTCTCTCTGAATTGACACTTATCTACTTTCCAAAATTCAGTTTCTCCTTATGGTTTATATTTTCTCAAAACTTCTTTTCCCTTCTCAAAATTATATTTTCTTTTAAAAATGATTTTAACAGACCAATAACTCTTTTCTTCCTATTGTTTTTATTCCATTTTTTAAAAATTCTTTTTTCCTTTTTCATTCAAAAATCCTTCATAATTCATTCTCCTCGTTACCTCTTTTTTTTTTAAATAATTTCGACTCTAGTAGTCTATCTTTGTTTTTTATCCATAAAACACTATCTAATATCTAAACTTATCTAAACATCTATTTACAGTTAATTACAAATTCTTATAATGTAATTTGTCAAAATCATTTAAATTCCCAAAGTAAGTTTTACAAGAATTTTCACAATTCATTTCCAATCCAATTTTTACGAGATAAATCTTTGTAGTGAATATCATAGCAATATATATAATATATATATATATATATATATATATATATATATATATATATATATATATATATATATATATATATATATATCTATATATATATATATATATCTATATATATATATATATATCTATATATATATATATATATATATACATTAATCAGTACTATTGGGTGACAATTTTTCAGCTACATCTAGACTATGTGGTACATTTTGAGACCATGTGGATCAGACTCCCATTGTACTTCTTATGCATCCGTACCTTGGAGGTACAAAGTTAGTTCTATAGTTGTGGCGCTGCATACCAAGTTAGTTCCATGGATGGCCGCTAACCGCTTCGTAACGACATTGCACATTCTTGCCTTCAATTCTTGCCTTTTTTGCCGTGTATTGTGGGCTGTATAAACTAAAGGGAATGAATGACTATAAAATTCTAATATGTCTTTGCTGTTATATGGGTTGCATATCGGAGATCCTCATGGAGTTTAATATCTTTCGCCTTGGTTTTAACGTGACATTAGATATGGAGAGGGTATTTTGTTGAGAGCAAACTAGGTTAGTTAACACTTATTAGTCAGTTCGCTATGTACAACCCAGTAATTAAGAGGATTGATTGTCTAATTATTTTGATTGTTACAAGTTATAGTGATTACTGTAAGAAAATAAAGAGGAGCACGATTTCAACACAATATTTTATAAAAAACGTTAATAGTCATAATTACACAGGAGCTCGTTGATTTACGGGGTTACAATAAATAAAAAAGTTAGTGAATTTGAGTGATAAGGGCCGAAGACCTCTACCGAACGTGCAACAATTACCTATAAACAAATTGAGTCATCTAAAATGTCATCCTGAATTTGGTCAATCATAGTTCATAATGTTCCCGAAGTGTTTTCTTAGTTATAATTACGCAGTGGCTCGTTGATTTAGAGGGTTACAATAAATTAAAAAATTGAGTGATAATATTTTTTTTTTTCGGTTATTGATAAGCAAGTGTTATTTAATATTTAAAAACATTAATGCAGTGGCTCGTCGATTTAGGGGGTTAAAAAAGATAATAAAAAATATAACTAAAATTAATATTGTCGATTAGCAAATCGATTAAAGTAACAAAAATTGAAAAAGGAATGATCAGTAAAAAAAATAAAAAGTTAAGAGGCATTTTAATTTTTTTAAAATGAACCTGAGAAGGGTTATAACTTCTAATAATCTATGTAATGAAGGCAAAAATAGTGTAAATATTTCGTGCAAAGACGAGATTACCTTTCCTCCCGTTTTCGAGGGAGCTGAACAGGATGGAAGTGGTGGGAGAAGTTTTTGACAGCCGCAACCCTCTGAAACGGCTAAAAACCACCCCTTTTATGGGGATCTCTTTATGTTTTCATATATAAACGGGTCTGAGGAGTGATTTATCGAGGGTTTTATATATTTGAAATAACATGGAAGGGGGTTATAGAGTAAGTGGAATCCAGACAGCAGGCCTAGGGGGGTGATTAAACCCTCTCGAGGGGTGGAAAATCTTTTTTTTAAATGATTCGGTTCAAACGCTTATCTCCCGTTTTCGGTGTCGCTGATCACGGGAAAAATATTCATTTTTAGCTCCAACCCCTCCTCATCCCTCAAACGGGCAGAAACCACTCACCAGAAAGCATGCTATCCAGGATTTACAGGTTTTTCGGCACATGACGTTATTCTTGTGCATATCCCTTCATGTTTCATGGAAGAGAAGGTGGTAGCGACCTTGGGGGGTTGTTTCAACCCTTCCAAGGGGTGTAAAATTCATTCATTCATTACCCGAACAATTACCTTCATTAAGAGTGCAATAAGCAGACGAGGGATTATTGTTTACTCAAAATTTTTATGTCTAGAATTTCGGATTAGGTAGTGAATAATTTATTTTCTCACAACAAATTAAATATGGAAAGTTATTGCGTGTATATAAATCCACCCAGTTTTTATTAATAAGTAGACCTGAGTAGGGTTACAAACCTTTGAGAATATTAAACAAACACCAAAATGTTGCATAATGTACCATAACGGCGTTTCGCCAACCAAGTCGGCATCATCGGAAATCTAATAATTTTATATTGTCAAAAACTAGATTTTTTCGAAAACTACAAAGACCAAAGGGCCAAAAACCTCTATAGAACGTGCAATGATTACCTACATAAATATATAACTTGAGTAATCTAAAATGTCATCTCTAATTTGCTTGACTATAGCTTATAATGTTTCCGGAGTGTTTTTTTAACCATAATTAGGTACGCAGTGGCTCGTTGATTTAGGCCTTAGGGGGTTACAATAGTTTAAAAATTGAATATTTTTTTTCAATTATTGATATGCGAGTGTTATTTAATATTTATAAACATAGACGCAGTGGCTCGTAAACTTAGGGGGTTAAAATAGTAATAAAAAATATAGCTAAAATTCATATTGTCGATTGGTGAATCGATTAAGGTGGCAAAAATTGAAAAAAATGATCAGTAAATAAAATAGTTATGAAGGATTTGAACTTAAAAAATGAATCTGACGAGGGTTATAAGTTATTATAACTTTCCTGCAAAAGTTAAAATTGGAACAACTATGCACCAAGAAATAGGTACAGCGTTTTTTCCCAGAATATCTAATTAGGAAAAAAAGTACTTTTAAAATTTCTTTAAAGGTGATTTTTGCCGTTATAAGCGCACTGCTGCACTAAGTATTTTAAAACTGTGTTTGAAATTCTATTTTAATTATTTGGAATGAGTGAAATAATATATAATAGTTCAAATTTTTAAAATAGGACACAAATAAAAAAGTACAGGTAATAGAACCAGGTTTTTTTTGGAGGGGAGGTTAATATAATTCCCAACTCCTCAAAAAAATGTTCTCCAAACTGAAAATTGATGAGCGGGGCGAATTTTTTTTCGAATTCTCCCAACTTTCTTGAATTTTCAACTCGAACCACAAGAAAAAAAATTCCTTCGAAAATAAAAATTAATGAGCGGGGGGGGGGGGAGCGTCCCCCCCATAGCGTTACCCCTGAATAGAAAATGCACCTTTATCCCTGAGGTTTAAAGTGGCTTTGTGCAAAAGACATGCACTTGGTATCCGGGTATACAATTAGGATTAACTAGAGAAATGACAATATTTAGTAGTAATTACAGGTGATAAACATACTTGAAGTTTTTCATTAGAGTCCTCGATAACATATAACCTCATAACCTCAAACTGAATAATTTGGCAGTAGCTATATATAGATATTTTACACTTCACTTCGCACTTTTTTCTTCAACTCTAAAAATTTTTATAAGTAAACATCTCCCTGTTTAAATAGGTGTGTTCGAAAACCTTGCACTAACTGCACTAGTGTAAACAATAGAAGAAGATACAATGAGACTCTGCATAAGCTGAAGAGAGATACATTTGCACTGGTGCAAATAGTGGAGAATTTTTGAACTAAGCTAATGTCATGAAAGAAAGTCGAAAGAGAAGCGCGTGCGCACAACACGGTTTAAGTTAAAATAATAATAATAATAATAACTTTATTCGTCCAAAGGATCATGAACATGATATAGGACATGTCAAGAAATTATCTGAAATATCAGATATAAAATAATAATAGAACAATTTTAAAAGTAAGTAACAAAATACAAGACAAAATATAAGAAATATAACTAGGACAAACAATATAAAAATATTAAAAGTACTCACAATGAAAATGACAAATAGTGATTATAATAAGAATGTTTATTAAAATTAAATCAAATAATATATATTATTGTTAATCAACAGATGAAGATAATAATTCCTCGGTGCTATAAAAACATCTATTGACCAATAAGACTTTTACATGTTTTTTAAATATATCAAAACTTGCAATATTTTACTTCCACATCCAGTGGAAGTATAGTAACGCAAAAAATTTTTGAAAATTTTTATTGTTCAAATAGGCTTAGAATGTCATGAAACGTCGAGATTTTAAGTTTGAGAAAAAAAAATACTGTCTAACTTTTTTTGTGCGCACCATTACTCTGAAACCGTTTAAGATATTGACTTGAAACTTGGTACACATATGTATCTTAACGAGATCTGGAACTAGATTTTATTTTGATGGTATTTCGTTGAAGGGTTGGGGGTAAATTGGGATAAATGGGGGTAAATAAGTAAATCGAGCAAGTAAGAGTCCATAAAATTGGCATTTAGTATATGTAAGAGAGAAGCTAAGGGCTCAAATAATTTTCTGGCATTAACCGCCGCCATTACCACCCCCACCTCACTATTACAGGAGGTGAAAAAAAGAAAATTGTGAGTTAGAGTGTATACAAGAACCAAAGGCCTCAATTTTTTTTTTTCTTCATCCACCCCTACTACCCCCCCCACCACCCCCACCATTGATGCTCAGTAGGTTACCACAAATAGTAAAATAGTATGGATGCGCAGTGGGTTTCCTCGAGTAAAACAGATGAACAATAGGTTACCTCGAGTAATATGGATGCGCAATGAGTTTTCTCTAGTGTTATGGTTGCGCAGTGACTTTCCTCGAATAGTTTTGATGTGCAGTAGGTTACATCAAGTAGTATGGATGAGCAGAGGGTTTCCTCGAGTGAAATGGATGCGCAGTGATTTTTCTCAAGTAGTATTGATGCGCAGTAAGTTACTCCAAGTAGTATGGATGCGCAGTGGGTTACCTCGAGTAGTATGGATGCGCCGTAGTTTTTTTAAGAGTATTATGGATGCCCAGTGGCTTTCTTCAAGCACTATTGAGAAGGAGTCAAATTTCATTTTATTTGCAAAATTAACTTTGACTGATTATCTTTAACCTGCAATATTACTTTTGGCAATTCATAGCAAATTATAGCAAATTCATAGCAAACTTGCAGCCACAACTTTCAAATATATTTATAAAATTTATTCTGCCACAAAATTTCAGCTGTATTTTTATTTCTTTCAAGTTTGCTGAAACTTTCCAGCAAATGAACAATTTAAAAGTACAAAAATAAATAGTAGGAAACTTTTGCAAGTTTCAATGTCCAGTGGGATATCCCTTATTGAATTTTCTTGATTATCTATCCATTACAGCTTCTGAAAAAATGTATAGAAAATAATTAGCAAGTACGAGCATTTCGCTTCCTTCAAGACACCGGGGGCGTGTTATATGATTATAGTTTTAAAAAAAATTAATTGAAAGAAAGGAAATTCAAGTATTTTAAATTTTTGATATATTGAAAAGAAGAACGAGATACGTTGAATTAATAGAAAACGATATAAATTAAAATATATTTATTTATTATAATAAAGGAATAAATATTTAGTATTTACTTTATTTCAGTGTGGTGGCACAAGGCAAATAGGTATTGAAATATAAGCAGATTCTTGAGAACGATTTCTAATTCTAATAAGTTAGCAAAGAGCAAGTCTAAACTGTGAAAAAAATCATGAGTACGTAATTCGACGTGAAAAAACGAATGGCACAAGCGGCAGGCCGAAATCTCGTTTCTTTCTCAATATACGGGGCTCCGAAGCGGTGGAAAATAGTGATTTTCCCTCGCCGAACTTGATATGTCGTATCTCGGAAACGAATCGAGATAGGAGGTTCCGGTTTACGCTATTCGATTTTTCGTTCAATTTTCAATATCAGGAAGTTTTTTGCACTCCCTACCTCAGCTGGTTTGGGAGCAGGCACGATCTAAACGGGGGCGTGTCGTGAAAAGAGCGAAATCCTCGTACTTTTAACTCGGAAACGAATCGACATAGGAGATACTGGTTTTCGCCATTCCATTTTTCGTTCCATTTTCTATGTTTGGCTAGTCTTTCAGCTCCCTACCTTGGTTGGTTTGGGAGTAGGAGCGTTTCCAAACGGGGGCGTGCCGATTTTCAATATTCTCTCAGGTGCTCGGCTAATATCTCGATCATCTATCCACATATCGATTAGGCACCTACGCCATTCTCATTTTCTCATCATTTTACGTACCAGTGAATTTTTTCAGATTTTCGAAAAAACGATTACGGATTTTCATTTTTTACTTTGAGAAAATAAGTGATATAATGTTCTATAAGTACAAATGGACATTAAAGCATTAAAGTTCTATTACAAGTCGAAACGAATTGGGAAAACAATCGATTCCTACATATTTCGATGTGAAAAAACGAATGACACAAGCGGCAGGCCGATATCTCGTTTCTTTCTCGATATACGATATTGCAAAGCGGTAGAAAATAGTGATTTTTATCTCGCTGATTTTGATATGTCGTATCTCGGGAACGAATCGAGATAGGAGGTTCCGGTTTACGCTATTCGATTTTTCGTTCAATTTTTTATAACAGGAAGTTTTTTGCACTCCCTGCCTCAGCTGGTTTGGGAGCAGGCACGATCTAAATGGGGGCGTGTCGTGAAAAGAGCGAAATCCTCGTACTATTATCTCAGAAACGAATCGAGATAGGATATTCTGGTTTTCGCCATTGGATTATTCGTTCCATTTTCTATGTTTGGCTAGTCTTTCAGCTCCCTACCTTGGCTGGTTTGGGAGTAGGAGCGTTCTAAACGGGGGCGTGCCGATATTCAATATTATCTCATGTCTTCGGCCAACATCTCGATCATCTATCCACATAACGATTAGCCATTCTCATTTTCTCATCATTTTACGTACCCATCAGATTTTCGAAAGAACGATTACGGATTTTCATTTTTTACTTTGAGAAAATAAGTGACATAATATTCTATAAGTACAAATTGATATTGAAGTTCTATTTCAAGTCGAAACGAATGGGAAAAACGATCGATTCCTACGTATTTCGATGTGAAAAAACGAATGGCACAAGCGGCAGGCCGACATCTCGTTTCTTTCTCGATATACGGGTCTCTGAAGCAGTGAAAAAGTGATTTTTCCCTCCGCCGATTTTGATATATCGTATCTCGGAAACGAATCGAGATAGGAGGATCCGGTTTACGCCATTCTATTCCTCGATAGTTTTTCTATGTTCGGTTTGTGTTTCAGCTCCCTACCTCGGCTGGTTTATAAGCATTCGCGATTTGAACAGGGGCGTGTCAAAATTCGGCGTACTTTTGAAATTTCTTCGGCCAATATCTCAACACCTATCCACATATCGATTCGGCACATACGTCATTCTCATCTTCCCATCATTTTACGTACCCACGAATTTTTACAGATTTTCAATCGAACGATTACGGATTTTCATTTTTTACTTTGAGAAAATAAGTGACATAATTTTCTATAAGTACAAATGCACATTGAAGTTCTATTTCAAGTCAAAGCGACTGGGAAAAACAATACATTCCTAAGTATTTCAATGTGAAAAAACGAATGGCATAAGCGGTAGGCCGATATTTCTTTTCTTTCTCGATATACGGGCCTCCGAAGGGGTGGAAAACAGTGATTTTTCCCTCGCCGAATTTGATATGTCATATCTCGGAAACGAATAGAGATAGGAGGTTCCGGTTTACGCTATTAGATTTTTCGTTCAATTTTCTATAACAAGAAGTTTTTTGCACTCCCTACCTCAGCTCGTTTGGGAGCAGGCACGATCTAAACGGGGGCGTGTCGTGAAAAGAGCGAAATCTTCGTACTTTTAACTCGGAAACGAATCGACATAGGAGTTTCTGGTTTACGCCATTTGATTTTTCGTTCCATTTTCTATGTTTGGCTAGGATTTCAGCTCCCTACCTTGGCTGGTTTGGGAGTAGGAGCTTTCTAAACTGGGACGTACCGATTTCCAATATTTTCTCATGTCTTCGGTCAATATCTCGATCATCATTCCACATATCGATTGGGCACCTACGCCATTCTCATTTTCTCATCATTTTACGTACCCACGAATTTTTTCAGATTTTCAAACCAACGATTACGGATATTTATTGTTTACTTTGAGAAAGTAAGTGACATAATACTTCATAAGAACAAATGGACATTGAAGTTCTATTTCAAGTCGAAACGAATGGGAAAAACGATCGATTCCTACGTATTTCGATGTGAAAAAACGAATGGCACAAGCGGCAGGCCAACATCTCGTTTCTTTCTCGATATACGGGACTCCGAAGCGGTGGAAAACAGTGATTTTTCCCTCGCCGAACTTGATATGTCGTATCTCGGGAACGAATCGAGATAAGAGGTTCCGGTTTACGCTATTCGATTTTTCGTTCAATTTTCTATATTAGGAAGTTTTTTGCACTCCCTACCTCAGCTGGTTTGGGAGCAGGCACGATCTAAACGACGGCGTCTCGTGAAAAGAGCGAAATCCTCCTACTTTTAACTCGGAAACGAATCGAGATGGGAGGTTCCGGTTTACGCCATTCGATTTTTCGGTCCATTTTCTATGTTTGGCTAGGATTTCAGCTCCCTACCTTGGCTGCTTTGGGAGTAGGAGCGTTCTAAACGGGGGCGTGCCGATTTTCAATATGTTCTCATGTCTTCGGCCAATATCTCGATCATTTATCCATATATCGATTAGGCACCAGGCACCTACGAAATTCTCATTTTCTCATAATTTTACGTACCCATGAATTTGTTCAGATTTTCGAAACAACGATTACGGATTTTCATTTTTTACTTTAAGAAAATATTTGACATAATATTCTATAAGTACAAATGGACATTGAAGTTCTATTTCAAGTCGAAACGAATGGAAAAAACGATCGATTCCTACGTATTTCGATGTGAAAAAACGAATGGCATAAGCGGCAGGCCGATATCTCTTTTCTTTCTCGATATACGGGACTCCGAAGGGGTGGAAAACAGTGATTTTTCCCTCGCCGAATTTGATATGTCATATCTCGGAAACGAATAGAGATAGGAGGTTCCGGTTTACGCTATTAGATTTTTCGTTCAATTTTCTATAACAGGAAGTTTTTTGCACTCCCTACCTCAGCTCGTTTGGGAGCAGGCACGATCTAAACGGGGGCGTGTCGTGAAAAGAGCAAAATCCTCGTACTTTTAACTCGGAAACGAATCGAGATAGGAGCGTCTGGTTTACGCCATTCGATTTTTCGTTCCATTTTCTATGTTTGGCTAGGATTTCAGCTCCCTACCTTGGTTGGTTTGGGAGTAGGAGCTTTCTAAACTGGGACGTACCGATTTCCAATATTTTCTCATGTCTTCGGTCAATATCTCGATCATCATTCCACATATCGATTTTGCACCTACGCCATTCTCATTTTCTCATAATTTTACGTACCCACGAATTTCTTCAGATTTTCGAAACAACGATTACGGATTTTCATTTTTTACTTTGAGAAAATAAGTGACATAATATTCTATAAGTACAAATGGACATTGAAGTTCTATTTCAAGTCGAAACGAATGGGAAAAACGATCGATTCCTACGTATTTCGATGTGAAAAAACGAATGGCATAAGCGGCAGGCCGATATCTCTTTTCTTTCTCGATATACGGGACTCCGAAGGGGTGGAAAACAGTGATTTTTCCCTCGCCGATTTTGATATGTCGTATCTCGGAAACGAATCGAGATAGGAGGTACCGGTTTACGCTACTCAATTTTTCGTTCAATTGTCTATAATAAGAAGTTTTTTGCACTCCCTACCTCAGCTCGTTTGTGATCAGGCACGATCTAAACGGGGGCGTGTCGTGAAAAGAGCGAAATTCTCGTACTTTTAACTCGAAAACGAATCAAGATAGGAGGTTCCGGTTTACGCCATTCGATTTTTCGTTCCATTTTCTATGTTTGGCTAGGATTTCAGCTCCCTACCTTGGCTGGTTTGGGAGTAGGAGCGTTCTAAACTGGGGCATACCGATTTCCAATATTTTCTCATGTCTTCGGTCAATATCTCGATCATCTATCCACATATCGATTAGGCAACTACGCCATTCCCATTTCCTCATCATTTTACGTACCCACGAATTTTTTCAGATTTTCAAACCAACGATTACGGATTTTTATTGTTTACTTTGAGAAAGTAAGTGACATAATACTCCATAAGAACAAATGGACATTGAAGTTCTATTTCAAGTCGAAACGAATGGGGATAACGATCGATTCCTACGTATTTCGATGTGAAAAAACGAATGGCACAAGCGGCAGGCCGACATCTCGTTTCTTTCTCGATATACGGGACTCCAAAGCGGTGGAAAACAGTGATTTTTCCCTCGCCGAACTTGATATGTCGTATCTCGGGAACGAATCGAGATAGGAGGTTCCGGTTTACGCTATTCGATTTTTCGTTCAATTTTCTATATTAGGAAGTTTTTTGCACTCCCTACCTTAGCTGGTTTGGGAGCAGGCACGATCTAAACGACGGCGTGTCGTGAATAGAGCGAAATCCTCGTACTTTTAACTCGGAAACGAATCGAGATGGGAGGTTCCGGTTTACGCCATTCGATTTTTCATTCCATTTTCTATGTTTGTTTAGGATTTCAGCTCCCTACCTTGGCTGCTTTGGGAGTAGGAGCGTTCTAAACGGGGGCGTGCCGATTTTCAATATTTTCTCATGTCTTCGGCCAATATCTCGATCATCTATCCACATATCGATTAGGCACCTACGCGATTCTCATTTTCTCATCATTTTACGTACCCACGATTTTTTTCAGATTTTCAAACGAACGATTACGGATTTTCATTTTTCACTTTGAGAAAATAAGTGACATAATATTCCATAAGAACAAATGGACATTGAAGTTCTATTTCAAGTCGAAACGAATGGGAAAAACGATCGATTCCTACGTATTTCGATGTGAAAAAACGAATGGCATAAGCGGCAGGCCGATATCTCTTTTCTTTCTCGATATACGGGACTCCGAAGGGGTGGTAAGCAGTGATTTTTCCCTCGCCGAACTTGATATGTCGTATCTCGGAAACGAATCGAGATAGGAGGTTCCGGTTTGCGCTATTCGATTTTTCGTTCAACTTTCTATATCAGGAAGTTTTTTGCACTCCCTACCTCAGTTGGTTTGGGATCAGGCACGATCTAAACGAGGGCGTAGCGTGAAAAGAGCGAAATCCTCGTACTTTTAACTCGGAAACGAATCGAGATAGGAGGTTCCGGTTTACGCCACTCGATTTTTCATTCCATTTTCCATGTTTGGCTAGGATTTCAGCTCCCTACCTTGGATGCTTTGGGAGTAGGAGCGTTCTAAACGGGGGCGTGCCGATTTTCAATATTTTCTCATGTCTTCGGCCAATATCTCGATCATCTATCCACATATCGATTAGGCACCTACGCCATTCTCATTTTCTCATCATTTTACGTACCCACGAATTTTTTCAGATTTTCAAACGAACGATTACGGATTTTCATTTTTTACTTTGAGAAAATAAGTGACATAATATTCCATAAGAACAAATGGACATTGAAGTTCTATTTCAAGTCGAAACGAATGGGAAAAACGATCGATTCCTAAGTATTTCGATATGATAAAACGAATGGCACAAGCGGCAGGCCGACATCTCGTTTCTTTCTCGATATACGGGACTCCGAAGCGGTGGAAAACAGTGATTTTTCCCTCGTCGAACTTGATATGTCGTATCTCGGGAACGAATCGAGATAGGAGGTTCCGGTTTACGCTATTCGATTTTTCGTTCAATTTTCTATATTAGGAAGTTTTTTGCACTCCCTGCCTCAGCTGGTTTGGGAGCAGGCACGATCTAAACGAGGGCGTGTCGTGAATAGAGCGAAATCCTCGTACTTTTAACTCGGAAACGAATCGAGATGGGAGCTTCCGGTTTACGCCATTCGATTTTTCGTTCCATTTTCTATGTTTGGCTAGGATTTCAGCTCCCTACCTTGGCTGCTTTGGGAGTAGGAGCGTTCTAAACGGGGGCGTGCCGATTTTCAATATTTTCTCATGTCTTCGGCCAATATCTCGATCATTTATCCATATATCGATTAGGCACCAGGCACCTACGAAATTCTCATTTTCTCATAATTTTACGTACCCATGAATTTCTTCAGATTTTCAAAACAACGATTACGGATTTTCATTTTTTACTTTAAGAAAATAAGTGACATAACATTCTATAAGTACAAATGGACATTGATGTTCTATTTCAAGTCGAAACGAATGGAAAAAACGATCGATTCCTACGTATTTCGATGTGAAAAAACGAATGGCATAAGCGGCAGGCCGATATCTCTTTTCTTTCTCGATATACGGGACTCCGAAGGGGTGGAAAACAGAGATTTTTCCCTCGCCGAATTTTACATGTCATATCTCGGAAACGAATAGAGATAGGAGGTTCCGGTTTACGCTATTAGATTTTTCGTTCAATTTTCTAGAACAAGAAGTTTTTTGCACTCCCTACCTCAGCTCGTTTGGGAGCAGGCACGATCTAAACGGGGGCGTGTCGTGAAAAGAGCAAAATTCTCGTACTTTTAACTCGGAAACGAATCGAGATAGGAGCGTCTGGTTTACGCCATTCGATTTTTCGTTCCATTTTCTATGTTTGGCTAGGATTTCAGCTCCCTACCTTGGTTGGTTTGGGAGTAGGAGCTTTCTAAACTGGGACGTACCGATTTCCAATATTTTCTCATGTCTTCGGTCAATATCTCGATCATCATTCCACATATCGATTTTGCACCTACGCCATTCTCATTTTCTCATAATTTTACGTACCCACGAATTTCTTCAGATTTTCGAAACAACGATTACGGATTTTCATTTTTTACTTTGAGAAAATAAGTGACATAATATTCTATAAGTACAAATGGACATTGAAGTTCTATTTCAAGTCGAAACGAATGGGAAAAACGATCGATTCCTACGTATTTCGATGTGAAAAAACGAATGGCATAAGCGGCAGGCCGATATCTCTTTTCTTTCTCGATATACGGGACTCCGAAGGGGTGGAAAACAGTGATTTTTCCCTCGCCGATTTTGATATGTCGTATCTCGGAAACGAATCGAGATAGGAAGTACCGGTTTACGCTACTCAATTTTTCGTTCAATTTTCTATAATAAGAAGTTTTTTGCACTCCCTACCTCAGCTCGTTTGTGATCAGGCACGATCTAAACGGGGGCGTGTCGTGAAAAGAGCAAAATCCTCGTACTTTTAACTCGAAAACGAATCAAGATAGGAGGTTCCGGTTTACGCCATTCGATTTTTCGTTCCATTTTCTATGTTTGGCTAGGATTTCAGCTCCCTACCTTGGCTGGTTTGGGAGTAGGAGCGTTCTAAACTGGGGCATAACGATTTCCAATATTTTCTCATGTCTTCGGTCAATATCTCGATCATCTATCCACATATCGATTAGGCACCTACGCCATTTTCATTTTCTCATCATTTTACGTACCCACGATTTTTTCCAGATTTTCAAACGAACGATTACGGATTTTCATTTTTTACTTTGAGAAAATAAGTGACATAATATTCCATAAGAACAAATGGACATTGAACTTCTATTTCAAGTCGAAGCGAATGGGAAAAACGATCGATTCCTACGTATTTCGATGTGAAAAAACGAATGGCATAAGCGGCAGGCCGATATCTCTTTTCTTTCTCGATATACGGGACTCCGAAGGGGTGGAAAACAGTGATTTTTTCCTCGCCGAACTTGATATGTCGTATCTCGGAAACGAATCGAGATAGGAGGTTCCGGTTTACGCTATTCGATTTTTCGTTCAATTTTCTATATCAGGAAGTTTTTTACACTCCCTACCTCAGCTGGTTTGGGATCAGGCACGATCTAAACGAGGGCGTAGCGTGAAAAGAGCGAAATCCTGGTACTTTTAACTCGGAAACGAATCGAGATAGGAGGTTCCGGTTTACGCCACTCGATTTTTCATTCCATTTTCCATGTTTGGCTAGGATTTCAGCTCCCTACCTTGGATGCTTTGGGAGTAGGAGCGTTCTAAACGGGGGCGTGCCGATTTTCAATATTTTCTCATGTCTTCGGCCAATATCTCGATCATCTATCCACATATCGATTCTCATTTCTCATTCTCATTTTCTCATCATTTTACGTACCTACGAATTTTTTCAGATTTTCAAACGAACGATTACGGATTTTCATTTTTTACTTTGAGAAAATAAGTGACATAATATTCCATAAGAACAAATGGACATAGAAGTTCTATTTCAAGTCGAAACGAATGGGAAAAACGATCGATTCCTACGTATTTCGATGTGATAAAACGAATGGCACAAGCGGCAGGCCGACATCTCGTTTCTTTCTCGATATACGGGACTCCGAAGCGGTGGAAGACAGTGATTTTTCCCTCGTCGAACTTGATATGTCGTATCTCGGGAACGAATCGAGATAGGAGGTTCCGGTTTACGCTATTCGATTTTTCGTTCAATTTTCTATATTAGGAAGTTTTTTGCACTCCCTGCCTCAGCTGGTTTGGGATCAGGCACGATCTAAACGAGGGCGTATCGTGAAAGGAGCGAAATCCTCGTACTTTTAACTCGGAAACGAATCGAGATAGGAGGTTCCGGTTTACGCCATTCGATTTTTCGTTCCATTTTCCATGTTTGGCTAGGATTTCAGCTCCCTACCTTGGATGCTTTGGGAGTAGGAGCGTTCTAAACGGGGGCGTGCCGATTTTCAATATTTTCTCATGTCTTCGGCCAATATCTCGATCATCTATCCACATATCGATTAGGCACCTACGCCATTCTCATTTTCTCATCATTTTACGTACCCACGAATTTTTTCAGATTTTCAAACGAACGATTACGGATTTTCATTTTTTACTTTGAGAAAATAAGTGACATAATATTCCATAAGAACAAATGGACATTGAAGTTCTATTTCAAGTCGAAACGAATGGGAAAAACGATCTATTCCTACGTATTTCGATGTGAAAAAACGAATGGCATAAGCAGGCTGATATCTCTTTTCTTTCTCGATATACGGGACTCCGATGGGGTGGAAAACAGTGATTTTTCCCTCGCCGACTTTGATATGTCGTATCTCGGAAACGAATCGAGATAGGAGGTTCCGGTTTACGCTACTCGATTTTTCGTTCAATTTTCTATAACAAGAAGTTTTTTGCACTCCCTACCTCAGCTCGTTTGTGATCAGGCACGATCTAAACGGGGGCGTGTCGTGAAAAGAGCGAAATCCTCGTACTTTTAACTCGAAAACGAATCAAGATAGGAGGTTCCTGTTTACGCCATTCGATTTTTCGTTCCATTTTCTATATTTGGCTAGGATTTCAGCTCCCTACCTTGGCTGGTTTGGGAGTAGGAGCGCTCTAAACTGGGGCATAACGATTTCCAATATTTTCCCTTGTCTTCGGTCAATATCTCGATCATCTATCCACATATCGATTAGGCACCTACGCCATTCTCATATTCTCATCATTTTACGTACCCACGAATTTTTTCAGATTTTCAAACGAACTATTACGGATTTTCATTTTTTACTTTGAGAAAATAAGTGACATAATATTCCATAAGAAAAAATGGACATTGAAGTTCTATTTCAAGTAGAAACGAATGGGAAAAACGATCGATTCCTACGTATTTCGATGTGAAAAAACGAATGGCATAAGCGGTAGGCCGACATCTCGTTTCTTTCTCAATATACGGGGCTCCGAAGCGGTGGAAAACAGTGATTTTTCCCTCGCCGAACTTGATATGTCGTATCTCGGAAACGAATCGAGATAGGAGGTTCCGGTTTACGCTATTCGATTTTTCGTTCAATTTTCTATGTCAGGAAGTTTTTTGCACTCCCTACCTCAGCTGTTTTGGGAGCAGGCACGATCTAAACGAGGGTGTGTCGTGAGAAAAGCGAAATCCTCGTACTTTTAAACTCGGAAACGAATCGAGATAGGAGGTTCCGGTTTACACCATTCGATTTTTCGTTCCATTTTCTATGTTTGGCTAGGATTTCAGCTCCCTACCTTGGCTGGTTTGGGAGTAGGAGCGTTCTAAACGGGGTCGTGCCGATTTTCAATATTTTCTCATGTCTTCGGCCAATATCTCGATCATCCATCCACATATCGATTAGGCACCTACGAAATTCTCATTTTCTCATAATTTTACGTACCCATAAATTTATTCAGATTTTCGAAACAACGATTACGGATTTTCATTTTTTACTTTGAGAAAATAAGTGACATAATATTCTATAAGTACAAATGGACATTGAAGTTCTATTTCAAGTCGAAACAAATGGGAAAAACGATCGATTCCTACGTATTTCGATGTGAAAAAACGAATGGCACAAGCGGCAGGCCGACATCTCGTTTCTTTCTCGATATACGGGACTCCGAAGCGGTGGAAAACAGTGATTTTTCCCTCGCCGACTTTGATGTGTCGTATCTCGGAAACGAATCGAGATAGGAGGTTCCGGTTTACGCTACTCGATTTTTCGTTCAATTTTCTATAACAAGAAGTTTTTTGCACTCCCTACCTCAGCTCGTTTGTGATCAGGCACGATCTAAACGGGGGCGTATCGTGAAAAGAGCGAAATCCTCGTACTTTTAACTCGGAAACGAATCGAGATAGGTGGTTCCGGTTTACGCCATTCGATTTTTCTTTCCATTTTCTATGTTTGGCTAGGATTTCAGCTCCCTACCTTGGATGCTTTGGGAGTAGGAGCGTTCTAAACGGGGGCGTGCCTATTTTCAATATTTTCTCATGTCTTCGGCCAATATCTCGATCATCTATCCACATATCGATTAGGCACCTACGCCATTCTCATTTTCTCATAATTTTACGTACCCATGAATTTATTCAGATTTTCGAAACAACGATTACGGATTTTCATTTTTTACTTTGAGAAAATAAGTCACATAATATTCTATAAGTACAAATGGACATTGAAGTTCTATTTCAAGTCGAAACGAATGGAAAAAACGATCGATTTCTACGTATTTCGATGTGAAAAAGCGAATGGCATAAGCGGCAGGCCGATATCTCTTTTCTTTCTCGATATACGGGACTCCGAAGGGGTGGAAAACAGTGATTTTTCCCTCGCCGACTTTGTCGTATCTCGGAAACGAATCGAGATAGGAGGTTCTGGTTTACGCTATTCGATTTTTCGTTCAATTTTCTATATCTGGAAGTTTTTTGCACTCCCTACCTCAGCTGGTTTGGGAGCAGGCACGATCTAAACGGGGGCGTGTCGTGAAAAGAGCGAAATCCTCATACTTTTAACTTGGAAACGAATCGAGATAGGAGGTTCCGGTTTACGCCATTCGACTTTTCGTTCCATTTTCTATGTTTGGCTAGGCTTTCAGCTCCCTACCTTGGCTGGTTTGGGAGTAGGAGCGTTCTAAACGGGAGGTGCCGATATTCAATATTATCTCATTTCTTCGGCCAATATCTCGATCATCTATCCACATATCGATTAGGCACCTACGCCATTCTCATTTTCTCATCATTTTACGTACCCATGAATTTTTTCAGATTTTCGAAAGAACGATTACGGATTTTCATTTTTTACTTTGAGAAAATAAGTGACATAATATTCTATAAGTACAAATGGACATTGAAGTTCTATTTCAAGTCGAAACGAATGGGAAAAATGATCGATTCCTACGTATTTCGATGTGAAAAAACGAATGGCACAAGCGGCAGGCCGACATCTCGTTTCTTTCTCGATATACGGGACTCCGAAGCGGTGAAAACAGTGATTTTTCCCTCCGCCGACTTTGATATGTTGTATCTCGGAAACGAATCGAGATAGGAGGTTCCGGTTTACGCTATTCGATTTTTCGTTCAATTTTCTATAACAGGAAGTTTTTGCACTCCCTACCTCAGCTGGTTTGGGAGCAGGCACGATCTAAACGGAGGCGTGTCGTGAACAGAGAGAAATCCTCGTACTTGTAACTTTCGAGATCTTGATATATCATATCTCGGCAAGGAATTAAGATAGGTGGTTTCAGTTTGCGCCACTCGATTTTTCGTTCAATTTTCTATGTTTGGTTGGTTTTTCAGCTTCCTACCTCGGTTGGTTTGGGAGCAGGCGCGATCGAAACGGGGGCGGGCCGATTTCCAACATTTTCCCACTTCTTCGACAAGACCATAATATTTTAAGATCTACTATAGCTCACGCATGATTAACATATTCGAACGGCTTTGATGTAATTCGGTAAATTAGTAAATTGTATGGTAATTTACTTGGTACCATTAAAAGTTTTATTGGTCTTAGATCGTTAAAACACGTAGGGCAATTTTTTTAATAGAATATATTAATAAAAAACATAACAGCCAAAACGAAATATGGAATTTGCAAGCACGAAAATCCGCACGCCAATGGATCTACTGCCAAGACTACGATTCTAGTATCCCTACCTAGGTAATTTATTTGCAGAAAATTCTGCAATTTTTTATAAATCTGCAATTATTTATAAATCAAATGATGATTTCTTACTATATTTATTTATGAATGCGCAGTAGGCATTTGGTATTACATTTTTGCATTCTTTCATCTCGCAGTCCTTTTCGAAACGGACAGTGTAATTTCGATTTGGAACGGCCAATAACGTTTTACCAAGGTTCCCTCATAAACGTATTAACCCTGACCTGCTCAATGTAGAGTTCAATAAACTTGCGATGAAGTCATGCGACCAGCGATACATAGGAACTGCGCGTACCGACACGGAGAATGACGCTGACATTGGAAGGCATGCGCATTTCTTATTTACCGGAACAGCTGATCTGTGTTTCTCACCTGCAGATATGCAGATCATATTGTAAATGTAAACAAGCAAAAGCATTCCAATAGCCTAATATGTTAAAGCGTTGTGCTTGTAATCCAAATGCATCGTATATAATATTAGGTATCATTAACAAACAACGTTGAATCAGCAAATTGAGGTCCTGTTGAGAGACACCTAGACAAAAATTCTGAGGTCCTAACGTCCTAACAACAAAATTCATTCAAAATAATAAATTTATATTTTAAGATTTCAGTACAATAACTAGAGATTTTAATTTCGGAATAATGTCATATGAAACGGATTCGTTCATTTTTGGCAACATAATAGCAAATGCATCAAAGAAAAGTTTCTATATTATGCGGCGGCCTGCTAACTTATAGTATAGGGGGGATGCCTTTTCAGGAAGTGGCATTTAAAAAAAAACTAAAACATTGGATCTGAAAGAGAATCAAATTTTAAGAAGAAAAGGTTCTATGAAACTTTTCATATAAATTGATAGTCTTTAAGTTATAACGACTTGAAAATTGAATTACCGCTTAATAAGGAAGTACCTATTTCAAATAGGTTTTCGTCAAATAACTCAAACGGTATCATATTGAGCGAAAACATACTAGAGACAAATAAGAAAGCTATTAAATTGAGGACAAATTTCGTTTTTTTCTAGTTTCTGTAGAGTTAACGGTTTCGGAGATCTGGTAGTATAAAGATGGCGTCCGAACGTTCGTAAGACGAAGTATTTAGTTTACCTGTTAAATATTATCTAAGAAACTATGACACTTACGCCAAAAGCGCTAACAATAAGGTGACCATTCGTCCCCCATTAGGGGGATAGTCTCCCTTTTGATGGGGCTGTCCCGCAATGGGAGTCTTCCCCAAAATGTCTCCCATTCCCGTGGTTTCACCTCCCCCCCGCTCATCAATTATGAGACCTGGACGAAAAATGTTTTCCCATTCTATCCCCCCGCTCTTCAATTATTAAACCTGAAAATCTTTTTCCATTATATCCCCCATTAGCAAGATTCAAATATGGTGACTTTATCTAACAACCAAAATGAAAGACTATTAATTAGGTTTTCAAATGATTGGATATTTCTACAGCATAAAAGGTAAAGAAGTTATGACAGAAACAATGTACTTTTTCAAAATTTTTAATAACAATGTCGCCATTTTGTTAATGTAAGTAGCCCGTAATTAAAAAAATATATATAACCAACTCGATGACTAGTTAGCGTAGACTTTAACAGTAACATGACAGTAATGACCATATAGTTTTGATTTAATAATTTTACAATGTTAATGTTTTCATAAAATTTGTGTGACTGACAGATGACGTCCAATTTACTCGAATCCTCCAATATCTCGATCACCTATCCACATATCGATTCGGCACCTACACCATTCTCATTTTCTCATCATTTTACGTACCCTTGAATTTTTTCAGATTTTTAAACTAACGATTACGGATTTTCATTTTCCACTTTGAGAAAATAAATGACATAATATTCTATCAGTATAAATAGATATTGAAGTTTTTTTCAAGTCGAAACGAATGGTGAAAACAATCGATTCCTACGTATTTCGATGTAAAAAACAAATGGCACAAGCGCCATGCCGATATCTCGTTTCTTTCTCGATATACGGGACTCCGAAGCGGTGAAAAACAGTGATTATCATATCTCGAAAACGATTCGTGATAGGAGGTTCCGATTTACGCCATTCGATTTTTAGTTTGATTACTCGTTGATGCATGTTCTACTCCTGCTGTGTGTTTCCAATCAGTGATTTGGGAGATGAAGGTTCCATTATCAAGGATGCGTGGAACCAGATCTTTGATGATGGTATGTCGCAAGGTGCAGAAGGTAATTTTTGTTTAAGTTTATATATTGAAATAGTTGAACTAAAAGATATGTTTTTGCAGATTTTGATGAGGTAGCTAAATCTTTTTTGGAACCACCGAAGAAGAAGAAATAGACGCTTCATCCTGATTATGCCATTGCGCATGGTTTGGTTTTTTGAAAGAAGGAAAAAAATTAAAAATTTAGCGTATGTTCTTTTGCAGTTTCCGGTGGTTTCGGAAGAATTGACTGAGAGTTTCTTTTTGTAAATGGTATGTACTTTGTTTTTTTTAATCATTTTAACGCATATGACTTTTCCTCATAGCTCCGTTGCATTTTATAAAAGGAATGTCATATGCATTTATTTTATTGATGATTTGATTGACGAACAAACTGTTTTAAAGTTGAAATATTAATGTAATAATGGTAGTAATTAATTTATCATAGGTTCTTAATTTCAGCTAATGTACTATCATTACTTGTACCAACATTATTACTTATGTATTTTCATACCGCCGCATCGATGACATCCTGTATAGTATTGCGACTTATAAAGCGAAAGCGCAACGGAGCTATGAGGACAAGTGAAATGCAACATGCGTTGTTGGAGCGGGGTCGCATTTCATTTTGTTGTATATCTTATTTATTATTCGCCGTAAAATTATAAATCATATGCCATTACTTTCGGAAAGGATAAAGCAAATGTTTCTTAAGCGAACAAAATTTTGATTTGAGCTCTTGTTTCGGAGGTAATACTATGGAGACCCAAGATAAATAAACAAATCGATATTTCTTCTTGAAATTTGGGCTATTTATTCTCCAGTGCCTATTATTTTGTTTCTGTTATTTGAAGATAATCCAAAGCTTGTTAAAATAACATCGAATAAAGCGGTTTTGAGAACATAATGCACATTTTTAGTTTTTCTTTTTTTAAATTTTTGTCACGAAAATGGTAAACTCATCTAACTTGAATAACTATCCTTATGTTCATGTATACAGCTTTGTAAAACTTTTATTATTACTGATACAATAAAAAAATATATATTTCGCGAAGAGGATTTGAACCCGAGACGTCCGCATCCTGAATAAAAATGTGCTAGTCGCCTTAACCACTGGGCTATCTAGCGACTAAAGTCCGATTTATAAAAACATAATATAACATTTAGACATATTTGGTGATATTCGGATCTCTAACAAAATCGCCAAAGACCCCACTTTCGGGCCTCTATATAGTATCTTTTAGCAATTGTAGCTTTGGATTATTTTCAAGTGGCAGAGACAAAAAATAATGGACATTGGAGAATTATCAGTCCAAATTTCAATAAGAAATGTCGATTTGTTTATTTATAAGTGACATAAACGTAAAAACTAACGTATATCAGCTCCAAATGCAAGTAGAGCATTATTTTTTTTCTTTTCAGTTGACTTTTTTTAATCTACTTTTATTACTCCTTTGTTATTTTTGATGTCATAAAAAAAACGGAGTTATTTGAATTTGTTTATAACTACAATTTCGAAAATTATAAACAACTGCAATAAAATAAGGGTTTAAATTTTCAAAAAAAAATCTCTCCGTGATCTTAAAGTACATATAAAAAGCTACAATTTGAGCCATCGTACACATGGTTTTGATGGCAGGATTTCACTTTCACAAGGGTGCAAAGTTTTAGCAAAAATTGTATATTTGAGCAGTTTTAATAATCATTTTGATTTGAAATTTTAAGTGGTGATTGTACTTTATAAGAGCTATATTTCTCCATCCATTGAATATTATCCATTATTTTTGAAAGAACCGTGATTTGTTTAGAAACGCATAAAGCAATGAATTTACAAGTAAAATTGAAAATTTTTAAAAACCGCAGATCAATGTATCTAATCGTACCAGTTTCATGTGACCGAATCAAAATGAGGCCTAAATCATGTTCGGCTACCATAATTGTCTGCACATTTTCAATTTTACTTCAATCGGACAATTTCTAGAGAAGTTCAACATGGCGAATTCAAGATGGCGACCAAACATCAAAATCTAATATGGCCTATAACCTTCTCGACAAAATACTCTTTCAAATAAAAAAAACTGCATCAAAATCGGATCACCCGTTAAAGAGATATGAAGCCACAGACAGACAGACAGACATACAAACATACGCGTTAAACTTATAACACCCCTCTGTTGGGGTCGGGGGTTAATAAGTTTTTAATTTTTTTAAATAATAGTTACAATTGGAATGAATTATAGTTTATGTAGGTACTTTTATTGTACAGCTGTTGTAAAATTTTCGTTGTTATTTTATGTTATAAAATATTTGTTCATCTCGGGATTTTATTTTCATTCTTATAATATATCAAACTTTTCTGCTTCTATGTAACCCATTTTGATCAAATAATAATACGAAATGTCAAACAGTAACAATGTGTCATAGTAAGAGCGTAAGAGTACAAATTACTGCGCTTCCTTCAATAACCATATAAAACCGCTGCCCAAGAAATCACTACTTCCACATCCAGATGTGCTACCCAAATCTCTCACAACGAAAAAATTTTGTATGTGGAAATAATTGTTTATGGAACTTTAATAATATAATCGAAATCGTCTACTCCAAAAACCCATAAAACGATATCCCACATCGGTAGTGGGGTGGGAGTGGTGATAGGAAGGTGAGAGTGGGAATGGATGAAGTAAAAAAAGTATTTTGAGGCCTTTGGTTCTTGTACACACACTAAATCACAATTTTTTTCACCCCCTTTTATAATGGGGTGGGGTGGTAATGGGTGTGGCTAATGTCAAAAATTTTTCTGAGGCCTTAGCTTCTCTTGTATATACTAAATACCAATTTTATGGACTCTTACCTGCTTGATTTACCTACTTACCCCATTTACCCCAATTTACATCTCAACCCTCAACGGAATAACGAAAATAATGAAAATAATGAAAATATAATTTAGTTCCAGATCTCGTTAAAATACATATGTGTACCAAATTTCAAGTCAATATCTTAAACAGTTCCAGAGTAATCGTCCGCACAAGAAAAGTTACAGACCGACAGACACAGAACGACAGACATAATTTTCTTCTCAAATTTAAAATCTCGACGTTTCATGACATTCTAAGCCTATTTGACCAATAAAAATCTTTTAAATTTTTCTTTGCGTTACTCTATACTTCCACTGGATGTTAGTACAGGAAAACTTTCCCACATAACACACTATGTACTTAGTATGTACTTGTACATACTAAATACAAACAGTTTGTGCTTAGTATGTACAAGTACATACTAAGTACATAGTGTGTTATGTGGGTTACCATAACTCGAAAGAAATTTGTGCAGATCTTAAACTTTGGTTATAGGTTCAAAATAGACAAAAGTTCACGAAACAAAAAAGTTTAGGAGTTTTACGGATCTGCGGGAATCTATAGGGGAGTGAAAAGGGGTATTTTTAATTAAAAAATCGATTTTTCTCTATTTTCTCGGGAAACATGGCATTTAAAAAAAATAGTTCGTATAGAAGTTGTTTCTGACAAAATTATCTATAATTTGGTGTTTTTAAATGTAATTTAATAGCAATAATTAAAATAATTAAAATTTGGGATTTTAGCTTGAAAAACCGCTGCCCAAGGAATCACTACTTCCACATTCAGATTTTCTATCCAAGTCACTCACAGCGAAAAAATTTTGTATGTGGAAATAATTGCTTATGGAACTTTAATAATATACATATATCTACCTGATATTTGAAATCCTCTACCTCAATACCTATAAAACGATACCCCACATCAGTAGTGGGGTGGGGGTGGTGATAGGGGGTGGTAGTGGGGGTGAATGAAGTAAAAAAATATTTTGGGGTTTCTGGTTCTTGTACACACACTAAATCACAATTTTTTTCATCCCCTTTAATAATGGGGCGAGGGTGGTAATGGGGGTGGCTAATGCCAAACATTTTTTTGAGACCTAAGCTTCTCTTTTGTATATACTAAATACCAATTTTCTGGACTCTTACCTGCTTGATTTACCTATTTACCCCAATTTACCCCCCAACCCTTCGACGAAATAAGATGAAGAAATAATCTAGTTCCAGATCTCGTTAAAGTACATATGTGTACCAAATTTCAAGTCAATATCTTAAACGGTTCCAGAGTAAACGTGCGCACAAAAAAAGTTACATAGATAGACCGACAGACAGACAGACAAATTTTTTTTTCGCTCAAACTTAAAATCTCGACGTTTCATGACATTCTAAGCCTATTTGAACAACAAAAATTTAAAAAAAATTTTTTGTCGTACGATACTTCCTCTGGATGTGGAAGTAAGTATAGAAATAATAATTGAAACTTAATAGTTTCATGAAAGGCGCAACGTCATATTTCATTCAAAGTAATATAAATTATTGAAATACGTAAAGCCCGTGTTTTTACAATTTAACTACACCACACAAAAATTTCAATGAGCGGGTGGCAGGCAAAAGGGACTCGGATTCCTTCAACGCACAACCAATCAACGTCTCGGAACTTGTTGCTAGGCTATAGTTGTAGTAGCTTCTTTATCTCGTCTCTAAAAAGTTGATGATGATGAATACCTATAATAATATAAACCTTAGGTTCTTAGGTATTTCTATTTCAGTATTTCAGTCCTTTAGTGTTTGCCAGTGGTCAAAGTTGTGTTTGTAATATTGCGCTTTTTACTCATTTTGTGGTTTTAGTAGCTATTATTTTTTGGTGAATTTCTTATTTTTTAATTATTTCGTCATGTAGCACTTACAGGAAAAAATTGAAAGAAATCACCGTAACTCGAAAAAAAAATTGTGCAGGCTTTAAACTTTGGTTATAAGTTTAAAATACGCCAAAGTTCACGAAAAAAAAAGTTTAGGAGTTTTACGGATCCGCGGGAACCTATAGGGGGTAAAAAGAGGTATTTTTAATAAAAAAAATCGATTTTTCTCTATTTTCTCGGGAAATAGGTATGGCATTTACAAAAAAATAGTTCAAATAAAAGTTGTTTCTGGCAAAATTATCTTTAATTTAGTGTTTTTAAATTAATTTCATAGCAATATCTAATTAACCGAAATACTTACTGCCATTTTTCGATGGGAGATGGCGAATATGGCACTTTTTTTTATAAAACAAGTGTTTTAAAAGAACAGAATAAATTGAGCATCTAGGTGATGCTAAATATTAACCAGAAACAGCATTTTTGAAAGAAGAATTAATTACTGAGCATTTACAATAACAAAATGCCGACATTTTGTTAAGAAAAATGTGAAAACGCACATTGAATCGGCCATAACTTCTTTATTTTTTGTGATGTAGAAACAAATAAAAAATCATTTTAAAGATTGATTAATTACTTTTAATTTTGTTTCTTAGAACTTTTGATGGAAGTGTCACAGTTTCTAAGTAATTCAACATTTTAAACTAAATATAGGTAGGTACCTACTTCATCCTAAAAACGGTCGGATACCTACCATATATGAAATTAAATATCTCCGAAACAATCAACCCTACACAAATACCTATATAAAACATAATAAATTTCTTCTCAGTTTCTAAGCTTCATTTTTGATGTCCACCATATTTTCTCTTAAACTAATGTTTATTGAAATATTTGCAGATAAACAAGAATGTTACGTTTTTTCTAAAATCCCTTTAGTTTAAAATGATTTTTTTTTCTAAAGCAAGCGCTGTAAGCTGATGAAAAAGCGTCTAGGTCGCACTATATATTAACGAAAAACAGTATATGAAACAAATGTGAAAAGTACATTGTTTCTGTCATATCATAACTTCTGTTTAGATCAACCAAGAACTATTATTTATTTTCTATGTACCTAGCTGTAGCAGTGTAGCGGCAACACCGACAGTCTAGCCGACTGCGCAATACAGCGGGTCGAGCCTATGTTTTCATATTATTATGAGTTAGTTACACATATCCATTACACAGTAGTGTGAAGTCGTATTGTCATGCTTGAATTATTATTCATTTAATACATTTTAATGTACATGTGTGCACATAATGTTGTAGTACTGTTCATGTATAAGTGCAATAACTCAAGTCATTAAAATTCATACTAAATTAAGTGGTGTTATTTATACTTATCATCGAAGGTGACCAGTGTAAATCACCGTGCCGCCAGAAAATTACAATTCCAGCAGGGGAACAGGTAACAGGTGAGAATCATCACATCAGGGAGATTCAGGGATAACTTCTTTGTTTTTTATGCTATTAAAATAAGAAAAAAAATAAACATTTAACAGCCTATAATTAATAGTTTTTCATTTTGTTTATTAGCGTTTTTGGCCATAGTTTCTGAGATATTTAACATTTAAGTAAATCGCCTTATAAACGTTCGGATGTCACCTTTAGACGTCCAGATCTCCGAAACCATTTATTCTATAAAAATTAGAAAAAAACGAAATTCCTTAATTCATCTGAACGTCTATAAGAAGTATTTAGTTTAAATGTTAAATATCTCAGAAACTATGGCACATACATCAAAAGCGTTTACAATCAAAATAAAAGAATATTAATTCGGCTTTCAAACGATTTTTTTTCCATTTCTATAGCATAGAAAACAAAGAAGTTATGACGAAAAAAATGTACCTAGTTTTTCAATTTTTTTTAATAAAAAAGTCGCCATTTTGCGAGCCATTTTGTTAATGTAAGTAGTCGGTAATTTAAAAAATATATTCGAATAACTGTTCTTCGTTAAAATATAGTACCTACCCAGCAAACACTCATAATTGGCACATAAATGGTCACACGCACCGTCGCCAGCTTTATCATAATTGGCACTTTTATGGGGAGCCACAAGCGGACCATTGGCGAAATGTCCCACCGGCCAGCAGCTGGCCATCCTTCAATTTGCCAGCAGTGTACAATAATACTGGGCCATCAAAGGACCACTGATGATGCCACCACCCTTTTGCTAGCATATTTTTGGCTGTAATCTCACACATTTTTCAATAAGTTGGATTATAGGTACACTTTCAAGCAGTAATATATTTTGCATAACCTACTAGATTCTGGTACATAATTCTCTTATGTGAAATTTACATAGGAGAATAGCAAAATATATACTTACGTTATAAAAGGATTATAATCCAATATTGAAAAATATGTTATAGATATACCAGACCAAACAAATAATGCCGTAAATATTGATATTTTGTGAATTGAGAAGAGGAAATGCCAGGTATCAATAAAAGCAAAATAAGTTGTAAGCTAACAATAAAATATTTATTAAATAAGAAAGTTAAAACAATAAAAGTTATACGACAACAGAAACAAAAGTCCTTTCCTTAATATTAGGCTTGATGTTGAGATGCAGGATTTTGTACAAACTTCCATATAAAACACTTATTTGAAAGCGATGTGATGAAAACTGGATGGCTGACGAAGAACTTTAGCTAACTGTTTTTCAATTATTACACTATAATTATATAATGAACAATATAAGATCACAACACACTTTGTTACGCAAAATAAGTACTTAAAAGACTTAACAAACTGTCCAAACCACAAAGTCAGCTTACACAAATTTTAACGCAAAGGCCAAGTTTAGAACGAAAATGCAAATGGCAGATACTGCTCGGTGACGCTCTTGAGAGATTTTCCACAATGCGCATGCGCGTAATCATTTACGTTTTAGCCTGCATATTACCATAAAAGTACCATCAACGTATAAACTGAAGCAGCATTTTTTATGGTTGCACAATAATGGACCATTTCTGGTTATTATGTGGCAATTCATAACAACATGAAGTTATGGTACACCTGCATATAATTTATTATGGGCCACAAAAGGCTCGCCTATGCCATAAGAAAACCATTGATCGCTACAATGGCCCATTTAAGGGCCGCAATTTTTGTGTTTGCTGGGTATACCTAAACGCTCAAATTTTTTCGTCCGCTTACAGCGCTTGCTTTAGAAAAAAAATGCATTTTAAATTGTAAACGAATTTTAGAAAAAATGTAGCATTTTTGTCCCTCTGCAGATATCTCAATAAATATAAGTTTTAGTCAAAAACAAAAATGAAGCTCATAAACTGAGAATGAATTTGTTTTCTTTGATATACCTATTTGTGTAGGGTTGATAGTTTCAGAGATATTTAATTTTATAGATGACCGTTTTTAGGATGAAGTATTTAGTTTAAAATGTTAAATATCTTAGAAACTGTGACGCTTCCATAAAAAATTCAAAGGAATAAAATTAAAGATAATTAATCAATCTTTAAAATGATTTTTTGTTTGTTTCTACATCACAAAAAATAAAGACATTATGGCCGATTTAATTTCACATTTCACATTTTTTTGAACAAAATGTCATTTTGTTATTGTAATTGCTCATATAGTAATTAATTTTTTTGTGGGATGGTTTTACCCCTTGAGGGCAAAAGCAAGTATTCAGATCATATAGAAAATGAAGACAATAACTTTTACTACAATAATAACCCATAATGAAAAATTATTATATATGAGATTATTCCGAAATTTTACGTTTTTTTTACCTCTAGATACTGTACTACTGTTAAGAGGACAATCTGCAGTAAGACAAAACATATTTTCATTGATATATATGAAAAGGGTATATACGGGTGGGCGTGCACCTTTGACCAATGAAATATGCCGACCAAGTAAAAAGGCGGAGAATAACATATTGTGTAATATATAAGAGAAATAGTTCAAATATATTTCTGTCGTACAGAGTCGAATTTCGCGTTGGGTGCACAAGAATTTTTATTTAAAATAATTTGAGTAGGAAAACTGAATGCGGTTGTAGTGATTCCTTAGGCAGTGGTTTTTAATTAAAAGAAAAAACTATCTGTAGGTACATAATGTATATTTACAGTGTACAGGGTGTCCTAGTTAACGTGTTATGTCCGATTTTCTCGGTAGTTTTTGAGATAAGTATTTTTTTTTTTTCGGGGAATCTATGCCGCTAAGAAACATATAATTGAACATCAAAGAAGAATTGATCGGATTATTTATGTTCTTAATTGACTATTAAAGCATTAAAGGAAAGTAAAAAAAGGCATGTAAATTTTAAATATCACTTCCGGTTTACATGGCAATGGCGTTCTTTTTCTTGAAAATAGAATATTGATTACTTCCACATCCAGTGGTAGTATAGTAACAAAAAATTTTTGAATGTTTTTATTGTTCAAATAGGCTTAGACTGTCATGAAAGGTCGACATTTTAAGTTTGAGCAAAAAAAAAATTCTGCCTGTCTGTCTAACTTTTTTGTGCGCACGATTACTCTGGAACCGTTTAAGATATTGACTTGAAATTTGGTACACTTATGTACTTTAACGGGATCTGGAACTAGATTATATTTTCATCTTATTCCATCGAAGGGTTGGGTTGTAAATTGGGGTAAATGGGGAGGTAAACAGGTAAATCAAGCAGGTAAGAGTCCGTAAAATTGGTATTTAGTATATATAAGAGAAGCTAGGGTCTCGAAAAAATTTTTGACATTAGCTACCCCCATTACCACCCCTACCCCACTTTTTAAGGGGACGAAAAAAAAGTGTGATTTAGTGTATGTACAAGAACCAAAAACCTCAAAATATTTTTTTACCATAGGCCAAGAATTTTTATTGAAAAATTACCAAAAATCCTCGTTATGTTGGGGCGATGCCTATTACGAATAACTGGCAAAATAAGGATACATATATTACTTCAACATCCAGTGGAAGTATAGTAACGACAAAAAAATTTTTTAAAAATTTTTATTGTTCAAATAGGCTTAGAATGTCATGAAACGTCGAGATTTTAAGTTTGAGCAAAAAAAATTCTGTCTGTCTGTCGGTCTAACTTTTTTTTTGTGCGCACGTTTACTCTGGAACCGTTTGAGATACTCACTTGAAATTTAGTACACTTATGTACTTTAACGAGATCTAGAACTAGATTATATTTTCATCTTGTTCCGTCGAAGAGTTGGGGGTAAATTGGGGTAAATTTGGGGTAAATAGGTAAATCAAGCAGGTAAGAGTTCATAAAATTGGTATTTACTATATACAAGAGAAGCTAAGGTCTCAAAAAAAATTTTGGCATTAGCCCCCACCCCATTATTAAAGGGGATGAAAAAAAATTTAATTTAGTGTGTGTACAAGAACTAGAAACCTCAAAATATTTTTTTACCTTATCCACCCCCATTACCACCCTCTATCACCACCCTCACCCCATTACCGATGTGGGGTATCGTTTTATGGGTTTTTGAGGTAGAGAATTTCAAATATTATATTATTAAACAATTATTTCCACATACAACATTTTTTCGTTGTGAGTGACTTGGATAGAAAATCTGGATGTGGAAGTTGGGCAGCGGTTTTTTTTATTGTTAAATTAGTGTACAATATCGATAATTCTATCATTCCCAATTGAAATTAAAATTTTGTGGACATGCCTATTGAAAGTCGCATTTCGGAGATATGAACTTTACTTTGCTTTTTTTTAAAGGAACACTCCATATATGTACCATTTGAAACGCCATAAAAAAAGCTTTGTATTTATAATATAATACATGGTACTTATCTTAAACAAATTTTGTCTAATTTACTATAAATTTACAATTTATCAAATTAGCCATGGAAAACAAAAGTATGTAAATTAAAATAAACAATATGTTAGTTCTGTCTAATTTCACTTTATTTTAAATAAAATGGAGAATTTCAATAATTGATACAGTGTGTTTCACTTGAAATGGTAACACCCCAATAACTTTATTTTTTTTCCGATTTGAATCGCATTTTACTTAAGTATAGAACAAACTAGTATCTACTTATGATCAGAAAAACATTCGCCTCCTACGGTACCAAAGCCACCTGCGGTACCAAAATATGTGGAGAAAATCGGAAAATCATATTAGGCATTTTTTTATCGGAAAATTTTGTTAATAAAACTTGTTAAGAATTGTCCAAAATGGCCAAAATTTAATCAAAATTAAAAAATGAAAAACTTGAAATTTAAAAAATTTTGAAAATAATTAGGTATTTAAAAAAAAACTGTTTTACAACTACCTGCAGCTTGGGTTTAATTTCAAACAAAATTGTCATAGTACAGTTTTCTAAACGAAAAAACCCATTCAAATGATATTTTCGGACTTGGACATTATTTTAATAAAAATTTATATATTTTTTTTGATTAAATTTTGGACTTAAGGTTTCTGAACAATTCTTTCATTAACAAAATTTTCCAATAAAAATATGCCTAATATGATTTTTTGATTTTATCCGCATATTTTGGTACCGCAGGTGGCTTTGCATTTGTAGGACGTGAATTTTTTTCTGGTAATAAGTAGATCCTAATTTGTTCCATAAGTAAAATTAGATTCAAATCGGAAAAAAAATTTAAAAAGTGAACAGACTGGGTCATATATCATTGAAAAGATTTTTCTATGGCCTTTCAAATAGTGTAAAAATATATGGGGGTGTTCTATTTAAAAAAACCGCTGCCCAAGGAATCATTACTTCCGCATCCAGATTTTCGATCCAACTCATTCACAACGAAAAAATTTAGTAATGGGGTGGGGGTGGCTAATGCCAAACATTTTTTGAGACCTTAGCTTCTCTTGTATATACTAAATACCAATTTTCTGGACTATTAGCTGCTTGATTTAGCTGGTTACCCCAAATTTACCCCAATTTACCCCCCAACCCTCTGACGGAACAAAATGAAAATATAATCTAGTTCCAGATCTCGTTAAAGTACATTTGTGTACCAAATTTCAAGTCAATATCTTAAACGGTTACAGAGTAAACGTGCGCACAAAAAAGTTACAGACCGACAGACAGAAATTTTTTTTTCGCTCAAACTTAAAATCTCGACGTTTCATGACATTCTGAGCCTATTTAAACAATAAAAATTTAAAAAAATTTTTTTGTCGTTACTATACTTCCACTGGATGTGGAAGTAAAACCAAGGTAAAGCTCATATCTCCGAAATTCGACTTGTTTGAATTGTTTTGCTGAAATGATGTTTGGAAAATACATGTGATATCTCATAACTTTTATTTTTGAACGTATTTACGTAACTCCAAAAATAAAGAAGTTAAATGAGGTTTTAACGTTTGCACAACCACCCTGTACTGTTGACTATAATAAGGAACTTTAGTCTAGTTATTATAAAAAACACGTTCTCAAATAAATTAAACATGTTCTGATAGAACATATTAATAATAATAATTTTTTGTTTTTATGTCTTTGGTGTTTTTCAAAAAAATTGCCGCGCTTGGATTTTACCCTATAGCCCCCCCCCCCCCCCCTAAATCCGCCACTGACTGCGCTCCGTCAGAAACCCTAAAATACCTATAAGCATGTTTGGAGCATATTTAATGTCCGATATATCAAAAAATATTACAGCTATATCCTTATATGTTTGAAATCAGGGATAAAGGATCTAAAAGAATATGTAAAAATATACAGGGTTTTTCATTTAAAAAGCAACCTTCATTGTTATATCACGTGACATATCCAAGCAATTGTTTTTTAATTGCATTTAAAAAAATATGTATACAACCTTACAACTCTTATACGAAACTTTTTTTTGTCTCCAATAATAACATAAATAAAGGGGGTCAAAATATAGTTATAATTCGTCCGCTGTCTTGGATTCCTAAATTTTTACCAAAAATTCGTAACCCGCATCCCGAAAATCCCCAGATATCGATTTTCATTCGAATAGGATCACAGATGACAAAATTCATCCGCCATCTTGGTTTTCTAAATTTTGACCGAAAATTCGTAACCCGCATCCCCGAAAACCCCCAGACATCGATTTTCAGCCAAATAGGACCATAGATGACGAAATTCGTCCGCCATCTTGGAGTCCTAAATTTTGATAAAAAATTCGTAACCCGCATCCCCGAAAACCCCCAGATATCGATTTTCAGCCAAATAGGACCATAGATGACGAAATTCGTCCGCCATCTTGGAGTCCTAAATTTTGATCAAAAATTCGTAACCCGCATCCCCGAAAACCCCCAGATATCGATTTTCAGCCAAATAGGACCATAGATGACGAAATTCGTCCGCCATCTTGGAGTCCTAAATTTTGATCAAAAATTCGTAACCCGCATCCCCGAAAACCCCCAGATATCGATTTTCAGTCGAATAGGACTATAGATCACGAAATTCGTCCGCCATCTTAGATTCCTAAATTTTGACCAAAAATTCGTAACCCGCATCCCCGAAAACCCTCCGATATCGATTTTTAGTCAAATAGGACCATAGATGACGAAATTCGTCCGCCATCTTGGAGTCCTAAATTTTGATCAAAAATTCATAACCCGCATCCCCGAAAACCCCCAGATATCGATTTTCAGTCGAATATGTCCATAGATGACGAAATTCGTCCGCCATCTTGGATTCCTAAATTTTGACCAAAAATTCGTAACCCGCATCCCCGAAAACCATCCGATATCGATTTTTAGTCAAATAGGACCATAGATGACGAAATTCGTCCGCCATCTTGGAGTCCTAAATTTTGATCAAAAATTCATAACCCGCATCCCCGAAAACCCCCAGATATCGATTTTCAGTCGAATAGGTCCATAGATGACGAAATTCGTCCGCCATCTTGGATTCCTAAATTTTGACCAAAAATTCGTAAACCGCATCCCCGAAAACCCCCAGATATCGATTTTCAGTCGAATAGGATCGTAGATGACGAAATTCGTCCGTCATTTTGGATTCCTAAATATCTTAGCAGTATGAGATTCCTCGGAAAACTTACGTCAGATTGGATTTTGAACCATAAACTTATCTCAGAAACTACCGAGAAAACCCAGCATAGCGCGTTGACTGGGACACCCTGTACATTTTGCTTGGTAATAATTTCGAATAAATTGATTTCTGACCTAACTAAAAACCGCATTCAAATTTTCATAATAAAATTTGTAGGAGTGTTTATACAAAACCGGTCCTCTCTATTTGGCACCTTTTATTTATGTATTAACATTTTCAAGAATTTCATCTATTAAGTAATTCCTGTAAGATAAAATAATTTATAAATAAATTTAAGATATTACCAGAACTCCTAAATGCTTCCCTGGCAAGCATTCATTCGCGTCAGGTCTCCATGACAACAAGTTCCTCCCTAAAGTCTGAGAGCGTGTAAAGCTATGCGAATGCCGAGGCGAGTGCCATCTATTGACGGCAAAATTGGAAACTATTTATTGAATCTATGTTTGAAAATTAAGAGGTTATATTTTATCCACGTAATTAATTATGGACTATCTAGGTCGTCACGATTTCGTTTTTTGTAAATTCCAATTTTTCGACGTCCATTTTTTCGTTGATCACGTGTTTTTGACTAAAACAAAAAAATAAAAACGTGACGAACTAGAATATATATTTTAATACATACGTACAAAATTTGAAGTTTCTATCTTCAAAAATAAGCCGAATAATTCGTTTCTTCATTTCACTGACCGCAGATTATACTCTTAATTAACAAATTTTTTTAGAGTTTGCGTTTATATTTCAAGTCGGATAATTGTTAAACAAAAGCCACTAGAGACCTTATGTCAACTATACTTTATGAGATTATGACATTGCGATCTTATAGTCTATTAGTTATTAATTATTTAAGCTAACAATAAACTAAAAAATGAAAAAGAGAGGTTGAAATTTTTTTTATTAATTTTAATTATTATTACTGTTTTTATATTAAAAAATACTATAAGATTACATAAAGTTTAAATTTTTAGTGCTATTTGTTTAAACAAATTTTATAAAGAAATAGATAAATTACGTATTTTTATTGTTTATAATAATCGTTTTCCTTTTTTCATTATTTAAACAAATTATTAAGAAAAAAATTCTTAAAATTTATTATTTGCAATTCTCGAGGCAATTCTTTACAAGGTGAAAAAAAAAGATTTTTTGTTGTGACCTAATTTGTTTGTTTATTTAAAAAACAATTTATTATTAACAATCGCCGAATATGTTTATATTTTTTTTGACAACAAAAAAAATAACAAAAACAACCGTATACCTACTTAAATGTAAAAAAAAAATTTCTATATTTAAAATTTAAAATTCTATAAAAAATATTAAAAATTTTTTTTTGACATGTTCAGGTGTACGGTTGTTTTTGTTATTTTTTTTCTGTCTAAAAAAAATATGAACACATTCGGCGACTGCTAATATCGTTTATTAAATAAACAAATAAATTAACAAAAAAAAAAACAAATCCAAAAAGTCTTCGTGGGTGTAATTTAAACGCGGTGGCATTTTTTGACATAAGAGAATGACTGACATTACTGATTGTTTCTGATCATATGGCTAATGTGACAAAATTTTTACTACAGTATGTCCCCGGATTGTGTTTGCGACAGGTGTAAAATACTAAAAAAAAATTAGTACGGATTTCATTTTCTGCAGTCTCGGTCTGCTTGACGTAAAATGGATTTTTACCAAATTTCAGTTAAAATGGGATCTAACTCGCGGAATTAATCTAAGAAGAAAATAAATCATTCTATTCTAATTATTGCGTCATGTAGTACAGGAAAAGATTGAAAAAAATCACCGTAACTCGAAAAAAAAATTGTGCAGGCTTTAAACTTTGGTTATAAGTTTAAAATAGGCCAAAGTTCACGAAACAAAAAAGTTTAGGAATTTTACGGATCCGCGGGAATCTATAGGGGGTAAAAAGGGATATTTTTAATAAAAAAAAAATCGATTTTTCTCTATTTCTTCGGGAAATAGGTATGGCATGAACGGTAATTAAATTCCCTACATCTGTCGAGGCAGATTTTTAAATGACTCGGTCAACTTTTATTAATGGCATAATAATAAACTGCCAATTAACTGTAAAAAAAAATATTAAAAATTTAAATAATGAAGCAATATCGCTATATTCATATGAAAATTAAATTTTTTAGTCTACACATAGTACATAAACTATATAGTAATAAAATCAAACTGCGAAATATATAATTTGACAACTAACAGCTGTCAAAAAGATAAAATTAACACAAAATAATATTTAAAAAAAATAAAATATTTAAAAATTTGGCTCGACAGGTGTGTAGGGGAATTAATTAACTTTAATTTAAAAAAAAATTTATCCCGATCCGATGGATATTAAGGTCTAGAGGTTTTTGAACAGTAAAATCCGGAATTTCCCCACTGTGACTGGTTACATTCTACAACTTATCCTGTTTACCGCCATACAAAACGGTGACTCAAAATTCGAGGACAATTACCCCCTACCTCAAGCGGGTCATTGCGAGCTCGTTCCTTGCTCAATTATTAACATTACGGAAATTCTCAGCGTTGTCACATTTTTTCGTGCGAATCTATTTTTTTTTTAATCTACTACAAATCTACTAAAGCAATTTTTAAGAAGTTGTTATTGATCTTTTTTTATGTAATGATAGTTTGATTTAATTTTAAATAGATAACAAAAACATAAGAAATTAAGGGAAAACAAAAAACGACACATTAAGGGAAAAATACACTTCGGGAATCCGGAATAAAGTCAGAATTGATTTGATTTATTCAGGTCAAAACTTAACATATATTACAAAACATAATTATTGCCTATATATGTATCTTAAAACTAGCAAAGAAAAAAAAACAACCGATTCTGATATTAAAAACTTATAGTGCAGTCGAATTGATTTAATTTAATTTTTTTCGGCGACAACATTCCACCTGAAATTTTATTGATGATTCTTATGTATTATGACTTGATTACGAAAAAAATATTTGTGCCCAAAAATTATTTGTGCGTCAAAAGTTATATGCACTTTTTGACGAGTTTTCACGGATTTTCAACTTATCTGCTTAATATATCTTGTATTAGTAATCGGATGGGAATTTTAAAAATACTGGCTTATTTGAAATAAATTTCTTAAAAAATATAGACCTATCCGATATGTATTGGCCAATCCGTCATCTTGGGAAAAAATCAAAAACACCAAGAATGATCGAAAAAATCAAAATTGAATATCTTTTCTAAAAGAAAAATAAAACTCATTTATGGTCAAATATAATGTCCCAATCCCGGACGCCGTATGTCAAATAGAACGGTCAAAGATGGCGGACGAAATGAAATTTTTAATTCAACGTCAATTATCAAGGAGGCATTGTACGCCACTTTTTTTTTCGATTGTACGTTATTTTATATACTTTTAGGAGATAGAGTTTATTTTTTTTCTTTTCAAAAAAGAGCATTTTTACAATTTTCAAAAATGCATTTTCTTTGACCCTCTTCACCCAATTTTCATCGAAACAAAATGAAATATAAAAACCGCTGCCCAAGGAATCACTACTTCCACATCCAGATTTTCTATCCAAGTCACTCACAACGAAAAAATTTCGTATGTGGAAATAATTGTTTATGGAACTTTAATAATATAATATTTGAAATCCTCTACCCCAAAAACCCATAAAACGATACCCTACATCGGTGGGGTGGGGGTGGTGATAGGGGGTGGTAGTGGGGGTGGATGAAGTAAAAAAATATTTTGAGGTTTCTGGTTCTTGTACATCACTAAATCACATTTTTTTTCATCCCCTTTAATAATGGGGTGGGGGTGGTAATGGGACTGGCTAAGGCCAAATTTTTTTTTGAGACCTTAGCTTCTCTTGTATATACTAAATACCAATTTTATGGATTCTTACCTGCTTGATCTACCTATTTATCCCAAATTTACCCCAATTTACCCCCCAACCCTTCGACGGAACAAGATGAAAATATAATCTAGTTCTAGATCTCATTAAAGTACATATGTGTACCAAATTTCAAGTCAATATCTCAAACGGTTCCAGAGTAAATGTGCGCACAAAAAAAAAGTTAGACAGACAGAAGACAGACAGAAATTTTTTTTTCGCTCAAACTTAAAATCTCGACGATTCATGACATTCTAAGCCTATCTGAACAATAAAAATTTTTTTAAATTTTTTGTCGTTACTATACTTCCACTGGATGTGGAAGTAATATCATGAAAGAACTTTTCGAAATCTACCATTTTAAGAAATTTATTTTAACTTCGGCCAATTAAGAACGAACAATAACTATTTTTGTGGGTACCCCAAATTGAAAAAAGAAACATCAAAATCAGTTAACAAACACCAAAGTTATGACTTATGTGGTCAGTTTGAAGGTGCTGTTTCAATTTTTGAATGCGCGGATTTGAGGGTTCCCCCTCCACAACCTCCGAGCTAAGTTGATTCGAGCCTCATTTTAGAAGCTTTGCCAACAGTTTTGAGAAAGTGCAATCATTTTCAAATTTTTTACACTAAAAGTTGAACTCTTTCCCTTTAAAATGGCGCTTGTTACGTTTCTTAATTATTATAAACAAAGGAGCTATGAATTTTTGAAAAAAAATTGCTAACTTTGCCCCAAATTGACCTAGGACCTTCTTTTTTTTTTCAAAATTCGTGTAAAAATATCAGCTTTTCAAATATCGAAAAACCGATGCTCTACAATCAATTGTTAAAAAATTATTCTATTTGTTTATAAGGTAAAAATCTGGGTTCTTTTGCAACGTCATTTTGCAGGTCTAAAAATTAATTTTTTCGATATCTAACAAAGCATTTTGGTAAATCAAGTCTTTCCCTTTCAGGTGGAGGCCATAGAATCATTGTATTTTGATTTCTCTGGACGTGGTGGGGTTGCAAAAAAAAGGTCTCTGGGATAAATTAATGCAATTTTGCAAAAACTATTTGACGAATCGATTTGAAATTTTTACCAGATATTAAGCACTATGAGAGTCAACTATTTACGCAAGGACAAAACAGTAGATTGTTTTTTACACAAGATATTGTTTATTGAATAAAATTCCGCATTTTGCAATTATCTTAGCAACAATTAACTATATCGACATTTAACAACCGCCATTTTAAAGCTTTTTTAATTTCCTACAAGGTGATTTATTTGATTTATCTGTAAGATAGTTTACTTTTTACTGGCAGGTGAAAAAGTGTGAAAAAACACGTTTTTTCCATTTTTTTGCATTAAAATGGCTGTAAATAAACATATGCAGAAAATCGACCGCAGATTTTATATAGGTTTCATTTATTGACACCTATACTACCTAAAAATCGTGGTCTCTGCCTGGATGAGTCACAGTCCCGGCCAAAACCTCATTTCCCATGGATTTATATCAGTGTTTATTAATTGAGTGAGTAGCAAAATGTCTAGTGCCGACCCTGGCTGGGTCTAGAGGCTACGTCATTTTCAGTTACCCTCCGCGCGCTCCTTCGTCTAAAAGCTGCTGGATGATGCAACCGTATAGCAGTGTTGCCAATGTGAGCGAAAACGCTCACATTGTGAGCATTTGATTTATAGGCGTAGCGAAATTTATTCGGGGAGCAATCGGGAGGATTTTAAGCTTAAAGTACTTAGTTCCTATAAAATTTAAAATTTTTATTATACAAATTATCCGCAATGTTAAGTAAACTTATAATTATTACAATCTTTAATAGATTTATAAATAATCTTTGGCAACAATGTTACACATGTAATGTGTTACTGAAAATGCGCAGATCTCCTAGGCAGTTTGAATTTTTAACGAAAAGTAAGGTAAGGAAAAAATATGCTGTTTGTTGAGTTTTTAATAGCTCTCATAATATTCTATAGAGTTTTTTCTAAAAGCCTGTAAAAAAATTGTTTGAATTCATTTAGGAGAAAAAGATACAATGCGAAGTCATGTTTTTAAGCAAATCTAACCAAGAATTCCGGCCACCTTAAACTAAATGCGGATCGGAACGGCTATACCTTTTTGAAAAGCGCCCATTACTTCATAAAAAAGGGCTTTGAAGATCATAATTAAGTTGCGTTTTATAAAAACTTGGTGTTTTATTTGTGAGGATTATTGAGAGGATTTTGAACGTATGTGGGAGCGAAACGGAGAATTTTGAATTGGATTACGGGGTAATTTAAAACATTTGTATTGGCAACACTGCCGTATAGTTTACTGACCGTGGTTTTTTATTACCTACCCAACCCAAATCTATTCTTGACAGCGCCGCGGTAGAACAATCGAAAGCGGGCGTGTCTCTATTGAAATTCACAAAACGGTATGAATGTTACTCCCTGATGTTTCTCTTGGTTATTTTCGAAGGATCAGTCGGGGAATGCCGCCATTTTCTGTTTTTTTTTAACCTAGAGAAGTGAATTAGTGAATGTTGTCAAAACCTAAATATTTTATTTTACTTTTGGTTACCTAATATTTTTGTGATTTATGCATCAAAACTCAAAAGTACAGAAAATAAAAGCAATTTTTAAAAAGTTTTTATCTATGGCAATTGGGAGAGCAGAGCTGTTTGTTTACATGAAAAAAAAAATACATTGCTTAAAGCAGAAGTTGAAAGAAATTCCAAGAAAATTGCTGTAAATATTAAAAAACATTAATACCACTGAAAAGTACATGAAAAAAAAAGTATTCTAAGATTTGATGTAGGTACTTAAACAATTGATAATTCTCATTCAGACTAGTTACCCTATTAATCTTTTAGGCGTTTTGTTATAAACATTTTGACTAGAAATTATGCATGAACATTTAACTCTATTAGAATAAGTACCTATATTTTCGTTAAGTTTAGTTAAAATATATTAATCCAGTCAATGGAGCGCTAAAATGACCAAAATCTGCAATTTGAGTGCTAATGAATGGATTTTGATGAAACCTTGTGCAATGTGTTTGTAATGACGTTAATAAAAAAGTTGAAAAAAGATTAGCGTAGGAAATGATTGGAATGGGTAGAAAACACTTTTATCACGGGTTCCGTAACTTGTAGAATTAGATCACAAAAAATATATATACCTACAGTGGTCCAGTGTAATTTTTTTTATTTATGAACCGATTTTTATGTTTTTTTTTTTTAATATGTAGATCTCGCAACAAGGCATTAGAAACATGTTCTATTAATTCCGGAACTCAAAACCACGACCAACTACAACCATTGTTTAAGTGCGAAATATTGAGAAGTACTATTAGCGATTTTTTTTTAGAATATTGGAACGGATTCTTACTCAGGACCATCTATGTTGTACCAATTTTTGTCATGATAGTAATACAGGGTGGCCCAAAACATAAAATAAGTTTTTAAAATAACGAAATTTAAATTAAAAAAACACATTACTTTTGTACTATTTAAATTATTTATTGATAAAATTCGAGATAAAATTATTATTTAAATTTTTATTTATTTCGAAACTTTATAAACAATTACCATAAACGTGTAAAACATTTTTAGATTTTTTTACAGGTTTATTGTAATTGTTCATAAAGTTTCGAAATAAATAAAAATTTAAATAATAACAATAATTTTATCGATAAATAATTTAAATAATACAAAAGTAATGTGTTCTTTTACTTTAAATTTCGTTATTTTAAAAACTTATTTTTAATGTTTTGGGCGAGGGTTTGGGCCACTCTGTATTACTATCACGACAAAAATTGGTGCAATAGGTATACAGATGATCCGTTCCAATATTCTAAAAAAAAATCGCCAATAGTACTTCTCAATATTTCGCACTTAAACGATGGTCGTAGTTGGCCGTGGTTTTGAGTTCCGGAATTAATAGAACATGTTTCTAATGCCTTTTTGCGAGATCTACATATAAAAAAGAAACATAAGAATGGCTTCATAAATAAAAATTTTACGGGGGTGGGACACACTGTATATATTTACCTTTTTTGTCCCAAAATAAGAAGTTTTTACTCTTGTGAATTTTTTCGAAAAATGCTTATTTTTCGATATATGGCCACTCGAAAATTCGTAAAAGTGGCGGAGGGGAAATGTAAAAGTTGAAAAAAGAAATCTGAAAAAATATAAGACTTATTTGTATCTTTTGTGTAAAGTGCGTTTTGACCGTGTTTTTCCGCAAAAACATGAAAGCGCTTTTAAAATATGTAATTTAAAAATTTGAAAAAAATCGGACGTGTGTATTGAGGCCTTCTAAACATTTTTTTGTATCTTGGAATTTTTTTGTAACCTGCCAACTTTCCGAGTTACAAGCAGTTTTTCACGATAAATAATGTACTAGGTACCGAGTGTACTACATATTTTGCACATTAAAAAATACATGAAAATTCTAAAAATGAGCGTGATTTACATATATTATTATAAAAAAATATGAAACCTAGTTATACCGTCGATTGCATAAAAAGTTTTTAATTATTTAATGTTAACATATCGTTTATCATTCACGGTGCATTGTTATTAATTAATAATTAATTTATCAACGTAGTTTGTAATTAATATAATTATGTTGACGAGAGCCTCGACGAGAGCTAAATTCAATAAACGACAATGTTGTAGCTGTGGCAAATATTTAAATAAAATTAAAAGAAAGAAGAAAATCATACTATCGTCCGGTGACATAACGTTTTATTCTATTTCTTTGGCAAAATCTCTCGCCATCGGAGATGTAATCTTCCCTCGTGCCAAACAAAAATGTACCGTAAAAGCTGTGGCCTAAGTGATACTGAACAAGGACCTAGTATCAGCTCAGGTGTTGGGGTTGAGCAATTATTAGTGATACATGGTAGTATCAACTACGTTGATAAATTAATTATTAATTAATAATAATGCACCGTGAATGATAAACGATAATTTAACATTAAACAATTAAAAATCTTTTATGTAATCGACGGCAGAGGTCAACACTGACTTTTAATAAAAAAGGGGGTAGATACATTAACATTTACTTGTCGCCATAGCATGAACTGAGAGAGAGAGAGAGACGGCACTAGAAAGAATAGCGAGAGTTGACAAGGTCACACAGTCGAAGAGGGGCCACCGAACACTCTCGATTTCAGACCTATAGCCACGCGCTGGCGGCAAGATTCTCATTTTCCATATCCGCGGCCTTTGACCGCACCCGCCGGCTTCACTTTTTATGCCAATTAAGGAAATGTAAACATCTCTAATATGTTCTTTCACAAGAAAGTTCGTCGCCCTATTACTGACTAAACTACCTCGGAGCACTCTAAAATTTTGCAGGGGCTTTCCCACATTGAAGACATTTTATTTTCCGCATGGTAAATCACATTCTATTGGGTGTTCCATTTAAAATAAGTAAGTTGGTATCGACTTCCGGTATAACCGGAAGTGCCAGATGCTTGTAATTATTTTAGTTGGATTGGCCACGCTGCCATTAGCAGCCCCCTAAATTTTCAAAATTTCTGGCACGTACTTTTCCTTATATCGATCGATGCAGTTCCTGGGGAGACAGCCTGTATATGTTTGTATATAGAGCAATTAATTCTAAATACAAGTTAAGTTACAATATATCTTAATATTATTTCAAAAACAACTTAAAATTATAAAGTAAACTATTTTGCAACAAAAGCAAAAATATAATTGAAATAATTTCGTCCCCCTAGAAATATAAAATTTTTCGCCTCAAAAACCATCCCTTAAGAGCTTACATTTATTTCACTACATTTACTTTAGGTTTTCAGCCCCCTCAAAAATCCTTAGAAGTCCTTAGAATTTTTTAATTATTTTATGTGTGTTCATAATCCAAGCAACGAATGCCCAAAAAAGGGTGTAGAGGGAAATGTTAGGGACAGAAAATTTGACTTTGGACTAGGTGGTGAGCGGGGGGGAGGGGGGCACTTCAAAGGTCCCATTTCTTGGTTTTTCGCTTATATCGGAAACTATGCATCGTAGCGGCTTGACCATTTTAGAGAAAATTGAAGATGACAAAATTTGCTACAAGAAACACTACTTACATTTGTCGATATGCTGTTCTGTTCTCGAGATATCCGCCCTCGAAATTCGGAAATTGTGGAAAACAATTTTTTCGCCTCACGTTAAAAAATTTAAAAATTTAATGCTCTACAACTTCCTTTCTCACGACTTTTTCGTGGGAACAACATTTGAAGAGTTATCTTAACAAATAGAGCAAAAAACGTGAGGCGAAAAAATTTTTTTCCGCAATTTGCGAATTTCGAGGGCGGATATCTCGAGAACAGAACAACATATCGACAAATGTAAATAATGGATTCTTGTAGCAAATTTTGTCAGCTTCAATTGTATAGTCAAGCCGCTACGACGCATAGTTTCCGAGATATAAGCGAAAAAACAAAAAAATGGGACCTTTAAAGTGCCCCCCCCCTCCCCACCTAGGAGTGGGGACTTTTGATATGTTCATCTCCAGGCTAGTCCAAACAAAGTTCTGAAGTCAATTTCTGTCCCTAAAATTTCCCTATATAATCATTCGTTGCCTGGCCTATCAATATTATCTTATCTACAAAGTTTCAGAATTTTAAAACTACATTTATTTTGATTAGAGAATATTATTTAGGTATTAAGCAAATCACAACTTACACACTTTATATTTTTTACGAAATTACCTACTTTCTGTATATTGTTGCCCTCAAAAACTACTCCCTTAGTTCCTAAAATTTTTTCAATATTTTTCCGCTTTTCTAATGAATATTTTCTGTTCATTTGCATATTTGTAGAATTTTATCCACCTAGAACTTGAAAATTTCCCACTGTGCGTCATTCTAATATTCTTGCTGTAAACTTAAAACCAAATATAATTTTAACAGTACCTACATTAGCGAACAAATTTTCTAGGACTTAATTAGTCGTAGTTGCATATCCACCTTCAAATTAACGTGAAATTTAGTGCAGTAATTAGAACTCCCCAAGAGATATAATGTAGGTAGTGACTTCGAATACATGCCACTAGTCTCTCAGAACTTCACGAACAAAATTTACGACTAAGCATCAATTAATAATGTTTTTATATTATTAGGTGATATCCATAAGCCAGATCAATCAGGAAGAGATATCGTGAGGAAGACAAATTTCACTGTTATGATGATGATAGCGTTGTTGATGAACACTATCAACCCGATATATCTGATTTTACATCGGATGACTATTCCTTTGGTAAGTTGATTATAAAACTAATTTCTCGATTTATGTTTTTTATGAAATACAGAATATAATAAATTGTGAATGGGACTCGGAATGGGAAGACAAAAAAAAGTGAACGGCTGATTACTTACTATTTTGTAGTAGGTATATGTTCTAAATGTACACCGTTCACAACAGAGTAGTAAAACAAAAGAAAATGGCAGCCTACTAGATATTTCTTAGTTAAGATGTGCAAGTCGTGGTACTGCTCACGACAGGGCGGCCTGCTTATCGATTTATAAGATGCACAAAAGTCGTGATACTGTTCATGACAGAAAAACCATGAAAAACCATGAAAAATGTGAAAGGCCTATTATTTTTCGTATTTTTAAGTATAATAAATGTCTTGATACCGTCCACAACTAAATAGTAAAACATACACGAAAACTGCAGCCTACCAGATATTTTCCAGTGACAATGTACAAGTCGTGGTACTATTCACGACAGGAGAAGACGAAAATATAAGTGGCTGATTAATGTTTTCAAGTAATATTAAGTCGTGGTACTGTTCACGACGGGGCGGCCTACTTGCCGATTTACAAGATGCACATAAGTCATCATACTGTTGATGACAGGAAAAAATTTGAAAAGGTGAGAAACCTACTATTTTTGATATTTTTAAGTATAATATGTAAGTTGTTACACCGTTCACGACAGAGTAGTAAAACAAAAGAAAACGACAGCATATCAGATATTACTTCCACATCCAGTGAAAGTATAGTAACGACAAATAAATTTTAAAAAATTTTTATTGTTCAAATTAGGCTTAGAATGTCACGAAACGTCGAGATTTTAAGTTTGAGCGAAAAAAAAATTTTCTGTCTGTCGGTCTGTCTGTAACTTTTTTTGTGCGCACGTTTACTCTGGAACCGTTTGAGATATTGACTTGAAATTTGGTACACATATGTACTTTAACGAGATCTAGAATTAGATTATATTTTCATCTTGTTCCGTCGAAGGGTTGGGGGGTAAATTTGGGGAAAATAGGCAAATCAAGCGGGTAAGAGTCCATAAAATTGGTATTTAGTATATACAAGAGAAGCTGAGGTCTCAAAAAAAATTTTGGCATTAGCCATCCCCATTACCACCCCCACCCCATTATTAAAGGGGATGCAAAAAAATTGTGATTTAGGGTGTGTACAAGAACTAGAAACCTCAAAATGTTTTTTTACTTCATCCACCCCCACTACCACCCCCCATCACCACCCCCACCCCGCTACCGATGTGGGGTATCGTTTTATGGGTTTTTGGGGTAGAGGATTTTAAATATTATATTATTAAAGTTCCATAAACAATTATTTCCACATACAAAATTTTTTCGTTGTAACTTAAATAAAAAATCTGGATGTGGAAGTAGTGATTCCTTGGGCAGCGATTTTTTTAGTTAAGACGTACAAGTCGTGGTACTGTTCACGGCAGGGGAAAATAAAAAAAAAAAGGTGAGCGGCTGATTACTATTTTTAAGTATATGTGCTAGTAATGGTACAGTTCACGATATGGAAAAAACGTAAAGGAAAACGGCAGCCTACTAGATATTTCTCAGTTAAGATGTGCAAGCCGTGGTACTGCTCACGACAGGGCGGCCTGCTTACCGATTTATAAGATGCACATAAGTCGTGATACTGTTCATGACAGGAAAAACATGAAAAATGTGAAAGGCCTATTATTTTTTGTATTTTTAAGTATAATAAATGTCTTGATACCTTCCACAACTGGATAGTAAAACAAGACGAAAAGGTGAGCGGCTGATTAATGTTTACAAGTATAACATATACTAAGTTGTGGTACTGTCCACGATGTGGTGAAAAGTAAAAGAAAACGATCTGCTCAGCAGATATTTTCCAATTCTATGTATAACTCAAGGTGTTGGTAGCACCAATGAAGACAAAAAATGGTTTGCAGCTGATTAATATTTGAAGTATAGTAAGTATTAAGTCGTGGTCCTACTATGAGGGTGAAAAACGTAAAAGAAAACCTGTCTCTATTTTTAATATTCATTACGTATATGATTGAAGGTGACGGCATTTACGATAGGAGAAAACATAAAATACCTGAGCGGCCTATGTATTATTTATAAGTATAAGATGTGTACGTCATAGTACCACTGGCAAAGACCATTTTATCTTAATATTTTTGAATATAAGATGTGAGCCTGTTCTTGACAGGAAAAACATGAAATAGGTATTAAGATTAAACTTGTAACTTACGTGGTGCTTGCTTGAGACAGAAAGTCTAAAAAAACCTAATGACCTGAAGCTGTATAGAGCTCACCTTCGATTCTCAAAAACGCCTGTGAAACACCCTTTTGTAAAAAGGCTTCTTTGCAGTTATTACATTCCACTGACATATTTTTTTTTTAGACCAAGAAAGCGATGCTTGTAATTATAATTGAGAAGTATATCATTAGAGAAAAATGTCTCACCAAGTAAACCTGTAAGATCCAATTCTATACCTGAATCAACAGTACTTCAAGTACCTGAACTTCCGCAATGTGAAATGACTAATGAAGATACATCAGATTTTGAAATGGGTAAGTGAATCACGTCGTACCTATATTTTAGTAAATATTGGTCATTTACTTACTTAAACTAAACCGTTCACATTAACTTTTGTCGATGTGTTGGAAAATTGGTTAAGAGTAATGAACATCGACAGGGGTTCAAGGATAGAGTCTGTATCAGCGTTTATGACGTGTGCGTCACGAGAAGCGTACGGTCTAAGATTATTTGAAGCGAGGGACGAACAGTGTCGGATCAACCATTTTACACTGAGGTTGAAATGAATGAAATAAATAAAATCAATGTCGCAAATAAAATTTAAAGTTTTAAATAAAATATATTCAAAATTAAACAAAATAATTCTCCTTTGAAAAATCAAATTAAATAAAGAAAAATAACAAAAAAAAAATAAAGAATTAAGATTAATAAATAGTTGTAAATATATATTATTGAAATAAAAAAGAACAACATTCAGTCTTCCTCTCCTTCATTTTGAAAACATTTTAGTATTTTACAATATTTAATTAAATATGATTAAAAGTCTTCACAATATTATCAAAGTATTTTGTGGGTGAACGAATGGACATTTTCAAAATATTTAGTTCTATTAAAGCAATTTCGAAAATATTTTGAAAAATGTTTTTAAAACATTTTGTTATCTTTATTTTCTTAAACGTTGATATCAAATTAACTTAATGCAGGTATATCCTGGGATTATCGGTCTTTATAATAAAATTAATATTTTCTTACGTTTCGGTTCATTTAACCATCGTCAGAGAAGTATAATTAAGTGAAGACAATTTTTTTTAAATGCCATTTTTTATACACATGGATATAAATTACTTACATTAGTTAATATTATTAAATTGCACACTACAACTATTTACATTTTAGGTGTTATATTTGTTTAAAAGCAACTAAAAACTGAAATTAAATATTGCCTGTCTGCATTGAATATAGTGCTTTGTTTATGTTATTGTAGATAAGACTTATTTGATGTGTACTAGATTTGAAGTTTTTGTTAAAGGGTGGTGTGAAATTGTATGGTTTAAAAATACTATATTTAGTAAACTTGGTGGAAAGATGTAAACATATTTAAGTTATATAATAATATTATATTTTTATATTTAATTTAATAAATTGAAATATATGTAAGAAAAGACTAATTTTATTATAAAGACCGATAATCCAAGGATACACCTACATCAAGTTAATTAAAACATTTTGAATATATTAAAAACATTTAATTACACTCACGCTTCATTTAATTTAATACAACAATATTTAATACACATATAGCTTGAATATTAAAAAATAATCCGTTATTCAAGAGTTTATTATTTAGTTACCTATAACTTATTTAAAATCCAAAATATTGTCGCACGGCTATGTCGAAAATAACTGAATGCGCACAAACGTTGCCCCATTATCAGTATTAACTGCATGAAAGAAAAAGAGATGAACGTATAAATGTAAATGTTTTATAGAGTGGAAAGTCGTAGGTAGCTTTACAATTACCACTTAATATGTGTATGAGTGAGAACAAATCTTAAAGGAAGGCGTAGCTCGAGCCGTACACACGCCATAAACGCTGATCCCGACTATATCAATTCATTCATCACTCATATATACAATAATAATAATAATAATAATAACATTTATTCAAGTAAACGAACATTACATGAAATGTCAAAATTTGTGTACAGACAGTTGTAATACATAACAAATAACAGTTATAGGCCATTCATATTAGCTTAAAAATAGCCCAATAGAAAAAAAAATTATAAAGTTTTGCCACTTGGGGATTAAACTTGTCAAGGGATGTACTTTCAAAATAGAAAAAGTTCTCAAGCAACAAGTGGGAGCTTCATCCCTAAAACCCACCCTTAAAGTACACTTCGGTAGTTTTTTGAGTTTTTCTGGAAAACCTTTTGTCCTACAAAAAAAATTATACTTACAAATGTAAGTAAAATTCTACATTAAAAATGTTTATTACTTAAATTGTTTAGAACAGAGGTTTTCGAGAAATTAGCCATTAGGGGTTGCATTAACAGAGATTCACGAACATGGTATATAATGTATCACTTATTCTAGGCGGCCGGTATCAAACAAGGCAAACAACAGTTTGTGCATCTATTTAATCACAGAAAGGACCTTGACAGTGTAATTCAGATTTTTAATAATGCTAAGTCAATTCCAACAGAAATTGAGCAAGCTGGGGAAAGGTTTATATTGGAGCTCTATAAAGCTAAATCATTAGAGGGCAGTCTCAGTGAGCCAAGATATGCTTATTTTAATAAATTTGTTGGCCAAGCGGGAAGTGCCGTGGTTTTTTCAAAATTACCTCCCACGTCAGCAGCAGTACAACAGCATTCCCGTCATAGTTACCTTCAAGTGCAAATATGGTGTGGACAACATTTGCATCCTGAGCTTTGGGACTGGAAAAAAAATTATGCTGCCCTGTCACCTGTCCATACCACTGAGCCACCCGGCGGCTTCTATTGTAAAATTAATAACCCGCAGTTGTAAACAAGGTTGTGGAAAGAGATGCAGCTGTACTAAGGCAGACTTACATTGCACAATTATGTGCAGAAATTGGCATGGCCGAAGCTGTACCAATACAGATACCACAGATGATGTAGATACTACCGAAGATGTATTATTTTATTTTGACTTAGTGGATTAGGTCTCAAGGAGAAACCACTTAAAAAAAAACGCGCCAATAACTCTACGTCAATGGTGGTGTGGAAACGAGTGCTCTTGTATAAATCGCAAAACTTTTTTTATAAACCCCCTTTTCCACTATAATACAACCTTTTTTTTTTTTTTTTGGCGAGGGGGGAACCCACACGGGCTGCCTATCCCAACTAGGAATAGGTCTGAGTGTCAGGCTCTAACTGACTAAAAGCTTAGGGCTTGTCTGTATGGAATACTCCGAATGCACTGCAGCCTCCTGGGCTTATTGTGCTTACCCTGTTTTTTAGTTTTTTAGTTTGCACTTGTCCATTTTAATATTCCTGTGCCACTGACAAGGTGATACAGGTCTGAAAATGGATGAGTCTTGATGGTTTCCGGGTCTGTTTGTGTTTGCCCGTAGATATTATAATACAACCTTACATTAAATCACAGAGTTCCAAAATTATACCTAAAATACATGATTGTACCATGTTCGTGAATCTCTGTTAATGCAACCCCTAACTTCAATACCTAGCTGATTCTTGAAAACCTCTTTTCTAAACAATTTAGCTAATACACACTTTTTTATGCAGAATTTTACTGGGAACATTTTTTGTAAGTATAATTTTTTTTGTAGGACAAACGGTTTTCCAGAAAAACGCAAAAAACTACCGAATTGCACTTTGGGGGTGAGTTTTAGGGATGAAGCTCCACTTGTTGCTTGAGAACTTTTTTTATTTTGAAAGTACATCCCTTGACAAGTTTAATCCCCAAGTGGCAAAACTTTATACTTTTTTTTTCTATTTATGCTAATATAAATGGTCTATTAGTACATAATAAATAACAAGTAATAGATACTAATACTATAAATAAATAGTAATTATAAATAAATAAATATACTATAAATAATATATGGTCAAGATAAGAATATAAACTTTAAAAAAATATATATATGTATATTCTTTTGATGAAATACGTCATTTCATGAAAAGCCTAGGCAGTACATGGGACTGCTGGCATATCATGTAAATTTTTGAGGTTGCACAATCTGCCTAGGCATTTCGTGAAACGCCGTGGTCGTCTCGGCACAGGATGTTTAAAGTCGTTCTACACGATCTGCCGCAAATTACATGTTGACTGTTCATGAAGCGACTGATGCCCGGCAGATTGTGTTGTGCGTTTGAGGTTAGGTTATTTGCTGTTTCGATCGATTTGTTTGCCCGGAAGCCATGTTGAGCTGTTTGTTTTCTTTTATTATGTAAATGAAGAGTGAAAAAGACTTGTTCAGTGATTATTACAAAGAGAGAGAGAGAGATAGAGATTTAATAAATTTTGAGGTTAAGTTCAGATTTATTTGGGTTTCAGGTCTTAGATTGCTAACAAAATTACGAATTACGAATATAACATCTTAGCCTAACCTGATCTCAAAATTAATTAAATATTTTTCACACTTCGTTTAATTTTCTGATGGTATACGATCATTTATTCGGCTTTGCTTCAAAGTACTCTTTGTAATGATCATTGAACAACTTTTTTTCACTCTTACTTTCTATAATAAACAAAACAAATAGGCAGCAGGTAATAAAATACAATTTACCGGTCTAATTTGCGGCAGATCGTGTAGAATGACTTTAAACGTCAAATGCCGAAGCGACCATGGCGTTTCACGAAATGCCTAGACAGATTATGCAACCTCAAGAATTTGCATGATATGCCGGCAGTTCATGTACTGCCTAGGCTTTTCACTAATGACGTAGGTATTTCATTAGTCCCTCAATAGTGATAATTAAAATAACAAATAAATTTTAATAAACGATTTTGTCATTTTTAGAGGCTGAATCCACTGCAAAAAAAAAAAAGAAATATTACACGAAATATAATTTTTGTACTTTCTGTAAAAAGAACAGCAAAATAGTGACATTTTACAACTGTCCATGCCAACGAAGAGGAAGTTAAGAAATTTATGGTTTTACCAAAAGGTAACAATATTTTTATGTAATTAACAATTCTTCATTTTGTCATGTATGCATTTAGTTATATAGAAAATGTACATAGTAATTAGAAAAAAATTAATTGCAGTTTTCACTGAATCGATGTATTAATATTTTGGCTGCCTAATAAAGTACTATGGACAGACTCGTAAATGCATGTTTACGATTTAATTAAAATTTCGATTTGAACTATATCTAATGGGGAACTTGCCCATTTTTTTTTTAATTTCATTAAAGTGTGTATTTATGTATAAAAACACGCCACACTGAATATCAGCTCTTAAATCGCAGTACTTACTTTGCAATAAATAATTAAAGTTGAAATCCTCGCCACTCCTCACGAAAAGCACTGTGACGTCACCAGGTGAAAACTGGTCTCGTGTGGTGTCCAACAGATGGCGTACTTTAGCCATTCACCCTAATTAATAGACTGGGTGGCGGTTGGCTTTGAGACGTCCGCATATTCGGTCAATGAGTCTTTTGTTTTTTATGTTAGAGAATAAAAAAAAGTGTCGGAAAGCTCAATTAATTCTCTTTACATAAGCTATCTACAAATTTTTCGAAAAAAACGATAATTATCGAGATATTCGAGAAAATGTAGGGAATTACACATTTTCCTATAGAGTGTATGTAAATCTTAAAAAAATATTTTTTCTCAGAAACCTTTGTTTCGAAGGGCCGAGATTAATGGAGCGTCAAAATAGTACATGATATTAAGTGAACATCGTAAATGAGATCGATTTCAGTTAATTACCGATTAATTACGGTGAGAAAATGGAGAAATTTTACCGAAAAAAAAAAGTCCCAAATCCCGCCCCCTCTAATTCCTTCATTTTTGTCAGAATTCAAAAAATAAAAAAAAGGTTCTAGCAAATTTAATTATATTTAAATTAGGTAGAGTAGTGTTTTGGCGTAGGAGCAAAGATTAAAAAGTTGCCGACTGTAGAAACTCAAAATTTGCGGTACGTGGCCGACATTTCTGTAGTTATCTTCGAAACGAAAAAAAAAAAATCAAAAGTTTGGTGATAGCAAAAGATTCGTAGTGGAAAATACTCGTTTGACCTTATTTTTTATTTCGAGCTAACTCCCACCGTTTTGGAGATATCTGCGAAAAATAGCAAAAAACAGCTTACATTTTGGAGCCGAAAAAATTGCAAAAACATGCAATCTTGACATGTTCATATTTTTCGAAAAACACCATTGGGACGGCAATACGATGTCACGATGTAAAGAGGAAGTCTTCCAGATAAACCTAATCGTAAATTGCACGGCGAAATTTGAAAATTCGACTCGGCAGGAACGAATCAAAAGTAGCATTTTGTGACATTTCAGAATATCGAAGATGTTTTTCCAACGAATTTTAGGTTAGGTTGTGTCCACTGCTAGTTATTTCTGACAAATGAGCATGCGAAAGCAGAATCGGTGTCGCTTGACGTCGTCATCCAACTTTCACCCTCTGACGTCACGTTTCAGGAATGGGTAAAATCCGGCAGATTTTAATCGCTTATATTTCTGGAGGAATTTTTATTTTTTATTTTTTGTTGTCTATGGGGTTTTTAATGATGTTTGTTTACGATTTTGAGTATTTTAATTCAATTTTATTTTTTGGGCAAGTTCCCTATTGCCATTTAACCCTTTCACTGCTCAAGACGAGTATACTCGCCAACGGAATAACTGCTCCAGACGAGATAACTCGCGGTTCAAAATTAAATAGGATCTGACTGCTCTAGCCGGATTTCCTCGCGGTGTTCAGGTTTATGGGTGGGAATCGGCCGATTGCAATCGCGCTGCAAATTTTTTTTTTTTGGTTTTTTTTTTCCGTAGTACCATATCAAAATTATTCTTTTTTTAGTTTGTATACGTTATGATTTATGATTTTTTTCAAAATTACATGCTTTATTGTGACAATTTTTTTTTAACTGAAAAAAAGAGAAAAAAAAATACTCCTTCGAACCATACTGCTCCAGACGACTATACTCGCTAGCAGCAAATTAATCGCGCACAGCAACAGCCACGGCATTTGGGCAGTGCGCAGTGAAACGGTTAACGGTTGATAATTTACAAAGAGAATTGCTTGTAACAGGAATGTCTTAGATTGTCTAGAAACATGCCAACGTAGCGCTTATTTTACCATAAAGTACACTCCTAACAGTCACAGAAAGAAAAAAATTGAAAACGTGAAAAAATTCATATCCAAATTGTCATCGACTAAACTCCAATTTACCTGGTTGAAGAATCCTCATTATCGCTGGATTCCTTATAACTGCAATTATTGTTTCTGAGTACTGTGTAAAAGTAAATATTTATTTTCCATTTTAAACTACATTTATTATTTTCTTCAGGAAGTGTCAAGAAGTGTCAATCTACTTTACCTGGCTTGTTGATTGAATTTCCAATATTTGTCCAGTTTCTTGGTGCGTAATTGAAAGTCCTTGTCCATTTCCGGGTGAACGTTCATTCGGTAATCCATGGATTGTTTCGATGTCCCCCGGATAAAATCGTCTTGTTCATTCGAATCATCGATGGAAGAGCCCCGGGCAATTTCCAATAAACTGGACATTTTTGTTAAGTCGTCTACAAGGATAGGTTGTCGATAATAATTCTTATGGATTTTATCTGCATGCCCGAGGAAATTTTGTAAAGTGCTTACATCGTTATTGTCGAAATTTAGTGACACCGACTTGATAGCCACGTATTTCCTCAGCTGGGTTGCTCTTACAACCTGTGAATTTGACACTCTTGGCCGAGTACAAGCGCATCAGAGCATTGGCACGAAGATGTCTAAATGTGGGAACATCTTTCTCATTTGGAGCTTGTCGTTGCGCAAAAAATAAACATTATTTGGATGTATTCCAGCTTCTTTACGATACTTTTTTATCATATCGATACATTTCCTCATTTGGGCATGTAATAGAACTGGTACTCCTCTAGTTAACTTTCCTCGTATAGTGAACCGAACGTATTCACCTATTGCTTTCTTAGCTTGTTAGGATAACCAATTAAATACCTCATCAGTTTTTTCATCAATGCCCTGTAAGTTCTCAAAGTCGGTCAGGAGAGTCCTTTCCAGGTCTCCTGTTAAATATCAAAATTGATATAAAGGTAAACTTGGAGAGTTGCAGTCAACGATCATAAGAGAAACCTTTTTCTTCCATTTCCTTGTAGTACCTATTTCTATTCTCTAGAACGTAGATGTTAAGTTTTTTTATGTCTTCTATTGTTGGAAGAACAACCGGTTTTTGTTTCTTGTGGTGCAGGAGGCTCTCGCTGGAAGTTTTGTTAATTGTGCTGCGTAAATTCGTTTTGAGGAGAAGTTGGAGATTTTGTGCATCCTTTTTTGCATCTCGGTCATTCCTTTTTATACAATCGGAGATGTAAAGCTCCGATATATCCTTCAATGCAGTTTTATCGTAATATTGACTTAGTTGATTAGATTGCCCTAACTTATCAAGGCATACAGTAATTGCATCAAATACATTGGTTTTTATTATAACTGTGCACCAAGAAACGGAGCAAACCCTGGCCCAATACAAGACTAAGAAAAGACACTCTTAGGTAATCTAAACAATTTATTTACAGAACATTGTTTCATCGTACACAAAAACAAATCGTACTTTTGCTGTTAATGAGAATCGAATGATAAATTATTAATATAGTAGTACTAAAAGTGTGATTTTTTTTTTTGTACAGAGGAGCTTGAATACACCATTTAAAATAAGAATTCATATCTTGGCTATTAGACTTCCAAACCGAAGAATTCGTGAAACTATCCCAACGTGAAACATCAAACTTCATGATTTTGCACGATAACAGAAAAAAAATACTTTCTATCAAATGGAGTATTGTTGGAAGTCGTAGCAATTTACGCTCTTTTATATAACTCTCTATAGAAACTTTATTAGTAGATTAATTAAGATTTATATCAACTCAAGGAACACTTAAAATGGGTCACTGCAATTAAAAATTTTTCATTTTAAATTCAAAAGAAATTTTCCACCACGGGATACATAATAGGTTTGTTTCTAAAGCAGTCACAAACCGTTTGAAAACTGATAATAATAATCATCCAGTTGTTTTTAATATTCACCCTTTACTCACTGAATTGTTATACACTGGATGGCGACTTTCTGACAGTTTTCAAACGGTTTGTGACTGCTGTAGAAACAAAGGTGATCTTTGCTCATTTTAAGTTGTAACTATGAGGAATATAACTTTTAAGCCGAGACAATTAGTTAATTCTACTGTTTCTATTGCAGACATCAAACTTGCATATACAAGAAAAAGAACCTGGTCCACTCCAGAGAAACATTCCGCCAGAAAATTATTTAGTCATTATATAGAGACGAATTCGTTACCAACCATCGATGAATGCTGTGAACTCAAACAGAATAACGTTTGTTTACAACAGAGGTCACGGCCACAAATAATTTCCTGGATCCAACATCAAATTAAAAAGAAACATAACTTAAGTAAGTTCAAATATTATTCCGCCCCAGTACTGAAAACGAGTAGTCCTTAGGTTCCCTCCTCACAATGTCATAGAATTTGTATGAATGTGATGTTATCGTATTTACTAACTTAATTTGGACAAAAATTCAAATATTCCTTTGACATATTTGACATTATAGTTTTTACTAATGCATTTCAAACATTAAATGCTTTCTTCCTACCGACAATCTTAGCTTACCTAAATTTAAGATTCTTGTCTTTACTAACTTGCACAAAGAATGATCAAAACTAGACTAAAAAATATAGGCATGCGCATTGTTAAGATTCAGGTATTTTGACCAATCCCCGCCTTTGACGATAGTATTCGTCCAAACAAGCAAACTTGTCTCTTGTGAATATGGGCCTTAAGGGCCCGGCAATTTATATTGCGGACCTGTGAAAAATTGAACGTTTCATCATAATCAAACCACTAAGTTCTTCGGTTTGACTGTAGTTGTAAGTGAAAGGATTGCATTGATACAGTCGGCGAGAGTTTTCTCATTGAGCGTTGCGGTGCGCGCACTCAGAAAAAAAAACCCGAATCGCAATTGTCCAAAAAATGAAAAAAATACAATAGGCGGGAATTTTGAAAGAGTGGAGGAAGAGTTATTGGGGCAAATATGAACATAAAATCCAGGTTTACACTGTAAATGTCGTTAAACAAGGAATTCAAGCTGAAAACTATCGCCTAAATTTTTACATACTCCAAAGACCCTATAAAACATATTATATTATCATCGGCGAGAATTTTTATTAAAATCAACGCTACCCCATTGAGGGTGAATCGTAGTAACGTTAACTACATTGCAATTGCGAGCATTTTTTGAGTAAAAATCTCTAGCGTCATTTTATTCTTGATTATTCAACGGTACTTACCCTTAAAAAACGCTGAACCCACCCCTATAGGGGTGAAAACGAGAATTTACTCTGTAAACTGATTGATTTATTTCTAGATAACATTCGTCCTGTAGATTAGTTTATGATTACATGTTTTTGAAGATATGATGATGCAACGGTTATTCATCCCTTTCTACCACACAGGGGGTGGGGGTGAGGGGTAAATTCGCCCCTTAACTTTTAATAAAAGTCAATTTCGGATAAAACCGAAACATTTTTTCTACAGTGATGGTAACGAATATGTACAAAGAAGGATTTTGACTCCCTCGAAACTACTCTTTTCATCCCCATTTTATTGGGGGGACGGGGGAAGGTGTAGTACTATCCCAAAAATTTTTATATATTCCGATTTTTTTTCCATAAAATCGCCAATATCTCATAAATATGCGTTTTGAAGTAAAACATCAAATAGGTAAAAAGAAAAATCTAGAAAACTCCTATCGAAATTTTCTAGTCCTATACTCATATTTTCCATCCAATTTTTTTCTTTAAGGTGATGTAACGTGATAGCATATACACGCGTTTACTTTTTTTTTATTGATTGCATTTTTTATCATTTTTGTAAAACATTTTTGTAACTTACAAACATATTAAAACGGAAAAAAGTTTCTTTTTATGCTCAATCATGCTTGATAAAATAACTACCAATTTTAGTCATGAAAAACGAAAAATTCTATTCCATAATTTAAGTTATCAATATAGCTTATCGTAAAATAATACATACTCAATCTATTATGTTTCTAGGTCAAAAACTATATTCTCGACTTTGAGTACATAAGAAAACTGGTAGTTCGAATATTTAGATACAAGCCGTGTCATTACAATTTTTTAACATAAATTCTTATACGTGGAAAAATTGGTAATATGTTTTCCTGAGTGTACCGTTGAAAAATAAGAGTATAGGACTAGAAAATTCTGATAGGGATTTTCTCGATTTTTCTTTTTACCTATTTGATGTTTTACTTCAAAACGCATATTTTATGAGATATTGGCGATTTTATGAAAAAAAAATCGGAATATATAAAAATTTTTGGATAGTACTCCCCCTTCCCCCCGTCCCACAATAAAATGGGGATGAAAACAGTAGTTTCTAGGGAGTCAAAATTCGGTTAGTGGTTTGATAAATTTTTGACTTTTCGACACTAGCTCCTATAGAATATAAGATAGAAAGGCCAAATAGAATGCCCAACTAAGTTAAATTTCTTAAGTTTAGCTCAGGTGACTGTCAAAAGCCTGTAAAAAATTTGAAAGAAAACACCTATTGACAGACATTTATTTATCTATGATATAACTAAAATTATTTATTTTATTTTTAGAACCAGCAAAAAAAATTCTTGGATCACCCCAGAACGAAGAACAATTAGAATAATTTTCAAAGATTACGTATATAAATATGAAGACAAATATCCCTCAACTAAAGATATTAGCATGGCAATTGCTCAGCATCCAGAATTGATGAATCGAACCCCCCGAAAGATAAAAAGTCATATTCAACACCAGAGAAAACTGTACAGACAAAAGAAAAACTAGTCGGTTTTCAGAATAACGCGGAGTATTTAAGTTTTATGCGAATATTTTTTGAGATATTTGAGAGTATTTAAGTATTAAGTTTTACGTGGATATTTTTTGAGATTTGTTGCAGTTTTGTAAATGATAATTTGTTTTCAGAGTATTTAAGTTGTAAGCGGGTATTTTTTGAGATATTTTAGAGTATTTAATTATTAAGTTTTAGGCGGGTATTTTTTGAGATTTGTTGCAGTTTTGTAAATGATAATAATTATTGTTTTCAGAACAATGCGGAATTTTTAAGTATTAAGTTTTACCCAGTAAGCACACAAACATAAATAACACGTGAAAAATTATACCAGAAAAAACGTTAAACCAACATTGAAAAGTCGCCAGTTTCAAGTGTAATTTCAACGTTGATTAGTTAATTTCGCGTAAATTTATAACATTAAAAAATGAATAACGTGTTTTTTCATTCCTTTCCATTTTTTGTTTGTTCGGATATAGGAAAATTTGTCTTTGCAGCATAACAATATTATTAGTTACATTTATAGATATTTCCTGATTAATTGATTTACCCTTAAGACACATTTTTGTCACTTTGAATGGTAGCTTGTCTCTCCCACTCCAGTTGTAGGCTAGAGCTACCGAGTTACTCATTAAATATCGTAGCATGCGCCTGGTTAGAGATTCTAGACCGGAGCCACCCACTGCTGCTTAATCTTGCTCTCTAAAAGCCTTTTAAATTTATTGATGTGAACACGCCTAAGTATAAAAAAACATTCGCCATATATTGGGCCAAACATTCGTCTATTCCTAATGAATTGTCCAATTCCAAACATTTCCACAGCTCAATAACTTTATTTGCAGACGATATGTCAGCAATTGTCTCAGCCGACAATTTAAATATGCTTAGTACAGCAGCTATTGATTGTACAAATACTGTCCTTGACTACAGCCTTACGAACAATCTATTATTAAACTTCGATAAAACTGAACTTGTGATGTTTAATACTACAGCTCCCAACTATAGTCTTCTGGTCAGAACTATGACGGGTGTTCCTAGCATTAATCAGACTGATAACACAAAATTCTTGGGTATCCAGATTGACAGCAGGTTATCATGGAACTCTCAAATTAATAGTGTTCTAAAAAAACTTTCACTCAATTGTTTTATCATCTGGAGACTTGGGTCGTATGTGAATTTAAAAATTTTGCTTTCATACTATTTTTCATATGTAAATTCAGTATTGTGTTATGGCATTGTCAGCTGGGGCAATGCAAATCGGATAAATGAGGTACTAACTGCGCAAAAAAAAGTAGTTCGCACAATGAAATTTAAAGGCGCTAGACACTCCTGTCGAGATCTGTTCAGAGACTTAAAAATTCTTACTGTTATCTCCATATATATCCTTCAGTGTGCAATTTACGTCAAGAATAACATTAATCATTATACATCAACTGCAGATATAGTTAGCAACTATACGCTATGCTCTAATGACAATCTAAGATTACCCCAACATAGACTTGCTTCGACGGCTAAAAGTAGCTATATAATGCCTATAAAAATTTTCAATCATTTACCTGAAAATTGTAAATCCATAAATTCCATAAATACATTTAAAAAGGAAATCAAAACCCTTCTCTTAAAACATAGTTTTTACAGCTTAAATGAATATTTTACCAGGGATCTGAATTGAATTGTACTTCTTTCTATTCTCCCTGGTGGCCTGTCACTATTCACTATTCGTAATTCTGTGCTGGCACGGTACAGGTTTTTGTTTTGTGTGTTTTTTTCTGTTATTATTAAGTCTTATATACTTAAATGTGTAGTTGTAAGTTTTATATGATCTTATATGTTCTTATTTTACCTTTACATTAATTTACTTACCGACGAACTCATGTCATTGCATAATGATCTTTGTGGAATTTTTGATAAATAAATAAATAAATTAAATTAAATCAGCTGTAGATTGTGTCGGGAACGTTGGTGTGTTTTCAGGCTCCCCACAGTGTAGAATGTAGCAAGTTTTTCTGGGTCAAAATTCGACTTTCCTTTGTAATCAGGGCCCTCCCGTCCATATAGCCAAACAAGGCGACGGCCTAGGGCACTCGAATTTGGGGGGGCGGCGTGGCGAGGGTACAGGATGGGCTGACAGCGACCCCTACCACGTGGAGCGGTCAGCTGTGCGTTATAGCAATACACATAACAAGTGGGGGTTTCCCATTCGCCTAGGGTGCTGAGTTTGGTCGGGCCGGCCCTGTTTGTAATTCAATTAAAATCAATCTATTTGGGGTTAAAATTTTCGTAATACTCAGCACTTTAACGAAGAACTGCGAAAATTGCAATCCAGCTTATTTTTGACGCATGACAGCTGTCAAAAGCCTGTAAAAACCCTATAACGGCAGAATCTAGACACTGTTATTTCCTATACAGGGTGGCTACTTTTTATATTGAACAGTATTACTATCTTGCAAACCATAACAGTTACAAACTCGGTTAAATGGGAGAAAAGTTTCATATTTTGAAGGCCAATAAAATGAGATGTAGAAATTTAAAATATTTCTATTATTTCTGGAGATATACGATAAAATCCAAAATAGCTCATTTTCTTTTTTTTTAACTAGCGCTGTCACTATAAAAAATATTAAAAAATTTCATTGGAATATTTTATTGTAAATTAACTTTGCTTAGCTTTGCTAATCAAATTTTTATTTTGACGTTTCGTCTGTTCAGGGGCACCATCAGCTTTATTTATTTAAATACGGACCTGTCTTTTTTATTTAAAATTTTTAAAGCATTTAAAATTGTAATTTCAAAGCTGTCACACTTGACAATTCTACTGCGTTTCGTTTTGTTCAATCGTCTAGCTCTTCTTTTCCCAAGTCGGCTTTAAGCGTAGAGATCCTTACTCATATTGATGATAATCATAAGGGCTATAGTCGTATCTCTTGTCATTTTTTAGCAGCCCACAAACGAATTATACACGTGAAATCAACAGTGAAGTAATACCAAAAAAATATATGTTTGTGGTAAGAGTTCGTTAAAGAGACGTGTATTAACGAAATTTCTAAATCGTACAAATCTTTACTAATATAAACATGACTTCTTAATGTGGCGTACACGTGTAAATTCTAGGTAGCTACTATTTACTAATCAGAAGAAATAAAAATTTAGAGCCTAAAATTTTGTTTGATTCATTCCAATAAAGTCAAGTCGAGGTTATTCTCTACTTTATCTTTGCTTTTACTGGAATTAATTCAGAATCGACACCTGTTCAGTACATAACCGAGATAACGGTATAAATTAAATTTACCAAATTCGAAAATTAACTGCAGTTTTTTTATAGCCATATCATTTTTTAATAATTTGATAAGGGTTGTATGGAAAAAACATTGATAAGGAATTTATGTTATCTTTCGTAATTATATTCATCAATAATATAATTAAAAACTAGAAATAATGTAGTGCAATATCACAGAAGACTAAACAATCAGAATGGAATCTTTCAGGGAGGGGGAAGGTTCGCGCATTTCTAAGCGCGCATCTAATCCCCATATGTTCCTGGAATAGAATACAGCGATGCCACATTTGGTAGATTGAGAACAACAAATAATCTGGTACTCAATACAGAGTTGCCAGATGTACAAATAAATCTGATTTGTACAATAATTTAGTAGTTACATACTTTGTAATTTTGAAAACAGATTAAAAAAATCAACAAAATGACAAGTTCAGCATTATGTCAAACCAAGACAACTTTTAGACAATTCAGAACGAGTGATTTTGCAAATTTGATTAAAGTTGAAGATTTGTGCAAAATTAAATTATAAACTCCTAATTGCGACCCTGACTACAACATTACAAAATACGCCCCTGATATCTATTCCAACAAGATACGCGATTCTGGAGTTAAATTGTACAAAGGATATGCCGCCAGTTTCCATTCTGATTGTTTAGTCTTCTGTGGCAATATGTAGAGTATATTTGTTTGCAATATCAAGATTTAAAATTAATATTTTTTGTGAATATTAATCCACATTATCATAACACTAGAAATAAAGACTATCTTCTACCTCATAAACATGAAACATCACTATATCAAAAAAATATTTAACGCATGCAAATTTTTTAATTCATTGTCTCCTGCTATTAAAAAATTACCCAACATATGCAGATTTGTAAGAAATATGCTAGTTGAAGAATTTTTATTAGATAGGATGTAATATAACTCCAGTATTTTATGTTTTTCCCTCTGTGTATGTTCATTTTTATGCTTCCTTTATATATATGACAACGTGACCTGTCAAAATAGCCCAATACAAACACAAAATAGCCCAGGTCAAAATGACCTCGACATAATATATATATATATATATATATATATATATATATATATATATATATATATATATATATATATATATATATATATATATATATATATATATATATATATATATATATATATATATATATATATATATATATATATATATATATATATATATATATATATATATATATATATATATATATATTGCCATGACATAGCCCACCGACAATAGCCGACAATGCTCGATTTTAGAATAAAACACAAATTAAAATTCAAAATCGAAATAAAACATTTTATAAAAATTTATCAACACTTTAAATCGCAAATGGTGTACACGTTAAGCGTGAGAGCCATAGCAGGAGTATTGACTTTCCTCATGTTCAAACTACACAGAAGGAACAGTGAAATGATAGGCAAGGTCTGGTTTAGAAAAGCTTTGCCATATTTTGTAATTAAACATGTACTTTGTAAAATATTGTATAAAAATTGTAACATACCTATAGAGAAAATCACTCTGTACAATCTAATTGTACAATTAGTGCTTCGAAAACTCTCAACGGCAGGCAAAAGGACCACAGTTCGGGATTTGCTTGTTGGAGCAGTGTAGAACCTACCTAGGTACTTTCTGGCTACAAGGACAGCCTAAAAATAGACAAAATCATTACTATTAAAATTCTAAATAGACTAAACATGTGTTAGAAAGTGAGAAATTACTCAAAATAAACTTATAAGTTCATAAGGAACAAAATCAAACAAACATTTTAAGCTCCTATGAAGTTGGTCAAAACAAGGCTCGGACAGCCAATGGTAAATTCGAATCATGTCAAAAATTGTGTAAAATGTTAATCGTAATAGACTAATAGGCATTAAAACATAAAGTTACATACCTTAGTTCACTTAACAGCGTGGTTATTTCCAACAAAAGACTTGAAAAGGGGGCCACAGCTGACTTTCAAACTTCTAGGTATGGGACGCTACCATATTTTCTTGTCAAATTGGTATAAATTAAGATTTTTTCAGTGTAATTTCACTACTAGAAGTTAGATTATGTTACACAATGTTGTTTTAGTGCAAATTGCTACATGCACTGTCCATAGTTAGGGCTGGACACTTCACAGTATAGGGTCTCCGAGACTCTGAAAAAACATTTGTTCATGTTAGATTAAATAAAATGTTGTTCTATGTTTATTATGTAAGAAAATACTCTTTATAGCTTTATGTTTGACCTGGAAGTGTTTTTATTAGTTGGAATTAGTTTTTAAGAGTGTTTTTGTGAAATTTCCAACTGATCAGATAACCTCAAACTACATCATTCAAACTAGGCATGTTGCATACCAAAATGATCAGCTTAAAGCTAAGAATAAAGTACAGAAAGAAAAATAAGCATTTTATTAAAAATAAGCTCAAAATCATAAAATTTCCAAAAATAAACATCAAAAGTCAAAATCTAGTACTCCAGATTTTTTTTAAATTGTCAAACCAAGCCAATTAGAAGCCATATTTTAGCATTCAGTCGTTAATTATCATTTAAAGGGAGAGGTTCATTGAAGATTTGCTGAAATTATAACCTAAGTTTTTGAAAAATATATTTTGTGACCTGTGATTGGTCAAATCAAGTTTTAACATTTATAATTTTGAAAATTAGTCACGACTCAAAGTAAATACATCTGATAAATTGGAAATTAAAAATCTAAATGGAAATAAAAATTTTGTAACCAAACAAAAAGGTATCGTCTTCGAAAATAAAATAAAAAGTGTGTGCTCCGAAAGGTAAGGGTAAAACACCTACCTGCGTCTAAATAAAGTGCCAATTAGTGCAACGCAATCAGTATCCTGGTTTTTCAAGAGGAATATTCAAGAATCCAGACAGTAGCAAAACAAAACATCACAATTGTAACGAGTCATTTTACCGACTTGAAGACAGCGTGTCAACAGAGAACTTCAGGCTGTTTCGACAGGACTTTTCGCTTGTGAAGAACGGTCGCGTGGTTGCAACCAAACTTTCGTCGTCAATTGGGATTAGCACAAAGGTAAAAGCTTTTATCAAATTCTAAATAAAGAATATTAGGCACAAAAGTGTCAACTTATTTATTTCTATCACAAAATTCGTCTTCGTCATAAAAAAAATTTTCAATTTGAACATAAATTTTCATAAAAGTAAAAACATTGATTATTACCAAGTCAAAAATCTAAAGGCCGATTAGCATAAGTTATTTTAAGAGATATTGTTCACCATTTTGTAAATGAGAAATTCAACCCAGGTCAAAATTTCAAATTTCAAATAAAAGGTTTCTATTTAAACATTTCTGACCAAACTTGTGTATTATTTATTTGCTTCCTGATATTTGTAAAAAGTAAACTTGAACCGGCTTCTTCCCTGAGCAGAGTCAATCCTCCTGGTGTGGAAATCGTGCTGAGAATGCCTGTATGGTGCATGTAGAGGTAGAAAATAAATTTGACAGCACTCGTGCTGCCTGGCGCCCCAAAACTACCTCACATGCCTTACAACTGCACACACAGTACAGTGCATATGTATGTATATATATATATATATATATATATATATATATATATATATATATATATATATATTTTCGCAATATTCTCCCTAAACAATATAATATATTGGAACAATTCACTTTAAACAATAAAATTAGAAATCCATATAAAATAAAACTCAGAAACGCCACTGATGGTGGTTACTTTATGCACGAGTGCTTGTGAGATGCAGAGGCACTCCAATCACATGCTGAAGGCAGGTTTATGTCGTTAGAATAAAGCACTGCAGTTGATTTTAGTAATAAATGTTTGAATTGTAAATAAATTTATAAATATATCTAGCAGTAAGAAAATAGTGCATACCTGTACATTGGAAGACTTTATTTGTGAATAACGCCAAAACAAGGTATCGATAAAGTGCAACGATGCTTAAATAAACTTTTGCACAAAGCCAAACGGTGGCAAACCAACAGGAACTCTTGACACACATGAGAGGGTGGTTTCAACCTAAAAATAATAAAAATTTATCAATAAATAAAAAGTGTACATAATTTTATATATATATATATATATATATATATATATATATATATATATATATATATATATATATATATATATATATATATATAATTATGTTTCCCAATATTTTGTGGAAAACGATAATAAATTTTTATTTATTTTTTTTATAGCATGAGTGTCTGTTCTTGCAGACTCACTCCTCAGGAAACTATTTTTGAGTCATTACAATACTCTTACTTTGATTTAAATACTTAATACATTTACTTGACTTCAAAATTTCAATTTTCTTCTTTTAAATATTTTTAGGTTATGTCTTCCGCTAAAAATTTGCGTGCGGTTAGTTTCGTTGTTGAATAATGACTGAATTGTAAATTCTGGCTTTCTATTGGGCCAAAATGAAGTATCTGACAGGATTTTACGCCTTGATTTTTTTGAAAGAAAAATTTAATTTATGAATTTACTTTTTCTAGCTTTGTGTTTTATTAAATGTTTATTTTACTACTTGAGTTTTATTTCTCATGCTTTTCTGAGTATTCTGATATGCAATACATATTGATTTGTGCCTCAATTGCAATTTTTAATGGTTATGTGAACTCGGACATATTTTAACAAATTCTACCCTAAATATCTAATTTTAGCTACCAAACCATATTCCTGCTTATAATTTAAAGTACATTTAACATTTATTGACACAATTTCAACACCTTACTCTATTATTCTTACTAATACTGAACTATGCATTTTAGCATGTCGTTTGAGGAGAAACTTGTCACCCCCCTACAAAATACTACATGATGTGTTGGACAAAACTACACTAAATCTATGGACCTAGCCAAACTCTATAACAACAAAGTGAAATACTCTAAGAAAAAACCTTTTTACAAACTATTTTACACAATTTTAAGAAAAGTTCATCTGACAGCTATGTGATTTTCTCACTGCGGGCCCCATTTGAAGTTTAATTTAAGGGAACTTACGTCGTAGAGTAAGTATAAACCATATTGTTTCTGTTTTGACACATTGAATCCTATTACGATAGGTATTTTCATGAAATACTTGTGAAGTTTGGTTCCAAGCGTAACCTCCCGTTTTAACTTTTTATTATTTTCTACCCTGCTCATGTAGTCCTTTTATTATAAGTTTGTGCTTGTTTAAGCTTACAAATTATCACCTTTTTAATTGTTTATTGTTAAATTTATGATTACACTTTTTATTTATTGATAAATTTTTATTATTTTTAGGTTGAAACCACCCTCTCATGTGTGTCAAGAGTTCCTGTTGGTTTGCCACCGTTTGGCTTTGTGCAAAAGTTTATTTAAGCATCGTTGCACTTTATCGATACCTTGTTTTGGCGTTATTCACAAATAAAGTCTTCCAATGTACAGGTATGCACTATTTTCTTACTGCTAGATATATTAATAAATTAATTTACAATTCAAACACTTATTACTAAAATCAACTGCAGTGCTTTATTCTAACGACATAAACCTGCCTTCAGCATGTGATTGGAGTGCCTCTGCATCTCACAAGCACTCGTGCATAAAGTGACCACCATCAGTGGCGTTTCTGAGTTTTATTTTATATGGATTTCTAATTTTATTGTTTAAAGTGAATTGTTCCAATATATTATATTGTTTGGGGAGAATATTGCGACAATATATATATATATATATATATATATATATATATATATATATATATATATATATATATATATATATATATTATTATTATGTTTCCCACTATTTTTGTGTGTGGAAAATGATAATAAATTTTATTTTTATTTGATTAGCATGAGTGTCTGTTCTTGCAGACTCACTCCTCTCAGGGTTAAAGTAGGTTCAAAAAAACAAATCAGGAATTTTACGATCAATAAAACACTGTAGTTGAGAATAGATTTGATTTTATTAAATTTACTGGAATATGGTTGTTTTGCAAGAATTTTTACAGTGATAAATTATACAAAAATGAATGTTGGGCGCCGTTAAAAAACATATAATTATTTAAAATCTGACAATGAAATTAGTTTACAAAATGAAAAAGGAAAACTCTGATGTGGTTTTTATTCTTACGTACTAGTGAGACTTTTTACCTTAACATCCGATCGGTAGCTACCGCGCGACCGCAAACACCAAGACGTGGAGAGAAATCCGCTTCTAGTTGTCGTTGCTAACTTGGCTGCAGTGTTGACAATCGACGATACAGCTGATGTGATATGGACGATCCTTCTGTTTCGTTCTTGTTTCGTTGCAAATTAAAACTTCTCTGGATACTGGATTATTGTTGAAACGATGCACTATTTCGTTGCACTTTACTTTGTGCCGAGGTGAGTACCAAAATATATTTTCGAAGACGACTTTTACATATAGGGAAACTGCCCTTGTTTACAAATTACAATTTTACAAAATTTGAGATTTATTTTCTTAATTCTCGTTTTCATATAACCAAGGAAACTATTTTTGAGTCATTACACTACTCTTACTTTGATTTGAATACTTAATACATTTACTTTACTTCAAAATTTCAATTTTCTTCTTTTAAATATTTTTAGGTTATGTCTTCCGCTAAAAATTTGCGTGCGGTTAGTTTCGTTGTTGAATAATGACTGAATTGTAAATTCTGGCTTTCTATTGGGCCAAAATGAAGTATCTGACAGGATTTTACGTCTTGATTTTTTTGAAAGAGAAATTTAAATTATGAATTTACTTTGTTTAGCTTTGTGTTTTATTAAATGTTTATTTTACTACTTGAGTTTTATTTCTCATGCTTTTCTGAGTATTCTGATATGCAATACATATTGATTTATGCCTCAATTGCAATTTTTCATGGTTATGTGAACTCGGACATATTTGAACAATTTTTACCCTTAATACCTAATTTTAGCTACCAAACCACATTCCTGCTTATAGTTTAAAGTACATTTAACATTTATCAACACAATTTCAACACATTACTCTATTATTTTTACTAATACTGAACTATGCATTTTAGCATGTCATTTGAGGAGAAACTTGTCACCCCCTACAAAATACTACATGATGTGTTGGACAAAACTACACTAAATCTATGGACCTGGCCAAACTCTATAACAACAAAGTGAAATACTCTAAGAAAAAACCTTTTTACAAACTATTTTATACATTTTTAAGAAAAGTTCATCTGACAGCTATGTGATTTTCCCACTGTGGGCCCCATTTGAAGTTTAATTTAAGGGAACTTACGTCGTAGAGTAAGTATAAACCATATTGTTTCTGTTTTGATACATTTTATCCTATTACGATAGGTATTTTTATGAAATACTTGTGAAGTTTGGTTTCAAGCGTAACCTCCCGTTTAAACTTTTTGTTATTTTCTACCCTGCTTATGTAGTCCTTTTATTATAAGTTTGTGCTTGTTTAAGCTTACAAATTATCACCTTTTTAATTGTTTATTGTTAAATTTATGATTACACTTTTTATTTATTGATAAATTTTTATTGTTTTTAGGTTCAAACCACCCTCTCATGTGTGTCAAGAGTTCCTGTTGGTTTGCCACCGTTTGGCTTTGTGCAAAAGTTTATTTAAGCATCGTTGCACTTTAACGATACCTTGTTTTGATGTTATTCACAAATAAAGTCTTCCAATGTACAGGTATGCACTATTTTCTTACTGCTAGATATATTGATAAATTTATTTACAATTCAAACACTTATTACTAAATTCAACTGCAGTGCTTTATTCTAACGACATAAACCTGCCTTCAGCATGTGATTGGGGTGCCTCTGCATCTCACAAGCACTCGTGCATAAAGTAACCACCATCAGTGGCGTTTCTGAGTTTTATTTGATATAGATTACTAATTTTATTGTTTAAAGTGAATTGTTCCAATATATTATATTGTTTGGGGAGAATATTGCGACATTTCCCCCTTAAATAATAAATTTTGACACGTGTGAAAAATTTATTAGTTCTGTCAAAGTTGCGATATTCGAACCAAACAGATACACGTGCTTTTGCGTACTTTATATGACTCATTTAACCAGGGTCATATGGGTAGAGCAATCCTACGTGGAATTTCCCCCTTATTGAATTATTATGAACATTTCGCAATGTGTCAGTGTTTTTTCTTTCAATTAAACGCCTAATAATATTAAATTTACCTGCTATTACATAACTAATAATAATGATTTTATTTCCCATTACGGTTTTAACATTTATTTTATACCCTTTTGAACATATTTTCTTTTTTGTTTCAGGAACTGATTCGTCTTCTTCCCCTTTGGACATCAATTTGTGGATCTTCTCTGATACCTTATCTTGTGATTTTTTAAATTTTACCTTTTTAGTATTTATTTTTGATTTAGTCAATTTACCTTTTTCTTTATTAATATCTAGTGATTTTATATAATTTGTTCTAGCACTTTCAATTATGTTTGATTTTATCATATTTGTAATTTCATCTTGTACTTGACTACGATGTTTAAATGGAATGGGATAAGTTTTACTTTTAAAAGGCTTATTTTCATCTACTTCTAACTTGTGTACATACCCTTGAGCTACCCTTGGCTCATAATTGATTAGTGAAATATATTTTTGTAACAGTTTTTGTACTATTTTATCATACTTGGAGAGACAGTTTATCAGGAGTTCTTCGGACTTAACAAAACTCGTATTAACTACATATGTGGTACCTTCCACCATATGCTTACCGCAATTATTTATTAATTCATTGGCCTTTTCGCCTATATTTAAATCGGGATCATTGCCCTTTACCGCATTTACTTTGGGAACTTTGCCCATTACCGCATTTATTTTGGGAACTTTGCCCATTACCGCATTTATATTGGGATCTTTGCCCTTTACCGCATTTATTTTGGGATCTTTGCCCATTAATTCATTCATATTAAAGATGGGTATTCTTTCACCCTCTATTAACAATATTTTCTCCCCCAAGTCTATTTTAGCCCTGATCTCCGATAAAACGTCTTCTCCTAAAACAATATCATAATTCATGTTCGTCACAATAATAAAATTCCCCTTAAATTCTTGATTTTGAAACTTGAAAGTAGTGCTCAAAACTTTATTTGATTCCATGAACTTTTTCCCATTTAAACTTACCAATTTGATTTTTGCTATGTTTATACAATTATTTATGTTATTATTAAAATGTTTATTAAATACCTTTTCATCAATTAAACTTATTTCCGACCCTGTGTCAACTAGCGTTTTTAACGTGATATTATTTATTTTAATGTTTACTATAGGCAATTGACTAACCTTAATATTTTTTATTTCATTTTCCGTATCAGTTCCGATGTACTCTCGCGGGTGTTCATAATTATGCATGTTTAAAAACTTTCTATCTAAAAATCCTGGTCCTGTGACCTGGTATTAATTTGCGCAACAGTCTCTATCCTATTTACATCTTTCTGTGCGTTTTCAACTATTGTACTCCCCCTTTGAATGTTTGTGTTTGCCACTTGTGCATATGTTCGACTTCCCCCTTTTGACTCATCATAATTTGGTCTCCTATCTTCCCACTGTACCTGTCTCCTTGGCATTTGTTGATTATTATTTTCCCTGCTATTTACATTGTTACCTTGTTCCCTGTAAATTTGATTTTCATTGTAACCTCGTCTTTGATTATTGTCATATCTATTAGTGTTTCCCTCATATCTACCATAATTGCCATTATACCTCTCTTGATAATTTCTGTTTTGATACCCCCCTTGATTGTTATAATTTGACCTATTTTGATTCGCTCCTTGACTATTAAAATTATATCTATTTTGATTTCCCCCTTGATCATTAAAACTTTTATTTTGGTAAAATTCACCCCCTCTGTTAAATCTGTTTCCATTATCATACCTATTATTTTGATTTTCGTTTCTACTTATGTTCTGGTAGACATTTTGATTATTATTATCGTCTATTTCCCTCAAGTACTCAATTAAGTTATCTAACGTGTTAATTCTTTGTGTAATTATTACATTTTGAATGATTGACGAAAAATGTCTCGCAATATATTTAACTATTTCGCCCTCCGTAAATTTCGGTTCTAAATGGATCACGTTATAAATCTTTCTTAAAACATAATTTTCCCTTGATAAACCTTGTCTTTCATTATACTTCCCACTAAACAAATTTTGCCTGACCTTTTGCTGGGTAAAATCACTCCATTATTGTTTCATTAATAGCTCTTCAAATTCATCTATGCTCTGAAATCTACTTTCAATCATGGAATACCAATATTCGCTTTCTCCCTTTAACATGGTCTGTATGTTTGATTTTAAATTTGCTCCCCTTGGTAACGTGTTCATGTGTTGTCTGAGTCTTGTAATAAATACTTTGGGATGGATACGATTATCCCCGTAGAAAAAGAATGTTGTCTTATTGCATATGTTTGTGTATGTGGGTGTATGTGTTTGTGTTTGTGTTTCCTCTCTTAATAGCCGCGTATTCTGTAAAACTAAACTCTCCTGTTCTTTTATTTTATTTGCCAAATTTTCCCCTTGTTTTTTGATTTTGTTTTCCAACTCAATTACCGAATCATCTACCCTATTTTCTACCTGTCTTGAAATATCTGCCCTTAATTCCGACCTTACCTCGCTTACCTTATCGTTTACCTCACAACTAATGGTTTCTCCAATCCTTTCCCATCTGTTTTCCCAGCTTTCTACTCGACTCCTTAATTCTGTCGTGGTCTCTTCTATTTTTCTTAATCTTTCATCCATTCTCTTGTTTAAATTTTCCTCAAGCACGTTGATTCTCTCTCCAATATTTTGTACCATTTCTTCTCTGTTTTGCTGCATTTGTTCATTTATTTGTCCCATGTTTTGTGCTACCTCCTCTCTATTTTGTTGCATTTGTTGGTTTATTTGGCCCATGTTTTGTTGTATCTGTTCATTATTTTGTTGCATTTGTACATTCATGCCTGCTACCATGTCCATAAGTTTTTGTAACATGTTAGGGTCTTGTTGTGTGGCCCCAACTTGTTCTGTGTCCCCAATTTGTTCCTCTTGCTGTGAAGATGAACCAGCTTCTTGTTCTTGACCTGACATATTTGCTTTCTTACCTGACCTTAATTTCATATGTGTTTATGTGAATTTCTCGCAACTACTGACAGAACTATCAAACTTTTTACTGAATTTCTTATTAAACCTTTTTTATAATAATTGGAACTTTAAAATTTGCAAATGTTTTAAATTGATCGTTTCCTGATTGTTAAAAAAATAGTAATCTTATATTCGCCCCACGTTCAGGCTGACATATATTTATTATGTTTCCCACTATTTTTGTGTGTGGAAAATGATAATAAATTTTATTTTTATTTGTTTAGCATGAGTGTCTGTTCTTGCAGACTCACTCCTCTCAGGGTTAAAGTAGGTTCAAAAAAACAAATCAGGAATTTTACGATCAATAAAACACTGTAGCTGAGAATAGATTTGATTTTATTAAATTTACTGGAATATGGTTGTTTTGCAAGAATTTTTACAGTGATAAATTATACAAAAATGAATGTTGGGCGCCGTTAAAAAACATATAATTATTTAAAATCTGACAATGAAATTAGTTTACAAAATGAAAAAGGAAAACTCTGATGTGGTTTTTATTCTTACGTACTAGTGAGACTTTTTACCTTAACATCCGATCGGTAGCTACCGCGCGACCGCAAACACCAAGACGTGGAGAGAAATCCGCTTCTAGTTGTCGTTGCTAACTTGGCTGCAGTGTTGACAATCGACGATACAGCTGATGTGATATGGACGATCCTTCTGTTTCGTTCTTGTTTTGTTGCAAATTAAAACTTCTCTGGATACTGGATTATTGTTGAAACGATGCACTATTTCGTTGCACTTTACTTTGTGCCGAGGTGAGTACCAAAATATATTTTCGAAGACGACTTTTACATATAGGGAAACTGCCCTTGTTTACAAATTACAATTTTACAAAATTTGAGATTTATTTTCTTAATTCTCGTTTTCATATAACCAAGGAAACTATTTTTGAGTCATTACACTACTCTTACTTTGATTTGAATACTTAATACATTTACTTTACTTCAAAATTTCAATTTTCTTCTTTTAAATATTTTTAGGTTATGTCTTCCGCTAAAAATTTGCGTGCGGTTAGTTTCGTTGTTGAATAATGACTGAATTGTAAATTCTGGCTTTCTATTGGGCCAAAATGAAGTATCTGACAGGATTTTACGTCTTGATTTTTTTGAAAGAGAAATTTAAATTATGAATTTACTTTGTTTAGCTTTGTGTTTTATTAAATGTTTATTTTACTACTTGAGTTTTATTTCTCATGCTTTTCTGAGTATTCTGATATGCAATACATATTGATTTATGCCTCAATTGCAATTTTTCATGGTTATGTGAACTCGGACATATTTTAACAATTTTTACCCTTAATACCTAATTTTAGCTACCAAACCACATTCCTGCTTATAGTTTAAAGTACATTTAACATTTATCAACACAATTTCAACACATTACTCTATTATTTTTACTAATACTGAACTATGCATTTTAGCATGTCATTTGAGGAGAAACTTGTCACCCCCTACAAAATACTACATGATGTGTTGGACAAAACTACACTAAATCTATGGACCTGGCCAAACTCTATAACAACAAAGTGAAATACTCTAAGAAAAAACCTTTTTACAAACTATTTTATACATTTTTAAGAAAAGTTCATCTGACAGCTATGTGATTTTCCCACTGTGGGCCCCATTTGAAGTTTAATTTAAGGGAACTTACGTCGTAGAGTAAGTATAAACCATATTGTTTCTGTTTTGATACATTTTATCCTATTACGATAGGTATTTTTATGAAATACTTGTGAAGTTTGGTTTCAAGCGTAACCTCCCGTTTAAACTTTTTGTTATTTTCTACCCTGCTTATGTAGTCCTTTTATTATAAGTTTGTGCTTGTTTAAGCTTACAAATTATCACCTTTTTAATTGTTTATTGTTAAATTTATGATTACACTTTTTATTTATTGATAAATTTTTATTGTTTTTAGGTTCAAACCACCCTCTCATGTGTGTCAAGAGTTCCTGTTGGTTTGCCACCGTTTGGCTTTGTGCAAAAGTTTATTTAAGCATCGTTGCACTTTAACGATACCTTGTTTTGATGTTATTCACAAATAAAGTCTTCCAATGTACAGGTATGCACTATTTTCTTACTGCTAGATATATTGATAAATTTATTTACAATTCAAACACTTATTACTAAATTCAACTGCAGTGCTTTATTCTAACGACATAAACCTGCCTTCAGCATGTGATTGGGGTGCCTCTGCATCTCACAAGCACTCGTGCATAAAGTAACCACCATCAGTGGCGTTTCTGAGTTTTATTTGATATAGATTACTAATTTTATTGTTTAAAGTGAATTGTTCCAATATATTATATTGTTTGGGGAGAATATTGCGACATTATATATATATATATATATATATATATATATATACATACATATGCACTGTACTGTGTGTGCAGTTGTAAGGCATGTGAGGTAGTTTTGGGGCGCCAGGCAGCAGAATTTATTTGCTTTCCTGAGCTTGATATATAAAAATGTGTTACAACACGTTAAATCTCAAACGTTGCGTGCTTACAAAATGCTCACCACGTTGGGCGCCATAAAATGCACTGTACTGTGTGTGCAGTTGTAAGGCATGTGAGGTAGTTTTGGGGCGCCAGGCAGCACGAGGGCTGTCAAATTTATTTTCTACCTCTACATGCACCACACAGGCATTCTCAGCACGATTTCCACACCAGGAGGATTGACTCTGCTCAGGGAAGAAGCCGGTTCAAGTTTACTTTTTACAAATATCAGGAAGCAAATAAATAATACACAAGTTTGGTCAGAAATGTTTAAATAGAAACCTTTTATTTGAAATTTGAAATTTTGACCTGGGTTGAATTTCTTATTTACAAAATGGTGAACAATATCTCTTAAAATAACTTATGCTAATCGGCCTTTAGATTTTTGACTTGGTAATAATCAATGTTTTTACTTTTATGAAAATTTATGTTCATATTGAAAATTTTTTTTATGACGAAGACGAATTTTGTGATAGAAATAAATAAGTTGACACTTTTGTGCCTAATATTCTTTATTTGGAATTTGATAAAAGCTTTTACCTTTGTGCTAATCCCAATTGACGACGAAAGTTTGGTTGCAACCACGCGACCGTTCTTCATAAGCGAAAAGTCCCGTCGAAACAACCTGAAGTTCTCTGTTGACACGCTGTCTTCAAGTCGGTAAAGTGACTCGTTACAATGGTGATGTTTTGTTTTGCTACTGTCTGGATTCTTGAATATTCCTCTTGAAAAACCAGGATACTGATTGCGTTGCACTAATTGGCACTTTATTTAGACGCAGGTAGGTGTTTTACCCTTACCTTTCGGAGCACACACTTTTTATTTTATTTTCGAAGACGATACCTTTTTGTTTGGTTACAAAATTTTTATTTTCATTTAGATTTTTAATTTCCAATTCATCAGATGTATTTACTTTGAGTCGTGACTAATTTTCAAAATTATAAATGTTAAAACTTGATTTGACCAATCACAGGTCACAAAATATATTTTTCAAAAACTTAGGTTATAATTTCAGCAAACATTCAATGAACCTCTCCCTTTAAATGATAATTAACGACTGAATGCTAAAATATGGCTTCTAATTGGCTTGGTTTGACAATTTAAAAAAAATCTGGAGTACTAGATTTTGACTTTTGATGTTTATATATATATATATATATACAGGAAAAAATCATGGGTAAGACCGCAAAGAAAAAGAGCAACCGTGGACACGTGTTTCGGACTCATTGGTCCTCATCAGCACGGTGTAGCTAAGTTGAAAGGATAGGCACAACTTAGGAATTGACACAAACGGTGACCACTGACAGGCAGCCAGTCGCACATTTGTGGCAAGAGTTAGAAGACCCCGGGTTTCCGGAGCGACAACTAACACACCACGGAGGCAACTATAGCTACCTGCGTGGAATCACTGGACCCAAGGAAGAATAAAAAATAGGAGATGTTAGTGCGGACCAAAGCTTTATGGCAAACAGGAAAAAATCATGGGTAAGACCGCAAAGAAAAAGAGCAACCGTGGACACGTGTTTCGGACTCATTGGTCCTCATCAGCACGGTGTAGCTAAGTTGAAAGGATAGGCACAACTTAGGAATTGACACAAACGGTGACCACTGACAGGCAGCCAGTCGCACATTTGTGGCAAGAGTTAGAAGACCCCGGGTTTCCGGAGCGACAACTAACACACCACGGAGGCAACTATAGCTACCTGCGTGGAATCACTGGACCCAAGGAAGAATAAAAAATAGGAGATGTTAGTGCGGACCAAAGCTTTATGGCAAACAGGAAAAAATCATGGGTAAGACCGCAAAGAAAAAGAGCAACCGTGGACACGTGTTTCGGACTCATTGGTCCTCATCAGCACGGTGTAGCTAAGTTGAAAGGATAGGCACAACTTAGGAATTGACACAAACGGTGACCACTGACAGGCAGCCAGTCGCACATTTGTGGCAAGAGTTAGAAGACCCCGGGTTTCCGGAGCGACAACTAACACACCACGGAGGCAACTATAGCTATCTGCGTGGAATCACTGGACCCAAGGAAGAATAAAAAATAGGAGATGTTAGTGCGGACCAAAGCTTTATGGCAAACAGGAAAAAATCATGGGTAAGAGTGGTCACCGTTTGTGTCTATTCCTAAGTTGTGCCTATCCTTTCAACTTAGCTACACCGTGCTGATGAGGACCAATGAGTCCGAAACACGTGTCCACGGTTGCTCTTTTTCTTTGCGGTCTTACCCATGATTTTTTCCTGTTTGCCATAAAGCTTTGGTCCGCACTAACATCTCCTATTTTATATATATATATATATAATGGTTCAGTTATAGATACCTTCGGGAAGAAATTTTTGAAAATTGATTTAAACTTACGTAGGTTATTTCCTTTCGTTTTTAATATAGCAGATATAAATATCGCCATTATCGGAGCAGATTTTTTAGCTCATTTTGGTTTAGTTGTTGATTTAAAACATAAATGTTTAATCGACAATATGACTAGTTTGTCAACATATTTATTTTCAAACAATGGTCCGTCATATTCTCCTAAGTTATTTAGCATATCAAATGAATTCACTGCATTACTTTTACAATTTCCTACTTTAATTAGCTCTCCAAATTACAATTTGCCAATTAAACATTCCGTTGAGCATCATATTGTTACTGAAGGTCATTTACCTTTCTCACGCCCACGTAGGTTGGATAGCGTTAAATTCAAGATAGCTCAAGACGAATTTAATAATATGGTAGAATTAGGTATTTGTGTACCTTCTTCTTCTTCCGTATCCTCACCATTACACATGGTTGAAAAAAAAAGCTCCGACTGGAGACCTTGTGTGGACTATCGTCGTCTAAATTCAATTACTGTTCCTGACAGATACCCGTTGCCCCACCTCCATGATTTTAACTCGCAGTTGTATAATTGTGTTATTTTTTCAAAAATAGATTTGGTACGTGCTTATCACCAAATACCTGTCGCAAAAAGTGACGTTTTTAAAACAGCGATTACTACTCCTTTCGGTTTGTTTGAATTTGGTCGTATGCCTTTCGGCTTACGTAACGCCGGTCAAACTTTCCCACGTTTCATGAACGAAGTTTTAGTAGGTGTGCCCTTTATTTTCGTCTATTTAGATGACATCCTGATTGCAAGTAAATCTAGTTCGGAACATTTAGAGCACTTGAAACTTGTTTTTCAGAGGTTAGAATTGTACGGCATAAATATTAAACCATCAAAATGCTTATTAGGTGGCAGTCGTTTGACATTTTTAGGACACAATATTTCTTCAGCCGGTATTTTACCTTCTTCTGAACGTATTGATGTCATAAATAATTTTCCCTTACCTACTACAGTCAAACAACTTCAGCGTTTCATAGGTATGGTTAACTTTTATCATCGTTTCATACCTTCTTTCGCTGAAATCTTAATTCCTTTACATGCACTTTGTACTAGATTACTGCATGATAAAGTTAAAATAATAAATGATTGGCCTACCGACTGTCTTGACAGTTTTTCAAAAGCCAAAGCTGCTATAGCTGGCGCAACCTTTTTTAGCACATCCACGTTGTGATGATAGCTCGTTTTTATCGCTGACTGTTGATTGTTCTAATGTCTCTATGGGGGCAGTTCTTGAACAGCACGATGACGAAGGTGTACTTGCCCCATTAGCCTTCTTCTCACGAAAGCTTACCTTGGCACAAACAAAATACAGTTCCTTTGACAAGGAACTTCTTTCTTTATTTACAGCGATTAAACATTTCAGATTTTTACTTGAAGGTCGCACATTTATTTGCTTTACTGACCATAAACCTTTGGTCAAAGCATTATTCACTAAAACTGAAAGATCTCCCAGGCAAATTAGACATTTAGAATTCATTGCTCAGTTTGCCTGTGAAATCCGACATATCAAAGGGAAAAATAACATTGTTGCAGACACTTTATCACGTGAGCATGATACGTCTTCTTTACAACAATGCATTTCCCCAATTTCAGCCCAAAAGTCTAACCTAATTGATATTAACTTTGACTTAAATTTATTGAGCGAAGCTCAAAAAGATGATTCTGACCTTAAATTTTTATTATCAGATACTTCATCGAACACCAAGAGAACTTTTCATTTAAAGAAAATTAAAATTTCATATTCAGACAAGTTTACTTGGTGTGACGTTTCTCGCCCTAAACTTCGTCCTTATGTTCCTATCGTTTATAGACGGACAATTTTTGATATTTTTCACGGTTTGTCTCACCCTGGTATCAAAGCGACTAGAACATTAGTTTCTACAAATTATTTTTGGCCTAAAATGACTTCAGATTGTAATCTCTGGGCAAAAACTTATATTAGCTGTCAAACTAATAAAGTGACAAGACATACGAGGAGCCCGATTACTGACTTCGATATACCTAAAGGACGATTCGGACCACATACATATAGATTTAATAGGACCATTACCTCCTTCTAAAGGTTGTTCTTATATTCTTACTGTGATCGAGCGTTTTACTAGATGGCCCGAAGCTTATCCACTTCAGGATATTACTGCGGAAACTATAGCGCGTACGTTATTTCAGAATTATATTTGTCGATTCGGTGTCCCTGTCACAGTGACAACCGACCAAGGCGTTCAATTTGAATCAAAACTGTTCAGAGAATTTTCAAAATTTCTGGGATTTCATAGAATTCGTACGACACCATATCATCCTTCCTCGAATGGCATGATTGAAAGGTTTAATAAATCTCTTAAAACTGCTCTGAGAGCTAAGTCTTCTACACCACATTGGGTAGATGAACTTCCTATCATACTATTAGCTCTCAGAACCATCCCTAAAGACGATTTGCAATGTTCCTCCGCAGAACTCGTTTTTGGTCAAACTTTACGAATACCTGGTGAATTTTTTATTAAATCATATACTTGTCCGGATATTCCTTATTTTATTACTAAATTACGTACTTCATTTAATAATTTAACGTTCATTCCACCTGTTCACCACGTTAATTACAAATCATTTGTCAACCCAGACATCTCGAATTGTAATTTTGTTTTCGTTCGGAAAGAACGTTTTAAAAAATATTTTACTCCGCTGTACGATGGACCTTTTAAAGTGTTGTCCCGTACAGATAAATTGATTACTTTTGTTAAAGGAACTAAAGCCGTCACGGTAAACATTGACAGGATTAAACCAGCATATTTATTATCTGACAAATGTGATGTCACTTCACCTTCGATTAGGAAAGTTCGTTTTGCTATTGACAAATTGAATGACTGACTGATCTTTTTATTAGCGGGGGAGTAGTGTGGCGATCAGTTCACTTGCTGGGTAAATATAAGTCAACAACCCCAGGCTCAAGTAACCAAGGATCCAGGAAACAAAATATAATACAATAACAAATTTAACAAAAATTATAATTTTAAAATTTGAATACAAATATTTTGAAACCCTTTTCGAATCTTATTTAATAGCATTACATCGCTATAGGTGGCTAATGCCAAAAATGAGACCTTAGTTTCTCTTGTATATACTAAATACCAATTTTATGGATTCCTACCTGCTTGATTTACCCACTTACGCCAAATTTACCCCAATTTCCCCCCCAACCCTTCGTCGGAACAACATGAAAATATAATCTAGTTCCAGATCTCGTTAAAGTACATACGTGTACCAAATTTCAAGTCAATATCTTAAACGGTCCCAGAGTAAACGTGCGCAAAAGAAAAAGTTACAGACAGACAGACAGATCGACAGACAGACAGAATTTTTAAATAATATAAATTATAATAGCAACGGCCCAAGTATGCTCCCCTGAGGCACCCCCATATCAATAGGTAGCTCGCTTGAAAATATATGTTCAAATTTCACCCTTTGCCTCCTATTTCTTAAGTAACATTCGAACCATTTCCATACTACACCATTGATACCATACTTGCTCAGCTTATCTAATAAAATTTTCCTGTCAATCGTCTCAAATGCTCTTTTCAAGTCTAAAAAAATTACTCCTGTCATTTTTCCCTTGTCCTTGGCTTCCTTCCACTTACTGATAACATACTGTAACGCACTTTCACAACTAAAACCTTCTCTGAAGCCAGACTGATATCTACTAAGTATTTTTTGATCCATAATAAAATCTAGTAATTGCAGGTATATTACTTTTTCTAATATTTTTTCAAAAGCTGGTAACATATTTATAGGTCTACACTCTTCAGTCTTAATAGTTTTAGGTACTTTTCTTACAGGAATGATTGTCGATACTTTAATGAACTAGGCACAATACCAAACTCTAAAGAGCCGTTAATAATATGAATTAGTTGATCCGATAAGTTGTCGAAATTATCCTTATAAAAAGCCATATCAATTTCATCCGGACTGCTTTTGTTAGCTGGGTCAAATACTATTGTTTTTAATTCGCCTTTTGTTAATAACTTAAAGTTTTGCATTTTTACTCCTTCCAACTCGGCAAGTTCAAACTGATAATTGCTGTGGGGTATACTATGCACTATATCGTTTATACTAGATATATTTTTAGATTACTCTGAAGGAGCGGGCGATTGGCCTTCCCCCACTGCGACCTATAAGGTCTATTGTAGTACTCCTTTTTTTGTGTGCCTCAGGGCTCCCCATCCAAACATGGTCTTCCTAGACTTCGAGTCTGTTGACAAGAGTCCCCAGGCACGGTTATCAGCCTCTGTCTTTCTCTCGCCGAGCCGTCTCAGTCCAGTCAGGCTTTTACAGCTCAGCATATGGACTGAGATCTCCAGCGAGAACTTGGGTCACCATTCCAAGCGCTGGACGCGACCAACGTTGCTTAACATCGCTGATCGAGTGCCGGCGCCTAGATCGGAGCCCGTACAGAGAGCCGTACTAGATATATAGAATTCATTAAATTTTTCAGGCAAGAGATTTGGGTTTTTACATGTTTCATTATCGAATTGAATTTCTTTAAAAGCTTCGTCATATTTACTCGATATTAAAGATTTAAGCGACTGCCACATTTTCTTTGGGTCGTACCTGCAATTATCTATTTTTTTCTCATAATACTTACATTTTTCTTGTTTAATTATATTAACAACATTGTTTCTGTTAGATTTATAACTGAACCAATCATTTTCATTATCACTTCTTTTAAAAATTTTGTATTTACTATATCTATTTTTAATAGCTTCTAATACCCTAGTATTAAACTTCCCCTTATGTGTATTTTGAATTATAATCTCTTTTTTTTGGACAAACGTCATCTAATACTTTCAAAAGACTATTTGCAGAAAATCATATTTCATATCAATATCGAGTTCTCTATAATCAATTTGTATATTGTTTAGTTCGTTCTTCAATAGTCTACCATTATATTGTTTGCTTCTAAAAATACATATTCTTGGAACACAATAGTCTAAGATGTCTATTTTTATACTATAGTGATCAGATATAATTGGCGTATCTAAGACTTTAACAACAAGATCAAAATTATTTGTAATTACTAAATCTATTAATGTAGCGCCCCTCTCAAAAATGTGAGTAGGGGTTTGTACAATTGTTTTAAACCATAATCGTTGCACCATCTCTTAAGTCTCCGCGTGTATGTAAAGTCGTCCGACAGCCCTGCCAATTCACATTAAAGTCTCCTAAAACTAGTAGCGTACCTTCAATATTTAAAATCTTATGTTCTAACCAATTTTCCAGAAAATTGCAAAGTACTGAGTGTGATTCATTTGGGGAATGGTAGGTGGCATCTACCATCTACCTATAGTGTAGTATTCATGATTTAATTTTACCTTCACAACTAAGAACCACACATTTCTATCAATATGGTGCGAAAAAATACATTTATATTCAATATCGCACCGAATATAAAAAACAACCCCTCCCTGCTTTCAGAATTTAATCTTGCCACGTTATAATTATTTATCATGTCATAATTACTTCCACATCCAGTGAAAGTATAGTAACGACAAAAAAATTAAAAAAAATCTTTATTGTTCAAATAGGCTTAAAATGTCATGAAACGTCAAGATTTTAAGTTTGAGCGAAAAAAAAAAAATTCTGTCTGTCTGTCGGTCTGTCGGTCTGTCGGTCTGTCGGTCTGTCGGTCTGTCGGTCTGTCGGTCTGTCTGTCTGTCTGTCTGTAACTTTTTCTTGTGCGCACGTTTACTCTGGAACCGTTTAAGATATTGACTTGAAATTTGGTACACGTATGTACTTTAACGAGATCTAGAACTAGGTGTGTTGTTCCGACGAAGGGTTGGGGGGGTAAATTGGGGTAAATTTGGCGTAAGTGGGTAAATCAAACAGGTAAGAATCCATAAAATTGGTATTTAGTATATACAAGAGAAACTAAGGTCTCAAAAAAATTTTTGGCATTAGCCACCCCCATTACCACCCCCACCCCCTTATTAAAGGGGATGAAAAAATTGTGATTCAGTGTATGTACAAGAACCAGAAACCTCAAAATATTTTTTAACTTCATCCACCCCCACTACCACCCCCCTATCACCACCCCCACCCCACTACCGATGTGGGGTATCGTTTTATGTGTTTTTGGGGAAGAGGATTTCAAATATTATATTATTAAAGTTCCATAAACAATTATTTCCACATACAAAATTTTCTCGTGAGTGACTTGGATAGAGAATCTGGATGTGTAAAATGGGATAAATGGGGGGTAAACAGGTAAATCAAGTAGGTAAGAGTCCATAAAATTGGTATTTAGTATATACAAGAGAAGCTAAGGTTACAAAAAAAAAATTGGCATTAGCCACTCCCATTACCACCTCTACCCCATTATTAAAGGGGATGAAAAAAAAATTGTGATTTAGTGTGTGTACACGAACCAAAAGCCTCAACATATATTTTTACTTCATCCACCCCCACTACCAACCCTCTATCACCACCCCCACCCCCACTACCGATGTGGCATATCGTCTTATAGGTTTTTGGGGTAGACGATTTCAAATGTTATGTTGTTAAAGTTACCTGGAGTAGTATGAATGCGCAGTGGCTTTCCTCGACTACTATGGATGCGCAGTAGGTTTCCCCGAGTATTATGGATGCGCAGTGGCTTTTCTTGAGTATTATAGATCGCAGTAGGTTACTTCAAGTAGTATGGATGCGCAGTGGGTTACTTTAAGTAGTATGGATGCGCAGTGGATTTCCTCGAGTACAATGGATGCGCAGTAGGTTACCACGAATAGTATGAATGCGCAGTGGCTTTTCTCGAGTGCAATAGATGCGCGGGTTAGGTAGGTTACCTCAAGTGATATGGCTGAGCAGTGTCGAGTAAAATGGATGCGCAGTGGGTTACTTCAAGAAGTATGAATGCTTAGTGGCTTTCCTCGAGTAAATTGGATGCACAGTGGGTTACCTTAAGTAGTATGGATGCGTAGTAGGTTTCCTCGAAGAAAATGCTTGAAGTAGAGACTTTACTTCTATCGTGTAGTTTGCGTCACACAACGATTTTTTATATCTTTGTCATGCCATTTTCTGCGCATTACTTTCACATTCAGTTGAAGTATATTAACGCAAAAAAAAATTTGGAAATTTTCATTGTTTAAATAGGCTTAGAATATTATGAAACGTCAATATTTTAAGTCTGAGCAAAATAAATTTATCTGTCGCGTCGATCTGTCCGTTAGTCTTGCATCTTTTTGGTGCTCACGATTACTCTAGAACCGTTTAAAATATTCACTTAAGATATGGCAAACGTATGTATTTTAACGAGATCTGGAACTAGATTATATTTTGATATTATTCCGTTGCAGAGTTGAAGTGTAAATTGCGGTAAATGGGGGTAAATAGGTAAATCAAGCAAGAGTCCATGAAATTGGTATTTAGTAAATATAAGAGGAGCTAAGGTCTCGAAAAAAAATGGCATTAGCCACCTCCATTACCACCCCCACCTTATTATTAAAGGTGGTGGAAAAATAGTGTGATTTAGTGTGTGTACAAAACCCAAAGTCATCAAGAATTTTTTTCACTTCATTCACCCCCACCTCCACCCCACCCCCATTACCTAAGTGTTATATAATTTTATGGGTTTTTGGGTTACAGGTTTCAAATATTATACTATTAAAGTTCCATAAACAATTATTTCCACATAGCGGAGTGCAAATATAGTATTTTGTTGTAAGAGACTTGGATGTGGAAGTAGTGATTCCTTGGGCAGCGGTTTTTTCTATATCTGATGTAATACGTGATTCTGTCAAGCAGGCTACTGCAGGCTTATGTACTGCTATAAAATGTCTAATTTCGTCCATATGTGTTTCTTTTTTTGTCGTATTTTAAATAATTTCCTTATTATTAGTGAGTTATTTTTATGAGCAGATACGCAGTCGTATAAAATGTAATTTCAATAAGTCCTATGGGTTTTTGTCTGTTCGTGTGTCTGAATGTAATTTCAAAGGATTAAGTGTTCGATTAGATTTACTTTCATGATAGTTCTTTGATAAAAGTAATTGTTCGATTAGGGTGGAATGAAATCTTTCAGCTAGGCTGTTGCTTTCATGATGTTTAGGTGTTCCGAAAAATAAACATATAATAATATCTATATGAAATACTTAAAAAAATTTCGATGGAGTTTTAGTCATTACAATATGGTTTTGTTACTGTATTAATAAGTTTCGTACGTATTATATATTTTAAGTTATTAAATTCGGAATTAAAAGTTATTGTAAAAAGGTGAATTAATTGTATAATTTTTGACTCTAACATTTTAGATATTTGTGAGCTAACTTAGGCTTTATAAATATGTAGATAGTAATAGGATTTAGTAAAAATGTGAATTTCGTTTTATTATAATTTAGATAAGCGTACTGTGAGATTTTTAAGAGGGATATTTTGGAAAAATATTTAATTTTTAATTTTAGATTTTCGTTTATCCTTTTACATGCTGTTTTCGATTTTGCCTTAAATTCGAGTTGGAATATAACTTTGCTTTTCTTTTTACAGTTATTTTTCTGCTTGTAGGTAATTTCTCGATTGTTAATGAGTTTACATAAATTGTCATTTTGGTTTTTTGTCGGGAAGGTCATGATATTTGTCAGCAAATTCATGAAATGTAAAAATAAGATTTCGTTTTAATATGTTCTGAGAGGTTTTCTCTAGAGTCTATAAATGTATTATTATATTGATTTAATATATTATCAGGTTGATTTATTTTCGATTCGGTTTCTGAAGTAGTTAGCTTGATATTTTCAAAATTTTCTCCGCATAGATTATTAATTCAGCATTATTTAAGTTTTGTTCTGGAATTTCATTTAAATTTATTTCATTACAGTCCAATAGTTCTATTTCAAAAAGGTCTGTTAATGTTAAATCAATATCATCTTTTAATATATCGATGAAAGGTATTGGGGAATAATTACCTTCATGTGAATTATTCAATTCAAAGTTATTTATAGTATAAGATCCGGCATAAGAAGTTAATATCCTCATCTGTTATTCATATAGGAAATAGTTTTTATGAAAGATAACATGCAGGCTAATAGATCGCGACTAGGTTGCCTAGCCATATCTTGACCCCATGACATTTAATATGAAAAAAATCAATTAATTTCTTCTTTTTTTTGTCAGACGAAATCGAAATTTTGTCTTTAAACGTATATAGCAGCGAAATCATTAATCCTACAGGAATTTTTCAACAAAGTAATTCATCATCATTTTATAATCTTTCTAATAGATCTCTACCAGTTTTTTCCTAGAACCAACGTTTATCTAGATATTCGCAAGACATGAGAAAGAAAAAAGACGTTTACTTGGAAAATGTAAATTTTCAGTTGTATCGCTCCTAGCGTCCTTATTTTTTGTCGTAGGGCAAAAAATAAGAAAGAGACATGGCTTATTAAATTCTCTACAAATTCGTTAGGCCGTAGTTTTTTGCCGTATGAGCCACCGTTTAGGAGTTATGGACGTTTTAAGCAAAAAAGTGAAAAACATCGCCATCTTAAGAGGCCGGCCGGGCCCAAACCAAGAGTCACAGTAAAATTTGAAACACGGCAAAACGTTCGGCACATTATGTAATTTTCCTCTGGGAGTTTTTATTTTTGAGCTATCTCTCTCGGATTCCGAGTTACGAGAGAAAAACCGTTTTCGGAGATGCGGAATCCGAAGGGAAATTTTCGTCGAAAACCCGACATCCAAATATACTCATATTTTCAAAAATACGATACCGCGACGCCCGTACCATGTCGATACGGAAAGAGGAAGACTTTTTTGGCATTTTTCGTTTGACGTTTCTCGATGGCGATTTTCTGTTAGAAGAGTGTCTTTCGCCCATCTCTTTCCGTCGCAAAAAGAGATAGTCGACCTTCTTCTGTTAATAACTAATCAACCATAAATGATTCAACAACGAAAGATAACCTAATGGACGTAGAATTTAATTCTAAATCGACCTGCACCTGTCCCGATCCCGTCAGATATGTTTAAAAAAAGCCTTTGTTAATGCAAATTCGCAAAGAGTAAGCCGTGTAGAATTTTACTTCAAAAACCCGTTACAACAGTCGAGCTATCTTTTATTTTTTGCCCTACGACAAAAAATAAGGTCGCTAGTAGCGATACAACGGGAAATTTACATTTTCCAAGGAAACGTGTTTTTTTGCTCATCTCTTGCGAATATCTAGATAACCGTTGGTTCTCGGAAAAAACTGGTAGTATCTATTAGAAAGATTATAAAATGATGTTTGCTTCTTTGAAAAATTTTAGTAGGATTAATGGTTTCGCTGCTATATACGTTTAAAGACAAAATTACGATTTCGCCTGACAACAATTTTGAAATTAAATGTCATGGGGTCAAGATATGGCTAGGCAACCTAGTCGCGATCTATTAGCCTACATTAGCCTTTTATATAAACTATTTCTTATCTGAATAACAGAAAAACAGAACAGTATTAACTTCTTATGCCGGATCTCAGACTATTAAGTTTTGTTCGGGATTCTCAATATAATTTATTTCATTATAGTCAAATGGTTTTGTTTCGAAAAGGTCTGTCATTGTCAAATCAATATCGTCTTCCATTATATAGAGAGATAATTATCTTCGATGTTTTTAATAGTTTCATTAAATTGTGTATAGTTTTCTTTTGAATACATTTCAGATGGTTGATAAACTCCTTGAGTTAAATCCGAATACATTGGAATTTTAATTGGTGGCAGTTCTAGTACTTTTCTGCGAAGGCTAACTATTGCGTCTAATTTAATAATTATTTATTATTATTAGAAAACGCGAGCAGATCTGAGGATCCGCAGCACTCAGGCCTATCGGCCCATTGTACATTCGCGACATTTAGGATCTCCTAGAAAAGACCAGTGCTCTCCACGAAGGAGAGCTCTTTCCAGTGTAGATCCCGTAGTTCCTCCGGCTGTAGAAACTGCCTTCCGAAATACCTATACCTTGACACTCCTATTGGTGCACAATGGCACAGGATATGAGTAATGGTTTCATCCTCCACTCCATACATCCTACAAATAGGATCATCTTTCAACTGCATTGTATGCAGGTGCTTGTTCAGAGGACAATGTCCTGTTATCAGGCCTACCATCTGTCTCAATCGCTCTCTATCGAGCCCAATCAGCCACTCTACGGTGGAGTCAGTCGAGGGCCCCTTTATATGGAACCTCGACTGCCTCATTCCGGGGGCCTGAGCCCAATAGTTGTTAAACTGTGCCGTAGCCCAGTCTTACAGCTGTGATTGTATCAGACTTCTTGGCAGACCGAAGGCTGGCTCGGGGCCAGGGAAAGGAGTTTTTGCTCCTTCGCCCGCCAAACGGTCTGCTTCTTCGTTGCCCTCGACTTCACTGTGTCCGGGCACCCATATAAGTTTAACTGAGTTGCGTTCACACAGCTCAGTCAGAATGTTTCAACAGTTCAGCACAAGCTTAGAGGTCACCTTATCTGATGCAAGAGCCCTCGAGGCTGCCTAACTATCGCTACATATATAAATATGCTTATTAACGAAGCCTCTCTTGAGGTTTTCGCTTGCACACAGTAAAATGGCATATATCAGAGTAGTTAAGTAAGGCCGATTCTAACCCAATTCAAGGTCAATTTCCCATAAGAGATAACATGGGGCGTGTCCTAGAAAAATCGAAATTTTCAAATGGTTCCAGCCCCCATGTAATTTCTTATGGGGCTAAAAAATGAAATCCATCTTGTAACGCATTTCGATTTATCTAGGAGGCGTGTCCTAGAGATAGTTAGGAGGCGGTACTATAGTCAGCAATTACCCCCCACTCCTGCGGAAGCCCCTCGTGTCCCCGCGCCATGAACGTGTACGGGGGGCGGTTCCGAGTTAAGTAAGGCCGATTCTAACCCACTTCAAGGTCAAGCTGGAGCTGTGACGTCAGCGCAGGTGATAGATGATAGATCCTATGATCTAGGTTCTAGTGTGAGGTGAGATAATGCTAGATGATAGATCCTATTATCTAGGTTGTAGTGTGAGGTGGGATCTTCTTAGATGATAGGTGATAGGACCTAATGGGAGGGGGGAGATGGGAGATCCAATCCCTGAGCTTAGATAAGAGATTATATCTAAAAGGACGTGGCTAAGAGTATACAGGGTGTGTCTAAAATAAGATGGCTGCCGTTTATTGACTAATAGTATTGTATGTTTACGTTAGTGGGCGTTAAGAAAATGGCTACTGACGTCCATCATCGAGATTAAATAGACAAGTCTTATATTTATGAGATAAATATTCATTTACTTCTATATGTTAAGATTTGAATGTAAAACTGTGGTCAAATGCAGAGACGTTATCGGATTCCAGGAAATTGTTAATGTAAATAAATGCGGCTGTCTACGGCTATATGTATATTTAAAACGTGATTAATTACCTTTAGATAACTACAGCGGCTAGATCAAAGGAAACATCGAGAGCCAATATAAACGCTTTTCAGACAAGACTCTTTAGCCCGAGTTTTATATAAGATAAATATTCGTTCGCTTCTCTACGTTTAGATTTCAATGTAATAAGAATATAATGCAGAGCCGTTATCGGATTCCAGGAAATTGTTAATGTAAACAAATGAAATCATTTCTGATAGCCTACTAACATAAGATAGGTATACGGTAAAGATGCATGCGAAGAATTTTGTGTCTTACAATACATGGTTTCTTATGGGAATATGTAGCCACCCCGCAGCGATATAGCAATTTAACATTGTTTTATATGTAAAAGACGAACAGATTATGAAAATTCGGGGGCCTTTTAGAAATCGTCCATTGCAAAGTCACGTGACTCTCGACCGCCGAGTATAAAAGCAGCGTCATCTCCCAGTCTACATTGTGAGGAGTGGAGCTATCAAATATTTATACTAGAGGTCGGTCTAAGAAGAGTGTGTTAATATATGAGTAAAATGGCTAATAGAAGCGATTATTTATGGCCACATGTCTATGTAAATAAATCTTAATAATAATAATGACAATAATAATATTAATAATAATGATAAAACCATCATCGATATATGTATTCAAGTCTTATATGAGGAAAAATTGTAGTTGTCTGCTTCAGAAGATAGGTATGGATTTGAATGTATAAACTGCGGTCAAATGCAGAGGCGTTATCAGTTTCGAGGAATTTCTTAATATGAACAACGACTGATTGATTATTAAAATGACTCCCAGCAGTAGGTATATGTATACGCTTAGTGCAGCTTAATTACTTTAGATGAAGACAGCGAACTGAAAGGAACTGTACGTAATTAAAAATGTAAAAATAGTGTAAACAATATGATTGACATTTTTAATACAATTGCGGACATTATAATATATCAAGAAATATCAGTACTTTATAATTTAAGTGACTAAATTAAATACCGATAATGAAGTGAATAGTAATATTTTAATAATTAATACAGAAATATTAAAATATTAGGCTAGAACAAACAATTGTAAGCAGTGCGATTGAGATATCAGTTTTGAGGAATTTCTTAATTCATAATATCAAATCTAAAAATCTCTAAAGAAGTCGGCGGCTTAAGACATCGAATTTAAGTTTTAATTTTCGTATGGAAGCATAGGTTCGGATCCTGACATTTATTCTAGGGAAGCTAATATATTAATGCAGTCAATTAATTTATTTTTCATTAATATATTTATATTTATAAGACATCGAAGAGTGGTGGGTGAAGTATCACATAAAACTAAACACTAGAAGCTCACTTTATTGGCAGTCATTAAGTCAAAGAAATTAGTATTCTAACATTCATGTTGAAGCCGCCTCGGATGAAATAAAAAAATCATTTTTTTAAATTCATCGAAATGAATATTGTACATGCTACAATGTATGTGTTTTTTAATGCTGAATTCAAATATGCAATCAGAAAAATTAAATCTCAAAAAATAAATCCACCCCAAGCGAAAAATGAAAAATTCAGATTTTTCAAGTTTATTGCATTAAAAATGTTCATGCTACATTTTCTGTGTTTTTTAATGCCGAATTCAAATATGTCATCAAAAAAATTCAGTCTTGTAAAATAAAGCCACCTCAGACAACAATGTGAAAAACTCATAATATATTTCAGACGCTTATACGGACGCTTATACGGAAATAAAATATATAGAATAATAATGGAACCTGCTTGAATATTTAAAAATTAGTATTTTTTCTATCAGATGTGCGTATAGGCATAACTGTGATAGAAGCCGTATATCTATCGTTTTCATGCTAAAGGTCTCTTGTATCAATCTTTGCTTGTCACTAGCTACGCCATCAAAAGGTAAAATAGAATTAATTTTAGCTTTCGTAAAAGACATTTACATTACTATTTTTTATTTTTATTTATTTATATTAACGTCCTGGCGAAGTTTAGCTAATGCTACCTCACCACTTAACTAGGACGGCGAGATGAGATACGATCACCTATCCAAGTATCGGACTCAAACAGCGTGCCTTAACTTCACTGATCGATTTCTCACCACTGAAACCGGTACCGTACTTCACCTCACATCAGCATCCTCGAACTAATGATATTTTTTAAACGAGTTAAGTACTTGATTATTTTATACATATGATTTGAATATCCCGCGTTCTGTTCTCAAGATAGAATACGAAGATGGTGAGGCAATGTGTCATGCATCAATCAGCTAATTGAATTTTCTACAAAGACGCTGGTTAACAGGGATATATTATGGTGTTCTTATTATTTACATCGATTCACATTCATGAATTATCCTACTGGACTTCTGCTTGCTGTATGGAACGTATGACAGCATTACGCCATCTGTCTTGGTTACCTGTTAGACGCACAACATCGTTATGATTTTTACTATATTCCATCATATAATAATATAGCAGTAGTCATAGGTAGATAATGATATCTAGAGGTATCCATTCCTCTTAGATAATCAGAAAAATTACATTTGAAGACTAGAAATTTTGACCAAAGAGCAGCGATTAATTCGATCAAAGAAACATGAAATATATACTATCAAACAGAATAAGGTGGCACTCAGTCCGTATGATGATAAAAGAATTATAAATTATATAAATACCGATACGAAACCTTGGGGATATAATTTCCAACAAGTCTCAGCTCGTCAGATGACGTCATCGACGCAGTGAAGCGCTTGGCAGTAGCCGTTCGGATTCATTTACTTTAGAGACTTTGATCGCGATGGACGGGTTAGAAAAAGAATTGCAGTACAAGCTTGTACTTATCACTCGCGACGTATATGAGAGGTACATTCAAAATGCATTGAATCGGGGTAATTATCAATTAGTTCATAAAATTTTAGAAAAGATTGTTATACCGGACAAAGCTTTATACTGGATGGCTTTAAGAGATAGTTCTAATTTCGATTTAATGAAAAAAATATTTACGAAAAAACTTCAAAACGATATTTTTATTCAGCAGTTGGAATATATTTTCCAAAGAGAATGTATTACTCACCTTACCGTGTATCGATTACGAGAAGTAATTAACAGACATTATCCCGCCGCGAATAATAGTTATTTTAGAATTTTTTTAGAAGAATTATTAACGTGTAATGATGATTATATGTCAATTGATTTTTATTCGAAATCGTACCCGGCTAAAAATATTTCTGATAATTATAAAAGTATTGATTGGTCGATTAATAAAGCATTTTGCGAGGCAGCTTACTTTACACAATACGAATTTCTTGAAATTTTGTTTCGAGTAATTGGTAGGAATAATATACATTTCAAATTAGATATTAATTTCAATGAAGAGCATAAGCAGTTAATAAAATGGCTGGAGGATAATATATCCAAAGGTCGCTCTGGGTAGCCGATTGGTTGGAGCTCTGGTCCAGACAGCGGGCACTGGCCATCGACTACCTTAGAAGATTATGTTAAGACGCTTGACATAGTTCGTCTACATTTTTTGTAATTAGTATTAAAGTATTGTAATATAAATATTTTACATTTAATAAATTAAATTATTTATAAAATGTGTGTTTTTATTTCCTAATACCTATCCTGACATGATGATCATGAGAGAGGCAGGTGAGACAGCTTGAACAGTTCCAACAGCTCGAACAGCTCCAACAGGTGTAACAGGTACCGTACCTGTTACACCTGTTGGAGCTGTTCGAGCTGTTGGAGCTGTTGGAGCTGTTCGAGCTGTTGGAGCTGTTGGAGCTGTTCAAGCAGCCCATATACATATACATATACATGTATTATATATGGTCAACTCCAACAGCTCGAACAGCTCCAACAGCTCCAACAGCTCGAACAGGTGTAACAGGTACGGTACCTGTTACACCTGTTGGAGCTGTTGGAGCTGTTGGAGCTGTTGGAGCTGTTCAAGCAGCCCATATACATATACATATACATGTAATATATAGGGTCAGTTTTAACAGCTCGAACAGCTCCAACAGCTCCAACAGGTGTAACAGGTACGGTACCTGTTACACCTGTTGGAGCTGTTCGAGCTGTTCAAACAGCCCATATACATATACATATACATGTATTATATATGACCAGCTCCAACAGCTCGAACAGCTCCAACAGCTCCAACAGGTGTAACAGGTACCGTACCTGTTACACCTGTTGGAGCTGTTGGAGCTGTTCAAGCAGCCCATATACATATACATATACGTGTATTATATAGGGTCAGTTTCAACAGCTCGAACAGCTCCAACAGCTCCAACAGGTGTAACAGGTACGGTACCTGTTACACCTGTTCGAGCTGTTGGAGCTGTTCGAGCTGTTCAGACACTTAATAAGTATGAGATGCTATCAACTCATTGAAATAAAAAAAGATTATTAATATAAACAAATTATAATTAAAATTGTGTAGAATTAATAAAATAATAAAAACACTGGTCTGGCTATCCGGCAGGAGGGCAGATCGTATGTTAATTAAAAAAAGAAATTTATTGGTCTCGCCGGCTGACAGATCGACCTCTCCAAATCTCCGAAGAAATTCTGAGTTCAATGGAGTCTGTAACAATTTAAAAAAATATCTATAAGTATTGAGTTATACGAAACGGAAAAAATATTTTAAATATCTTTCATGATGTCGGCTAAGAGTATCAGCCGGGGCATCTCCTGTGGTGGCTGTGGTGGTGGCGGTTGCGTTACGGGGTCCTGGGGCTGAGGCAGCCCCAGGTACCTCCAGCCCTCCGGTGGGACTTGACACATTGAACATTGGCAAATATTGCCCGCTATCAGCTCTCTAAGCCCCGTTTGATTGTGCATCTTTGCAACGTCTAACTGATCACCGCGCTCTGACTCGAGGCGAGAGCTCTCCCCCCACTTCTCTCTCTCTCTGCCCCCCACCCCACTAGTCATTCATACACGCACACATGTATACAGAAATAAAAGCCAGTATGGTTAGCATAAATTTGTTTATTCAAAATCCTTATCTTTATTTACAATATACCACTGATATATCGAGTAGACATTCTGCCTAGAGCAGCGTAAATGATTATTAATATGTTTATGGCAATGATATTCTAAATTATTTAACATTAAACTATTCATATTATTACAATTATATAAGTCTATAATATTATTATTATTAGACAGATAATGCTGAAGCCATCGCTTCTTTTCCAGTCCCTTGACATAAACTTTTGCTTCTCTCTCAAGTACGTGGCTGTCGATGAAGTCCTGCAGGTCGCCGTACCGGAGATTATCATAAGGCGTGGACCATTGGAGACCGTGCACATGATCAGTTATCCAATTAATTTGCTTCTGAATATTGTGTGTAAGAAGCCCGTAACTAACAGTCGGTTTAATTATCCGATGTACACACGAGACATCGGTAATATTAAAAATTGAAATTTCTTTACATGTAAAAGCTAACTCCATTTTATGCTGGAAGCCCTGCACGTCTATTATATACATATTAGTATGGACGAACTATACTGGTTAAAGGATTGTAATAAATCAATCTATCATGAATTATAAGACAATATGCAGCAGTGTCTTTCGGAATATTTTTATTAGTGCTAAATTCCAGCCTAATGTCCACTGCACTCGACTTTACAACCTCATTCTGACACGAACAGTCGATAACTACCAGAGGAGCTTTAGTTTTAAATTTATATTTAGTAAGCAGAGGTTCATTTTCTTTTTCATAATAAGATTTCTGAAATTGACAGAACATTTCATACAGAGTAGCACAGAAATTCTTTTCAAAATTAATATTCAAGTTATCATAGGGATATGATTCCGAATTTAAAAAAAGTTTAAAATTAGTCAACTCGCAGTGATCAAATTCACTCATACGTTTAGCGACTACATTTTTACGACCCGTTTGAAGGCCGAAAATAATATATCGCGGTGTCTCTAACTGAGACGAAGTTTTAATATTCCAAGTATGCGTCTGCGATTCCATCAGCATGGGGTATTCATGTAATTCCCAGCTTCTAAACGGTACAGGCAAATCGATATTCCTCTCTAGATATTTCATTAATTTTAATCGCTCAACGTCAGATACAGTCACGTGTGGTACACGCCATTGAACGATTTCCAATTCTACTTTAATCTTTTCATCGGCTACAAGATTTATGATTGCGTTTGTATCAATACTACTACGAACGAGTACCAGCTCTTGACGGACATTTAAAATAATTCTTTCAAAGGTCTCTGCGAAACCCATACATATTTTTAAAGGTATACATGCGTCAAAGTAACCGTTCTCGTCTGCAAAATTATCATCCACATCAGTCCACCCAGCATTTTCTAAGTGATTCGCGTCATTCGGAGTGAATGATGCATATCCCTTCATAACAGTCGCGAGGCCTGGATTTCTACTGCTGTCCACAATTTTACCGCTCACTTCGTATCGTATCTCGTCAAACAGATACAATAACCCCATTTTATCAAAGACCGCTGTGTTCGAAACCGTACCATCCTCTTTAAGTAACCGGCCCCGCATATACAGCGAACTAGCATACGGCGCAGTATACACATCTTGCTGCTGAATGGGTATACGAATTTCATCGTTATTATTTAAATTTCTGATTGAATATGGTCCATGACTATGATTTTCAAAATTAGTTATCGCGGTTTCAAACGTAGGCTTCTCAAACACGTTTAAAATATTCGGATTCATATTAGCACTTTGTAACCGAGAGAGTAAAGAAAACGTCTATTTTTAGATGTTAACGCCTTGAAGGTTACAGGTGAACTGTTTCGAGCGCGAGCAGGTGTTCCTTTTAAACTATTTCGGAAACTAAGACCCATTCTTCTTCAAGTGCAGTCTTACCGTGATGACCTCGCCACGGAAATTAACAAGATCACCGTCTTGATCGACTATCTTAATTGATATGCTATCTATATGCCTCTTATTAATCGGCAGGTAAATTGCATTAGCGGGACACTCTATTATTTTATAGCCGGGAGGCACGCTAGGAAAAAATTCATGAATAATGTGTACAGATCTATCATTCATGTAACTGCCCGTGATGAGATTACACTCCACGCATATAGCGTTTACTTTTTGAATTTTTGCCTGGAAATCAGATATATGTTTCTCGAGCGGTTTTAGACGAGATGTAAATCCTAACAAACTGCCAATACCGCCGGCCTTTTCAAAATTTATCATCTTATTGGATTTTATTTCCACTTTTAACGTATTTTTATTGGATACTATAGAAATATGACCATCGTTACCATGATTCAGAATAAAATGCTTTCTTACGTAATTATTTATATCTTCTATTTCATACGAGCCCTCCGGAATTTTTATAAACTTATCGTCTGTATCATAATATATATGATTATTTGTAGCGTCTATGTTCGGTATGGAGTTATACGCCTCGAAATTTATTAAAGCAAGCGAATATTCAGCGCCGTCTTCAAGGTCTATGGGTGGGGAAAAGTGCGCGGTTAAATTAGATGATTTGCCGGATAATGTAAACGTACAAGACATGTTGCGGCTTCAAGGTTAGCTCTGAGAATGAACGTGACTTAAAAGCATGACGCATTATATAGAAATTGTAAACACAGATGTCCACAATTTACTGTGTCATAGGACTGATACTGCTTGTGATTGTATTCAATAGAACAATTTAAATATTTTATTAATTCGAGAGGAGGCTGTAAATTACCAAAACTATCATAATAAACGGCTTTCGAACCGTTCTTAAAGCATGCAGTCCAATGAGTACCATTACCGCTATCACTATCCAAGTTCACAATGCCCGTCTCAATTTTATGTACGCGTTTAGGTAGTCGGTCTCGCATAAATATTCCTCGAAAATTAGGTATATTTAACATCTTAACATATTTTTTCAGATCCACGTCGGTGAGTGCTCGATTTGGTAATTTTACTAGTCACTTGCTGTTGGTGTTTTTATTCATGTATAGTCCAAGTCCTGTTCGATAGGGACGAAGATAGAGTCCCTTACCGAGGGCGATACTCTCCATAGCCTGATTGTGACGTTTAGATTCTTTAAGCTGGGAGGCTGCCGCCTGAGAATCTCTTACAGCTTTCGCTATACCTGCAGATCCGCCGGCTAGCGCTCCCAGAGCACTAAGTCCGGCAAATATTGGTATTAGCGGTAGAACGCCACCCGTCTTCGGTATAGGAATAACGCGAGCAGCCATCGGTGATATTTTTTTATCTTTTTTAATACGCTGTACTGCACGAGAGGCCTTTTTAATAGCATCTCCGACAGAGGGAGCTCCACGTACTAGTTTACGAATTTTATTGGATATTTTTTTAAACGTCATCGTACCACCACATTTTCTTTTTTTACATCCCAAGCCTAATTTAACTTTAGCACTCATGATGCCTGCTACACCGGCTGCTGCCGCTCTTTCTCCGATGGACGAATCCCTAGCAAATACACGCTTCAGAGCACGTTTTGCCAATTCTTTATCGGCAATATGCCGTCCTTTCACATCATTGACTTTAGAATATTGTATGTCGTGGTCACGACACGCCTCATCTAGACCATTAATTCCGCGATCTCCTCGCGCCAGTCTTTTTTCTAATTTAGTACCCGGGCCGCAGAAACGATAGCCAGGGATATGGGCTTCGAAAGGTAATTTATTTATGAGAGTGTTTACAGCCATGTTACCTCTATCGCATGTAATAGTAGACTGAGGTGTTACAGGTGATCGAAAGCTATTTATACTTAAACTCCTGGTGGAAATACCTCAGTGTCGTCAATCATGCGTTTCATCAAGACAGGTAACAGTCTGAAAATCGATAATCTCGATTTCGATAGTCATGTGAAAAAAGATAGTAGACATGGTCCTCTGTTACCCGACAGCATCAGGTGTATCATATGCGGACCTTCAAATTGTGGGAAAACAAACATCGTGATAAGCCTGCTGACTCATCCACACGGCTTGCGTTTCAAGAATGTTTACGTCTACTCGAAATCTCTCTACCAGCCTAAATATGAATATCTTAGAAAAGTACTCGGCTCGATCGTGGGATATCATGAATTCAAGGATAGCGATGTAATAATGACGCCTGCGCAAGCTAAAATTAATTCCATTTTTATATTTGATGACGTAGCTTGCGACAATCAAAGTGTGATGCGTGACTACTTTAGCATGGGACGGCATAAACAGATAGACAGCTTCTATCTCTGTCAGACCTATACCCGCATTCCAAAACATCTGATAAGAGACAATGCAAATTTACTGATATTATTCAAGCAGGATGACATGAATCTTAGACATGTATATTTCGATCACGTTAATACTGATATGAGCTTTGAGGATTTCAAACATATGTGCTCTTTATGCTGGAAAGATAAATACGGATTCCTAGTGATAGATAAAGATAGCGATATTAAACATGGCCGATACAGAAAGGGGTTTGACGAGTATATATACCTGTGATTTTACTATCTCAATCAGTTGATAATTACACATGTTATCTGACGCACCTGTCGACATGGACATTACTAATAAAATTATCGAAGCTCGGAAAGCCGTAAAGCGCAAATTAGAGGCACTCAAAATGCACGATCTGCAAATCGAAAAGTCTTTTGCCCCAATCACCGCACCTTTACATTCGATAGCTAAACATATCAAGCTTGAGACGGACGAGAATTTAAACATTAAGAAAAAGTCTGAACCCTCAGAGGATGAAAAAAATATTAATATTACACCGTCACCGTCGATTGTCGACTCTGAAGAAGGCGACCAGTCAGATGAGAAGTATCTTGAGAAATTTAGCGATCTGCCTAAAACGTATATATCTGAGATGATGCATGATACTGAAAATACACATGATTTTCGATATGGTGTACGATATAATCTCGAAGAAGATAAATATTATATTGGAAATTCTGCCATTCAGTTTGACGGTGACAATTTAATAATAAATAATAAAGAGTATCAGGGCACTCGCGGTCTTTATGAATTACTATTTAAAAAACGTTCGCATCACTATAACTATGATGATAAGAAACAGTACATTGATATTGTAAAAAGGACTAGTGCACATAAGAGAAATTATGATTCTGAAAAGCAAAAGTCCGGTAGTAAGAGCTGGAAGTACCTGCATATTATTAAACCGATGCTTTACGCTCGCGAACCTCGGCAACGTGCTCCTGGTAAAGTAAAAGGCGGCGAATTAATGATGCAAGTCACCGATAATGCTATTGATTACGTATATTGGGACGATCCTAATGAACTCGTCGATCGTCTTAGGCTTTTGATAGCTTCACAGGAGGCAGGCAATTCAAGTCATACGAATGAAATAAATAGAATTTTAGAGGAACTATTAGAAAGTAAAATAATCGAACCGCTGGATTAATTTAACAGTACGTAAATTATTGTTGAACTGTAAACATGTCTGCTATAAAAAGAGATATTGTTAATGAAATACATAAGCCGGCTAGAATTAACTTTAAGAGACGAAAAGTCGTAGTTAGAGGTTTAAATGAATTGCTTCAGGCTGACTTAGTCGAAATGATTCCATATGCTAATTACAATAAAAATTATAAATATATTCTCATTGTAATTGATGTTTTTTCAAAGTACGTATGGGCTGAACCAGTTAAATCTAAATCTGGCGTAAATGTTACTCGAGCTATGGAAAAAATATTAGTCGCAGATAACGAATCCCCGTCAATTTACAGACTGATAATGGAACCGAATTTTATAATATTAATTTTCAAAAATTAATGAAAAAATATAAAATTAATCATTATTCTTCGTATAGCACTAAAAAATGTTCAGTAGTCGAACGCGTAAATAGGACTATAAAATCTATGATGTATAAGGAATTTAGTATAAATGGTTCTTTTCGGTGGTATAATTTACTTGCTGATATTATTAAGAAATATAATAATACTAGGCATCGTACCATCGACATGAAACCTGTAGATGTAAATAAAAAGAATGAAAAAATACTCTTGAAATCCGTTTACAATTATCCTACAATTACATACTCACAATTACCTAAATTTAAAATTAACGATCATGTGAGAATAAGCAAGTACAGAGGCGTGTTCGATAAAGGTTATACTCCTAATTGGTCTAATGAAATATTTACTATTTCAAAAATTAATTATACCAGCCCCATAACATACTTACTGACCGATGCACAGAAACAGCCAATAGAAGGATGCTTCTATACTGAAAAACTGCAGAAGGTTAAACATTCAGACATGTATCTCGTTGAGAAAGTTTTAAGGAAGAAAGGAAATAAGGTTTTCGTTAAATCGCTTGGATTTGACAGTTCCCATAACAGTTGGATTGAAAAAAGTAGCATTGTTTAATTTTTATGCACTTATATTAATTTTTTTTTTTTTTTTTTTTTTTTTTTTTTTTTTTTTTTTTTTTTTTTTGTAAAAGCCAGTCACCCTTTAAACTCTGTGGCTCCGACACTCACAGAGGGGAGCTGGTAGTACCGGTAGCCACTCCCCACGCCCGTGGGGTGAGTGACTACTGGGTCCGTGAATCGTGTGCCCTGAGCAGACGTAATGAACCGAGGATGACAGCCTTCTGCATTCTGCCGGCTAAGACCTCTGCCGAATTTCGGCATGCCGGTATGATCTTAAGTTCTGAAAGCAGTGTATGTCTCGTTCCACCGAGGGCTCCTATAATCAGTACCACTATCTTAACAGTATGGTCTGGATAGAGTCTGCGGAGTTCGAAGAGCAGATCTCGATATTTTGTCCGTTTTTCCTCCTCCTTCAAGACAATGTTGTTCTCCGCGGGAGCCGAGAACTCCACGACGAACATTGTCTTGAGTTGATGGTCGAGGAGTACTACGTCAGGCTTGTTGGCTTGTATTTGCCTGACGGTGGGAAAAGAGTAGTTCCAATAAATTAGACACTTCTCATTTCCCACAACGGACTCAATATCCCCCGGAGCGTAAGGCAGCACTGGTGTTTCGTCTATCCCATACGAGTGCCTTAAATGGTAATAAAGCACTCGTAATGCTCCGTCGTGCCTTTGGATATAGGCCGAGACTGCATATGTCGGGCAAGCCGACAGCAAGTGCATAAGAGTCTCTGGCGCCCTGCGGCAGGCCCTGCAGCTGACATCAGGGACCTCTATACCCATGACACGACTACGATAGACGAGGGTGTTAAATACACCATCCTGGCAAGCCATTATGAATCCCTCGGTCTCAGACTTCAGCCCGGCTGACCTTAAGAAGGCAAAGGTCAGCCTTTCGGATAAGCCAAGGTTCTCTATATTTTTATAGAAAACTCCATGCATTGGCTTATCCGTGTGAAGCTGCAGAAAGATGTCGTGTTCTGCAGCTTTAATTTGGGCTTTTCGTCGAGCAGGTTCCAACTCGGTGACAGAGTCGGGATTTACCCGCTCGACGTCGAAGGAGAGACCAAGTTCATCGGCTGCTCTTTGTGCTGCCTTAAACAAAAAGGCTCCTATTCCTGCACTTTCATGGTCCCGGACCATGCAGAGGAGGGGATCCGAACTCCTGATGACCTTACAGGCTCCATCCAGAACCATCCTATTATGGAGACTCTCCAAACTCAAGAGTCCACGCCCCCCCCGATGTCGTGGGAGGTATAGCCGTGGAACGGACGATTTAGGATGCAAACTTCTATTGAGATGCATCTTCTTGCGGGTTCCTACGTCGAGTTGACGCAACTCCTCTCGAGTCCATTTCACTACTCCAAAGGAGTAGAGTAGGATCGGAACGGCAAGCATGTTAGTAGCAGACACCTTGTTCTTCCCCGACAGTTCTGAGGACCAGATCTGTCGGAGTCGGTGCTGATACTTGCCGCGGAGAGCGTTTTTCACTACACTCACTTCTTGGGTGGAGCGTTGCTCGACACCCAAGTAAGTGTACGACTCTCCGGCATCTAGATGATGTAAGATGCTTCCGTCCACGAGCTGCGCGTCCTCTCCGTAGTTCCCGCATCGTCCTCTCTTGAGATGGACCAGTGCACATTTGTCCAGCCCGAACTCCATGCCGACAGCCTGCGTGTACTCCTGTACCACCCTGAGGGACTGGTGTAGGTCCCTCTCTCCGGAGGCATAAAGTTTAAGGTCATCCATGTAGAACAGATGGGTGACCTTATGCCTCCTATCGCCGGGGGTACCGCAGTTGTATCCACGGGTTTTCCGGAGCGAAACGGATAATGGCAGTAGTGAGATGCAAAACAGAAGGGGGCTGAGGGAGTCTCCCTGAAATACTCCCCTTCTGAAAGTTACCGACTCCGTCTGGACTCTATCGTTACCCGATGTAATGGTAAAGCGCGTCCTCCAGAGCGGCATCAGTTCTTCGATGCATCTCACTACGGGATCGGGTACCGCAAGACATCGGAGCAAGTGAACAATGAGCTCATGCGATGTCATATCAAATGCCTTGCGGTAGTCGATCCAGGTCATGGAGAGGTTCCGCTTATACTGCACGGAGTCCTGCGTGACACATCTGTCAATCAGCAGGTTCTCCTTGCAGCCAGCGACACCTCTCTTCGACCCTCGTTGCTCATATATCCGTTCGTAAACCGGTTCAACTGCGTGGAGCACTCGCATGTACAAGATGCGCGTAAACACCTTGTAATATGCGTTTAGGTAGGTTATCGGCCGGTAGTTCTTTGGGTCAGACAAATCTCCGTTCTTCGGGATCAGCACTGTCCGCCCCTCGACAACCCAAGAAGGAATTTGCTGCTCCCCATTTAGCCATGAATTGAAAATTCTGGCCAAATGGTGGTGGGTACCGGATAACTTTTTCCACCAAAAGTTATTGATCCCGTCGGGACCTGGAGCAGCAAAGTTCTTAGAGCCCTCAAGAGCTCTTCGAACCTCTTTTGGAGTTATCGGTTGGCACACCTCGTTTGGTTGTTGAAGCCTTTGACAGAAGGCTTCAAAGTGTGCCAGGGCTGGAGAGTCTCGGTTGAGTGGAAGCTTCTCCTCGTAAAGCGTTTTCCAGAAATTTTCCACCTGATCTACAGTCGGCGGATTCTCTGCAACACGCGGGGGCGGTTCGAATAGGCGCGAGGGCTTTTGGCGGAAGAGTTTATTTTCCGCCAGCCCCTTCGCCCGCCTCACTAGTGATTTTTTACAAACCACTAGCATCCGTATCCTGTCGAGACAGTGCTGTTTGGTGGTTCGCAGCACTGCCTCATTGAGTGTGTGATGGACGCGTCTTAAGTTGGCGGCTATTCGACGCACTTTAGGCGTAAACGGCCTATTGGCCGCCATGTAGTCCATCACACATTGGATACGGGATGCGTGTTGCCTCGCCGACCGGATCTTGGCTTCCATCTTTTGTATGCGCCGCTCCGCCCTCTCCTGTGGGGAGGCAGTATTACGCCTCTCCAACCGAGAAAAGCGTTGAGCAGCGGCATACACGGCACAGTTTATGTGCCAGATGTCAGCCCGTTCTGGTAGCGCTTCACGAAGTTCTTCATCCACTCTGGCCAGATCTTGTGGCCTGGGGGCTTTTATGTGGTGTAGCCCCCGCCTGGTACTGAGGCCCTCTGGTATTGGTGGAACGGCAGGGACTGCATCCTTAACCAGTTCATTCGGTGGACCTTGGGCCACCTCATTCACCGGCTGAGGGGCAGCTCTCACGTAGCCCCTGCGACGAAGGTGGGATACATAATCACGCAGGTTTTGTGGCGTGAAGGCGTTGTGCTCTGGGTGCCTTGCACACCACAGAACATGCATTCGCCCCATGTATCCCCTTCGCGCGGGCTCACTGCTTTCGTAGCACTGCATAAGGTCGTCTCTCAGTTCATCTGTCCACTCAAAGCGTCCTTGTTCATCGCGGTCGTCAACAATGGGCTGTCGATCTTGTTGGGCCCCACCACCTTGCCCTTGACCCTTATCCGCACGGGGTCGATCGTGGGGGCCCTGTCTTCGGCCAACAGGAACCGGAAGATTGAGCTTGTGGGTGGTTAGCCCAGCAAGCCCACGACCGACACCAGAGGGGAAGATTCTTTCCCCTCCCGGATGCGCAGGGGCTGCCGGTTCGATTTTGCATCCCCAGCTGGAGTAAGTGGTGGCGCTACTCACCAAAGACTAGATGGATGACGGTTTGCCCCTCCTGCTTATTTATATTAATTATATATTAATTATTATTATTATTATTATTATTATTATTATTATTATTATTATTATTATTATTATTATTATTATTATTATTATTATTATTATTATTATTATTGTTATTGCTATTATTTTTATAGGTTATGTATTCCATGTACATATATAAGCTTTATTACTGTATTATGCGTTCAGATAAATAAAATATATTATAAAAATTAAATTATTTTTTTATTTTTCGTCTGGGGTGGCTTTATTTTTTAAGATTTAATTTTTTTGATTGCATATTTGAATTCAGCATTAAAAAACACATAAAATGTAGCATGAACATTTTCGTTACAATAAACTTGAAAGATATGAATTTTTTCATTTTTTGCCTGGGCTGGCTTTATTTTTTAAGATTTAATTTTTTTGATTGCATATTTAAATTCGACATTAAAAAAGACATAAAATGTAGCATGAACATTTTAGTTACAATAAACTTGAAAAAAAAAATCTGAATTCTTCATTTAATTAGGAAATGGGTAATAATAGTCAACCATTTTTTAAATTAATTTATTAATACATATAAGAAAGAGGTTACATGTTTTGTGATATAATAACAGAATATTTATGTTCAAGTACTGGATTAATTATTTGAGCGTATCGTAATATTTTAATTTGAAAACGATCTCGATCGCGGGCGTCTTGCATCCAGTTACCACATCTAGCAGTTCTATGGGCATAGCTCCAATGGTAAATGTGATGAATTTTAACATCCTCGCTGAACTGAACTGTTCTTGGACTTCTTCGGCTGGATACTGACATGTTGAAATGTACGTAAAACTTCAACGTACTTAACGTCTTCTCCGAGTAATTTTAAATTGTTTATAAAGTGCTGTAACCTCTTCTTATATGTTTCGGGATCCATCTTTAGGACTCGATGAATTCAATGTTAGTGGTCGTGCCTGCTAGCCCTCTATATACTAAGTACACTTCTTTTAGTATAATGGTTTGTTGTAGCGTTACCATATCATCATCAGAAATAATGCGTGAGTATCTGGCTGGTAGACTCACTTTACAATTTTCGAGGATTACTTGGACCTGGATACCATACGGTGAAAGTGCTTTAAATATATCTAGCACTTTACATTTTCTATCCACTTCCAGCTCATAGATTTTCGTGAACGGTGTGACATGAGCTTCAACATTAATTTTTGCGAAAGACATTGCTGCTACTGCTGCTTATATATCAACTTTAAGATTGTGAATGAATGCAGCGATCTCAGGTCTTTACTTTTATGCTGTATTCCACCCCCACTTTTCGTATCGAGTAAGCAGAAAAATATGGGAAAAAATATGATGATTTCATTGTTTACATTATTTCTCTCCAAACCCTGTGATGCTCCTTATAATAGATCACGTGACTTATTAGTCATTGTATTATAACCGTCGGATGCTGTTATCTAAAGACAATTAATCACGTTTTAAATATACATATAGTCGTAGACAGTCGCATTTATTTACATTAACAATTTCCTGGAATCCGATAACGTCTCTGCATTTGGTCACAGTTTTAACATTCAAATATAAAATTTACGTATTGAAGTAGATGAATATTTATTCCATATATAAGACTTGTCTATTTAAACTCAATGATGGATGTCTGTAGCCATTTTCTTAACCTCTAACGCCCTCTAACGTAAACATGCAATACTATTCGCCAATAACTATAAACAATAAACGGCAGCCATCTTATTTTTATTACTAGATACACCATATCACTAGTACACCTTATATACTTATTTTTATTACTAAATACACCCTGTATACTTCTTTTATTACTAGATACATCCTATATACTCTTAGCCACACCCTCTTAGATATAATCTCTTATCTTTAGCTATAATCTAATATCTAAGCTCGGGGATTGGATCTCCCCCCTCCCATTAGGTCCTATCACCTATCATCTAAGAAGATCCCACCTCACACTACAACCTAGATAATAGGATCTATCATCTAGCATTATCTCACCTCACACTAGAACCTAGATCATAGGATCTATCATCTATCACCTGCGCGCCACCCGCGGGGCTGCGGGCGTGCTGACGTCACAGCTCCAGCTTGACCTTGAAGTGGGTTAGAATCGGCCTTACTTAACTCGGAACCGCCCCCCGTACACGTTCATGGCGCGGGGACACGAGGGGCTTCCGCAGGAGTGGGGGGTAATTGCTGACTATAGTACCGCCTCCTAACTATCTCTAGGACTAGATAAATCGAAATGCGTTACAAGATGGATTTCATTTTTTAGCCCCATAAGAAATTACATGGGGGCTGGAACCATTTGAAAATTTCGATTTTTCTAGGACACGCCCCATGTTATCTCTTATGGGAAATTGACCTTGAATTGGGTTAGAATCGGCCTTACTTAACTACTTATCAGCCTGAAATACACTAGGATACTTACCAAGTGGGGCCGATATTCGATCCGTCTGTGTACCATTCCAGACCTCCAGGACTCAGAAGATTAATTTTGTCGCGTTCCCAATCGTTTCGACTAGGGAACACGACTTTATATGGAATAGTGAACTCAAAGACAGGGAGACACCGGTCGTCCTCTGACTGAGCAACGACCTGGTCCCTTACAGGTAGAGGTAGAACCTTTGTGTGCCCCACCTCTTGTCCCGTCGCGTTCCACATTCCACCTTTAAACAGTCTATTTGCTGCTTTCCTAGCTTCCAGTTCCACTTCGACATGCAAGGGAGTTAGTCCAAGGATGGTCTCCATTGCAGCCGTTGGGGTGGTCCTGATTGCTCCTGTTATTCCTAGGCAAGCTAGCCTTTGAACTTGACACAGGCGAGCCCTAATCGTGGAGTGCTCCTGGGAGCGCCACCACACAAGAGTCGCATATGTTATGAGGGGTTTCACCATAATGGTGTACATCCAAAGGGTGGTACTTGGATTTATTCCTCACTTAAGACCAAAGATACTCTTGCACATCCTCGCTTGAGTTTCCACGTGGTCCTTCCATGACAGTTTGGAGTCTAGGGTTACTCCCAGGTACCTCACTGTACGGGAAAGACACAAACGTGTACCCATCAGCTTATGTTTCTCCTTTTAGTGAACAGCATTAGCTCTGTTTTGCCAGGGTTGACCGAGAGCCCGTGTCTGTTACACCATAACTGAACTATGTTAAGAGCCCTTTGCATGAGCCCTGCGATAGTCACTTCAAATCGGCCTCTTATCATGATAGCCAGATCGTCTGCATATGCTTGCGCATAGTAACCTGCTTCGTTCAATTCGACCAGTAGCCCGTCGAGCATGAGATTCCACAATAGCGGGGACAGTACCCCACCCTGAGGACAACCTCGGCCCGCCTTGGCCCTAACCGAATCATTGCGAAGCGTGATTTCAATGTTGCGGGTGCTCAGCATGGATCCACTTAATTATGGTGCCGTCCACGCCGCGGTCCGCAACTACTTGACAGAGAGAATCGAAGGTTGGGCTGTTGAATGCTCCTTCAATATCCAAGAATGCTACCAATGCCAGTTCTTTCTGCTCTAGCGCCTTCTCAGCTCTAACAACGATCTGATGAAGGGCCGTCTCTGCAGATTTACCGGCTTGGTATGCATGTTGATTGGGATGAATTGGTGATGACACCAGTACCCCATCTTTTATATACCTTTCTATTAACCTTTCCAATATCTTTAAAAGAAAGGAAGTCAGGCTTATCGGTCTAAATGCCTTAGTCTGGTCATGGTACGACCTATTTTTTTTTAACCTCCCCACAATAAAATTGTGGGAGGTTACTACAATTAGTCCAAAATCGAAAATTGAGATAACATCAAATCTTTACGTTTTGAGGTCCCAGGAACCCAAAAAAGTTGTTTTTGAAAAATGTCTGTGTGTGTGTATGTGTGTGTGTGTGTGCGTAGGTCTTGCAATAATTGTGTGGACACACACCACTCTATAACCATACTTATGTGGCCTTCGCTAATTGTGTGGCCATACACATGGCCACACAATTTAAAACCTATGTTTACAGCATCTACGTGGTCTCCACACCCTATATCTGTCGTTTTCTGGAAATGGCCACACAAGTATAGTAAAAATTTGGTGTGTATTATCTCAGAAATTTCACCAAATTGTGTGGACTTGTACAGTGCTGCCCCCAGCGGAAATATATATTATACTGCTATTAATTCCATTTCTTCGTGTGTATTCAAGATGTGTGTTAAATATGTCTTTTATGTGGCCCTAACAGTTTTATCGAATTTGTAGGTGAGTATTTAGTAGGTCGTACTAGTATTAATAGAACAGTATTATAAATGAAATAAGGTCATGTTTTATTTGTATAAACGGACCTTTTTTAAATCAAATATTATTGATATTATTTATTTATTCTTTTATTTACTGCATTTCATCTAGTAAGCTCTTTCTTTTTTTATAATAATTTGAAGAAAAGGAATATATCAAATTAAATTTGAATAAACAGTATGTTCTGGATTTGTGTAACGGAGAAGGAAAATTGTCATATTACGTTTTAGAAACAAACTTTATTAGAGAGAGACCAACTAGAATAGAAATTTGCTTATAGAAAAAATAAGATTCACATAATAAAAAGCAAAATTTAAAGTAGATAATTCCAAAAATATAAGAAATGTTACATAAACTCAACTTCCTTTGTAGATAAGTCAAATGCCAAATTTTGTAAAGATGATCGAAATTTGTATTTAAATATATTTTAAAACAATAAAAGGTCTTGGACATAAAAATTAAAAGATTAGGGAGAATACGATGCTGGAAAGTTGCTTTTGAGAACGTATATCTTAGTCTTAGAGAATCGAGCTCTTTAAACCCACATTCCGAAAGCATCAGTACGCCGTATGTGTACGTCCATAACGGTCCATGTCTCAGAGGCATGAAAAAAGATGGAGAAAATTAGGGCATTAGGTAATCTGATCTTAGTACTTTTCATGATATTTCTGTTATACCAAATTTTGCTCAACTGACACGTTACCGATTTTTCCATCTGTATTCCTCTCCAAATCTCACATTCGCAGTTGCCAGTATTGTCGACAAGGGCTCCAAAGTATATCATCTTATTTATTACCACAGAGTAATACGAAAAATGTCTGTGGTTATCATTTGCTTGGTCTAGAATCACAATTTTCGTTTTGTTGCAATTTACCTACAGTTAAACCATAATCACAGCTTATGTTTGAGACTGGTCAGCAGGTGCATGAGCTACTTGCTTGCTGCAACTAAATTGTGTCATCTACAATTCCCAAGCTAGAAATCTTGGTTCCGCCTACTGCCACACCACTCTGTTACCCCAACATCCGTCGCATCACTTATTCACTATAGAGAATTTGTGACGGAACGCAACCCTAGGTGACGCCTTCGCCAACTTTACATTTGTTTTTTTCATACATATCATGAACTAAACATACATATAATTCTCTGTACGAGGTATTAAATTGAAGAACATAAAAATTTGTAAACGAAACATTTTAGCCATTAAATAATGTGTTTCATTTTTAGTGAGCTATAAGCCGAAGAATCAAATTTGAAATATAGGACAAACGTAGATTTCGAAAATTAAAGTCTTTTAATTCCATCAGTCTGTCCGTGCGTGTGTATCTGCTTCTTGACGATGTAACTAAAAGACTATTTGATTGAGGAAATTAGTATTTCGCGGATAGTTGACATCATTGCCAAGAAAGATGCCGGCTTTACTTTTAATGAACAAAATTCAAGGTAAACGACCTAGAAAAGTAATTATTGGAAAAAATGTTGCACAGGACAATACATGGCATGTAGTTAATACAATTGCCTGGGCACAAACCTGCTATAGTTTGAATGAAAATTATTCAGGGTGATTGATGATTACCCAAAAGGGAAAATTAATTGATAAATAAAAGTTGCCAAACAAGGAAGGATATGTTTTGTATAAATACTTTTAAATAATTATGTTTTAATTAGATAATATCAGAAAATTTACCCGTTCATCGATTGATTTTTCTCTATCCTCTTGAGCTATAAGAACCAAAAAAAGTCCTTACGATACGTCCTACCAATTTTTTTCTATTGGCTTTTACTGTTATTACTCGCCATCTTAAGTAAAATATGTTGAAAAATTAATAATAATTATTATTAATATGAAAAAACATGTACCTGAAATAAATCATCAGAACCTTTTTTTGTAATGAATTACAGGTGTGTATTATTGTCCACACAATATACACAAAATTGTGGGGCTTGGCCACACAATTATATTTTTGCAAAAAGTAACATTAATTTTGAGTGTAAGAAAATTTTGAAAACAGTGTTAGAAAGCCCTTGAAATGGTGAGTATTGATTACGCAATAACTTGAAAGACCCCACTTTTTGGCGAAATGTTCAGTGTCCACACAATTATTGCCGCACCTGTATGTGTGTGTGTGTGTGTGTGTGTGTGTGTGTGTGTGTGTGTGTGTGTGTGTGTATGTCTGTTAGCACGATAGCGGCGAAGCCACTAAACGGATTTGGATGAAACTTTGCATGAGGGTTTCTTTAGTGCTCCAGAAGATCTGAAAAGGTTTTGGTTGGAGATCGGATTACGTTTGTTGCTGTTTTGGCACAACAAGCTGTTTATTTTATGATTACTTACAATTTGTAATCGAACCATTGAAAAGCAGTAAAAATTCCGGTTACAACGATATATCACACTTGCACTCTTTAGCTTTGGTTTCCATGAAAAAAATTAAAAACCAAATAACACGCTTCTTGTGTAAAATATATTTTATAGTGGAACCACAGAATACAGTAACTGCACAGAGGCGAAGTCTTTGGCGGTTCCTTTCAGTTTTGATGGCTCGTTTTCTGTGACCTTGCGTACCAGTTGCGTCTACACCACGGTGTATTAAATAGGTGGTCCGGCACTTTCCTATTATAATAATGGCTTCGTAAGTGCATGGTTTCTATTTACTTTAATAGATGGCGCGAGCAATAAGGTCCTACAATTACCTGGGCATGTGCATCGTATAACTAACACAACCTCAAATTTTAAGGTGTTTTCGTTTATTCTCATATTTAATGTTTGTATAGGCATTTTTAGCTCGGAGCCATACTGGCTCCAAGCAAATATTTAAAATTTCACGCAAATAATTTTTCAATATTGTTGATTAATAAAAATAGACTGCTAATTATAGGTTAGATTCCTAACCTGCAAAAGTGTCTTATTTTATTGTGACAAACTATTTAAAACTTCATACATATTACGTTGAACTTGACTTTGGTTGAAAGTACAGGAACCAGGCAGAAATTTTAATAATAGCTACGTAATACCTGTAAATCTTAAGAAATATATATTTTTGAGGTTAGCTGTGACGACACATGCAATACTGCAATGTTTTAATTTAGCTAATTAATGTCAGATGTCACTGGACTCTTGTCAAAAACAAGAAGCCGGGAATGTATGCAACACTGTATGTACGTATGCACAGAACCTGTAAAATTATCTATCTATGCGTAAGTAATGAGAGAACTTATTGGTCCTGCCATCTATTACAAACTAGTTAGAACTTTATAAACATTACATTGAACTAGATTTTGGTCGAAAATATGGGAACCAGGCAGAAATTTTAATAATTAGGCAATCCAACGACCTGTCAAAATTATTTTTCAATATGGCGCTGAGGGCAAACATGGGGTTTATTTTAATTAACTCGCGGAAACGTAGCCAAGGCAACCGAAAAAAAACTCATTTAACGAATGAAAATAAAGGATTGCCGGATGTTTGCCCTCAGCGCCATGTTGGAAGTCACGTGGTTTGGATCGCCTAATAGCTACGTAGTACTAAATTTTAAGAAATATATATTTTTGAGGTTAGCTATGACGTCATGTGCAGATCCCCATTTAAGGATACACTGAAAAGACAGTGTATTTCGAGTTGGATTGAAAAATATTACGATTTGAATTGCTTATAATCGGCGCCTATTTTCAATTGAGTTGTACACTAGGTTTTATTTATGAGAATTTTAATTCTCGCTTAATGTTTTCAATATCCCAAAATTAGTGGAAAAAAAAATTCACAAATCCAAACTTAACACGATAAACATCAACAGTGTCAAGATAAAAGTGAGGTTGATTGTTAAACAATTAAGAAATGGCGATGAGTATACAAATTTGGTTTTGGCGGGAAGGCTAGCCTTCGCCTCTGTATAGTTACTGTACTCAGTGGTCTAACCTAACGTTCAATAGACTAGTGTGTTAAAGCGTGCAGACTGTATGCTGAGTAAATTTGAGTGTCAAGTGCATCGAGACATTAAACGACGTTCATAAAGCCCACGGAAGGTGTGAGGAGCCTTCGTGAACCGCTCACAAGCCCTACAAGTATAAGCAATCTCACCGGTTTTCGGTGAGTTTTTTCCAATAAAACTTTAAAAGTGACATTATATTTTAAAAACTGTTTCCGCTACTTCCGCCATCCGACCGGAAATTCTTCCGGCAACATAACCTAAAAATAGTGCTACATAACTTAAAAATAATTTAAGACATTGGTACCACCCTAAAATATTTTTTCGAAAACTGTCAAAAACCAAATTCCCCCAGAAAAACATTGAAACCAAAAATTTGACAGCTTACTTCCCCGACCGATTTAGTGAAAAATCGGCCGAGGCCAGAAGATAAAACAAAATATATCAACTCAAACTTAAACGATCCACCATGAACACTACTCCGGCCACATCTGGCAGGGAAGCTGTCCACCAAGAGTTATATGGTTTTTCCAAAAAATGGCCATCCCTACCACCCATTACCAACGAATGGATGTTTTCGTTTAGTTGTTTCCCGTATCAATAATCAAAATTATTAAGTGCTCTTGCCTACGAACTTAGTTTTTATAGTGTTGTGTTTATTAACCTCCCCACAATAATTGTGGGAGGTTACTACAATTAATCCAAAATCAAAAATTGAGATAACATCAAATCTTTACGATTTCGAGGTTCCGGAAACCCAAAAAAGTGGTTTGTAACTAATGCCTGTGTGTTAGCACGATAGCTACGAAGCTACTAAACGGATTTGGATGAAACTTTTACATGAGGGTTTCTTTAGTGCTCCAGAAGATCTGAAAAGGTTTTGGTTGAGATCGGATTACGTTTAGTGCCATTTTGGCACAAGTTGTTTATTTTATGATTACTTAGAATTTGTAATTGAACCATTAAAAAGCAGTATAAATTCCAATTTCAACGATATATCACACTTGCACCCTTTCGATTTGGTTTCCGTTAAAAAAATTAAAAATTATATTATTGGTATTATTGTTAGGGGAAAACGTATTTTGCCATCTGTCATTTGGGTTGGTAACCTTTGTGAATGTTGATTTATAGCTTATGGTACGTGACGTCACAGCTAACCTCAAAAATATATATTTCTTAAGATTTAAGAATATTACGTAGCTATTATTAAAATTTCTGCCTGGTTCCCGTACTTTCAACTAAAATCTAGTACAGTGTAATGTTTATGAAGTCCTAAATACTTTGTCCTAATAAAATAGGACTCTTTTTGCGGGTTAGAAATCTAACCTGTAATTAGCAATCTATTTTTTTATTAATCAATCATTTTTAGATCACATGGTTTTGACAATTTTGACATTTTGCTTGAGGGACAACAAAACGCAGTTTGCGTGGTTTTATATATTTTTTTCTGATTTTCTTGAGAAACTGTGTGTGTTTTCGTAATAATGTCATATAGTGAATATTATCCAATCCTTATGGGTGATGTAAAGTGTCGCTACGATGAGAAAATCAAAATAATAGACAATATTGACCCATACACCCTTGGAGTGGAGACTGGAGACCTTTCTGCAGATTTGTCTATTTTACCTTGTGTGTCCGTAATTAATATGGTAAATTACTTAGTGTCGACTCACAGCTTCTTCGCAGATCAGCAGTTAAAGGCATACAAATCTTTACAAGCATATAAATATTATGAGGCTGGATTTGTGCAAGAAGTTTGTGCAAGAAAGATAAACTCAAATGTATTCATTGTTATGGGCAAGGCAAGTTTACATTTAAATAACTAAGTGCTAGATTTCAGTGATATATTATCCGTATGTAGTATTCAATAGACTCTGCCAGAAAGTGATTTCTTTACCTTTCTTCTAAGGTTTTTTACATTCAAAATAAACCTTATCTCACAATCGCACCTTGTCGCAAAAAAAGATGATGTTTTATTTTTATTTCACATTTAAAACTGAGATTACTTCTTTCTTTACATTGGAATAAAAAGTTTGGTTATCCCTCAGGCAATATGGTCGACTTATCGTGACGTCATCCTAAGATGGTCTATATAGAAAAATTATTTGCATGAGTTTTTTAACTATCTGCTCGGAGTCACTGTGGCTCCAAGCTAAAAATGCGTAGTCAAACATTAAAAATGAGAATAAACTTGAAAAACTTAAACATGTTATGTCCCTAAATATATTTCATAACCTAAAAATCAACATTCGTAACGGTTACCAACCCAAATATTTTTGACAATGTCAAAACTTATTTTAGTTGTTTTTTTTTAAGGTAATAATTGTTTATAGCCGTGTTCGGATATTACGTCTGATTGATGCGACACGTCACAATCGTTCATTGCAAATCGAGCTAACTGAGCTAAATCTTAAACGTTCGAATATTACAAAATAAAGGCCTCGGACGAAGCTCGACTTGCTCAACCTTTTTGATCGAGCAGGAAGATTTTAATTTGATGCATGCGTAGTCTGCTTGAACAGTCCATAATGTTATTGACTTGTTGAAGTTAGAGTGTCATTTGGGCTAAATTCTGTGTTATTATTTTTTTTTCATTATCCAATATTTTACAAAATCTTCGAAACGTTATCTGTTAATACCCTTATAATATCCGGCAATCGATTAACATGCAACATAAACAAACATGAGAGGTTATGTTTTAACAGATTGCTTGTAGTCCGCTTCAGTTCGTTCGATATTTGTTGATGAAATAAATGGCTCCAAAGTCACGTGTAATTTATCTGTTTGCTCAGTGCTCTGATTTCCGATGTAATATCCAAATACAGCTGATAAGGATCCACCGTGTGGGGAGGTTCCAGCCGCTTCCAGTAGCTGCCGATTTTTTGGTATAAAGACCACTTTTAATTCTCTCCAGGACTAGGCAGGATCTAAGTACATGATACAGGTGTCCCAATAGTACCTCCGCACCCTTTTGTATAAGAGCCGGATATATACCATCAGGTCCCGGCGATTTAAATGGGTCAAATGTCGACATGGCCCACCTCAATTTCTCGTATGTTATCACCTCCGATGCCTTCTTCCAGTCTGCGGCAGTTGCCTCCGATCTGAATTCCGTCGCCGGGGGCTTTGTTTCACAAATCTCTGACCCTGGGAAATGTGCGTCGAGAAGACATTCAATTGTCTCACGGTCATTATTTGTGTAAGACCCATCTGGGAGCCTGATATAATCAAGCCGTGATGATGGGCTTCTTGAGAGCGTTTTGTGTAGTCTAGCTACTGCTGGTAGGTCTTCAATGGTTCCACAGAAGGCCCTCCAGCTCTCTCTCTTCTGCTTGTTACTACATTTTGAAAAAAAATGTAGTATAGGTTTTGCATTTTTCCGGCGGACCATCGAAATCCGAAAAAAAACGTCGGATCGAAAAGAAAGTCATATCTATCGACTCGAGAGCGAATTTGGAAAATTCCGTCCGTCGGTCAGTCGGTCTGTCGGTCTGTCGGTCTGTCGGTCTGTCGGTCTGTCTGTCGGTCTGTCGGTCTGTCTGTCGGTCTGTCTGTCGGTCGGTCTGTCGGTCTGTCTGTCGGTCTGTCTGTCGGTCTGTCTGTCGGTCTGTCTGTCGGTCTGTCTGTCGGTCTGTCTGTCGGTCTCTCTGTCGGTCTGTCTGTCGGTCTGTCTGTCGGTCTGTCTGTCGGTCTGTCTGTCGGTCTGTCTGTCGGTCTGTCTGTCGGTCTGTCTGTCGGTCTGTCTGTCGGTCTGTCTGTCTGTCACGCTCAGCCCCCTAATCCGTTTTCAGATTTCGATGAAACTTGGGTGGTTGATAGGAGGCCTTTAGAAAACCTTAACGCTGGAAGCTCGGCTCCGTTCGGAAACCGGAAGTACCCGACATAGACGTTTCAAGTTTTTTGGAAAAAATTGAATAACTCGGTAATAGTCCAATTAAATAAGTCGGCAAATCAAAATTTTGAGGTAAATACTTGAATTTTTGATATAACTTACTTTGATGTATTAGAACACGATTAATGAAAGAAATTTTTTTCTGAACCCCCGGGAAGGGGTGAAAAAAAATAAAATAAAGTGTTTTTTCAAAATTACTCAAAATGTGTAAAAACCAGTAAAAAAAGTTTCAAATAAAAATTGTAAAGCATGAAATTTTATATAAAAATGATCTCTAGACTTTTTTTGGTATTACTAAAATTAACGGAGTTAGGTTGGTTAGAAATTAAGGGATGATATGTACAACTTTAAAAAATCATAGCGTGCTGAAAAGTTAATGAATTTAAAAAATTTTTTTTCTATTTACTCAGAAAAATATAAACATTCGTTTCAGAGAAATGGATTTTTTTTTTAAATTGTTAATAAAAAAGTTATAAAAATTTTAATTTTTTTATTTTCAATTAAAACCACTTTGAACGGTGAAACGAATTTTTTTTTTATACCATTCTGTTCATTATTTAATATATTGAACATACACTTTTGAAATTTTTTTATTTACCTTTCATTTTCAAGAAGGTATGAATTTATTTACTTGCTTAGTTTTTTCCAAACGTAAGACACTGCTCTTGTGACGTCATGTTAACTGAAAAGAAATAAAGAATGCATACGACAAAGATAAAATTGTTTCGTAGCTGCTGCGTTGTCTACAAGACGCGCATGCGTCACATCTATTAGGCGATCCAAACCACGTGACTTCCAACATGGCGCTGAGGGCAAACATCCGGCAATCCTTTATTTTCATTCGTTAAATGAGTTTTTTTTCGGTTGCCTTTGCTACGTTTCCGCGAGTTAATTAAAATAAACCCCATGTTTGCCCTCAGCGCCATATTGAAAAATAATTTTGACAGGTCGTTGGATTGCCTAATAGGGTATCTGCACGTGACGTCACAGCTAACCTCAAAAATATGTGTTTCTTAAGATTTAAGAGTATTACGCAGCTATTATTAAAATTTCTGCCTGGTTCCCGTATTTTCAACTAAAATCAAGTTCAGTGTAATGTTTATGAAGTTCTAAACACTTTGTCCTAATAAAATAGGCCTCTTTTTGTAGGTTGGAAATCTAACCTGTAATTAGCAGTCTATTTCTATTAATCATGAATATTGAAAAATTATTTTCGTGAATTTTTAAATATTTGCTTGGAGCCAGTACCGGCTCCAAGCTAAAAATGCGTACACAAACATTAAAAATGAGAATAAACTTGAAAAACTTAAAATTTAAGGTTATGTTAGGTACATGATGGAGATGCAGACTAGTTTATAAGTTCAAGGCTGTGTTAGTGCTTGATAAAGCTCGTAAAAATATTAGTGAGGGCTCATTGAATTCGGAATGACGTCTAGAAAAAGTGTAAAAGTTTCACACCCACACATAAACAGTTGCAAAAGTTATAAACAAATGAAGATTGAAAATATAACAATTTCGTCTTTTGCAAATAACTCGAAAACTATTAATATTTAAGAAAATTGAAAGAACGATTCTTAAAGAGGAATGAATTTCCAATAAAAAAGCCGAACTCCCGAAACTTTATCTCTCAGCGCTCTGCGCGGCGAACACTAAGCCGTTACGATGCTCTGAAATCGGCCGTAATAAGTAAAAATATTTTTTTTTGTTATCAAAAATTAATTTAAAAATTTTTTAAAATTATGGTATTATTTAGACACTTAACGGAACAATATCCCGTTGAAAAAAAATTGTTTCACAGATTTTTCATAAAATGAGCCTATTGTTAATTAACAATTTTTTTTTAGAGTTTACGTTTATCAAGTCGGATAATTGTTAAACAAAAGCCACTAAAATTATTTCGCTTCATGGAGACCCTATAAAAATTTTTTTGCCATTTTATTATTCGCGAAAATCAAACAAATGAACCCAGTAGGGATTTACCTTCGATACAAAGGAATTCACGTATAAGGAAAAGTTTATATAGTAAAGTAACAGCGGAAATTTGTCATGATATACAAATCGCTGTCACATATTGGTGAATTTGTGTGTATCGAAGGTAAATCCCTACTGGGTTCATTTGTTTGATTTTCGCGAATACAGTATTGTGATTAAAAATTTAAAAAATGTCTTAAACAAATTATTAAGAAAAAAATGTATTCTTAAAATTTATTATTTGCAATTCTCTACAAGACGAAAAACAGAAAAATTTTTGTTGTTAATTTATTTGTTTATTTAATAAACAATTTGTTATTAACAATCGCCGAATGTTTTTAAATAGAAAAAAAAACAAAAACAACCGTATACATAAACATGTAAAAAGAAAAATACACATAACATGTTTATGTATACGGTTGTTTTTGTTATTTTTTTTTCTATCTAAAAAGAATATAAACACATTCGGCGATTGTTAATAACAAATTGTTCATTAAATAAACAAATAAATTAACGACATTTTTTTTTCTTTTTTCCAACTTGTAGAGAATTGCAAATAATACAGTTTAAGAATGAATTTTTTTCTTAATAATTTGTTTAAATAATGAAACAATGGAACAAAATATTATAAACAATTAAAAAAAAATTTTAAAGAAAATTTTTTAATTTTTAATCACAATATTTTTAGGCTAAAAAGAGGGTTGAAAGGAACTAAAACGTTAAAGTATTTTTACTGTTTCTTATGTTCAATTGACCCCAAAATATGAGAAAACCGCTGAGTGCTCCCATTTAGAGGGAGATCGTTTTTGAGATCGAAATAAAAAGGTCCACTTTTCACATTTTTGAGTTTTACTGGAAAACTATGCATTTTTCCTATAAACACGTTAATAGAAAAGTTGTAAAGAATTAAATTTCCAATCGAAATGGTACCTTCAGAAGTCAATTTTTTTTTACAAAAATACGACCAGAAAACAAAACAAAAAAAAACGGAAAAATGCATTTTTTTGTTTGTTTTAGCCTTAACTTTTTTTCGGGTACATTTAGGCATAGATATTCTGCATAAAAAAAGCTGATGTTTTACCAGCTAATAATCATTTTAACGGTAAAACGCCAGCTTTTTTTATGCAGCAATGTCTATGCCTAAATGTACCCGAAAAAAGTTACAGGCTAAAATTAAAAAAAATAAAAAATTTTGCATTTTTTCGTTTTTTTTTGTTTTGTTTTCTGGGCGTTTTTCTGAAAAAAAATTTGACTTCTGAAGGTGCCATTTCGATTTAATTCTCAACAACTTTTCTATTGACGTGTTTATAGGAAAAATGCATAGTTTTCGAGCAAAACTCAAAACAACAATAGGCTCATTTTATGAAAAATCGGTGAAACAATTTTTTTCCAACGGGATATTGTTCCTTTAAGTGTCTAAATAATACCATAATTTTTTCAAATTTTTTAAATTAATATTTAATAACATAAAAAATATTTTTACTTATTACGGCCTGTTTCAGAGCATCGTAACGGCTTAGTGTTCGCCGCGCAGAGCTCCATTTTCAACATTAAATTGAAATGATTAATAACAGACATAGACTTTTTATTTGAAATTCATTCCTCTTTAAAAATCCTTCTTTAAATTTTCTTAAATATTAATAGTTTTTGAGTTATTTGCAAAAAACGAAACTCGTTATTTTTTCAATCTTCATTTGTTTGTAACTTTTCCAATTGTTTATATGCGGGTTTGAAACTTTTGCACATTTTTCTAGGTGTCATTCCGAATCCAATGAGCCCTCACTCATATGTTCACGAGCTTTATTAAGCATTAACACGGCTTCGAACTTGTGAACTAGTCTATATATCTCAATGCAGCGGTGGTGTATGTTTTGGTGAACAAATGCTCCTAAAAATTGTTAACAAATTTGTTTTTAGTAATTCCTATTTTAACTTTTCATAAGATTAATTTAATATAGAATGGGTCATACATTTTGTTTTAAGAATGAGTTATTTTCTTCCAATTGTCATTATCCATCCATCCAAAAAATGGTTCAATTATTTATTATTTAATTTATCCAATTTTATTTTTATTTAGATTAGGAATAGAATAATATCAATGATCTATTTTAATGGAAATGTATCGATCATTTTTTTTAATGTATTTTTTCTTTCATTCAAAATTGAAATTAATGATCCAAAAAAAAATGTGTTGATTAATATATTTCTGAGTACACAATTTTTAAAATATGTATACAATTATAATAATTTTTATAATAATTTCTTATGGTCTTAAAAAATAATAAATTAAAATAATTGAAATTTTGTAAGTTAAAAAAATAAGTAATGTAAATATTTGTAATTGCCAATTTTTTTGAAATTAAGAAGAAACATTATTTCAATTGTTAATGTGGAAAAAAAAATTTTTTCACTATTGCAAATATTAATTTTTGCAAATAATTTTTACTTCTACATTACGGATTAGTTTATTAATTTAATCGAAAATGCTTAAAAAAATAATTTTTTGCAACCTTGCTTGAAGTACGCGAATTTCGACTAATTTAAAACGATGTTTCAAACAATTATTTCCAATACTCCAATAATTCGTCTGCAAAATTTTCTCGCAAAAAAAATATATATTTTGTACTTTATTTTTAATTTATATCAATAATGTCAAACAAATAATTCTAAATTTAGTAGAAATCAGCAAGTGTTGACAGTAATAATAATTTCTTTCACTACAATTCAAAGATTAATTTTAAAAATATTTAGTTCACGTAAACAAAATTCCACGTGTCTAATACCTATAACCAAAATGTACATAAAACGAAGCGTGTACAAGTATGTAGATTTCGCAATACACTCTTATTATACTTGACCACAATTAAAAATTTTATTAACAATTTCTAGGAGTATTTATTCACCAAAACATTCACAACCGCTGCATTGAGATATCGGGCATCTGCATCATGTACCCAACATAACCTTAAATTTTAAGTTTTTCAAGTTTATTCTCATTTTTAATGTTTGCATACGCATTTTTAGCTTGGAGCCGGTACTGGCTCTAAGCAAATATTTAAAAATTCGCGTAAATAATTTTTCAATATTGTTGATTAATAGAAATAGACTGCTAATTAGAGGTTAGATTTCCAACCTACAAAAAGAGTCCTATTTTATTGGGACAAAATATTTAGAACTTCATAAACATTACACTGAATTAGATTTTAGTTGAAAATACTGGAACCAGGCAGAAATTTTAATAATAGTTGCGTAATACTCTTAAATCTTAAGAAACACATATTTTTGAGGTTAGTTGTGACGTCACTCGCAGACGCCCTTATAGCCGTCATAACGTGAAAAGCAGCATCTAGATATTTGTCATAAATGAGATTCTAATAATATATGAGCACCCAAGAGTTCTGCAGTTAAAAATATTATTAAAAAATTATAAAGTACAAAAACATAAGTGGATAAAAAGCAGCTACATGATTTTCTTAATTAATATTTACTAGTTGGGAAAAAAACAAACGCCTTTGTTACTTTCCTCGCCAACCGACAATTTACAGATGGGCTATTCTCCTTATGACTTATGACGACAGTATAGATGTGACGTATACGCGTCTTGTAGGCAACGCAGCAGCTACGAAACCATTTTATCTTTGTCGTACGCATTCTTTATTTCTTTTCAGTTATCGTGACGTCACAAGAGCAGTGTCTTACGTTTGGAAAAAAATTAAACAGGTAAATAAATTCATACCTGCTCGAAAATGATGGGTAAAAAAAAATTTCAAAAGCAAATGTTCAATATATTAAATAGTGAACAGATTGGTATAAAAAAAATTTCGTTTCACCGTTCAAAGTGGTTTTAATTGAAAATAAAAAAATTAAAATTTTTATCTTTTTTATTAACAATTTAAAAAAAAATCCATTTCTCTGAAACGAATGTTTATATTTTTCTGAGTAAATTGAAAAAAAAAAATTTTTAAATTCATTAACTTTTTAGCACGCTATGATTTTTTAAAGTTGTACATACCATCCCTTAATTTCTAACCAGCCTAACTCCGTTAATTTTAGTAATATCAAAAAAAGTCTAGAGATCATTTTTATATAAAATTTCATGCTTTACAATTTTTGTTTGAAACTTTTTTTACTAGCTTTTACACATTTTGAGTAATTTTGAAAAAACACTTTATTTTATTTTTTTTCACCCCTTCCCGGGGGTTCAGAAAAAAATGTCTTTCATTAATCGTGTTCTAATACATCAAAGTAAGTTATATCAAAAATTCAAGTATTTACCTCAAAATTTTGATTTGATTGTGATAGTAATAACTGCTGCTCAAACAAGCAATAAAAAATCCATGGTAAAGAAAATTAACATTTTATATTGGTTTGTCTCTATTTTTAATAACTATTTCTTTAAATTTTAGTTGAGCGAAGCATGAACTGCACGGAGGGAGAGTATATTTAAGAAAATACAAGTCATAATTAACAATTGACCTACATAAAATAGTAAAATACATGTTAAGCATTTTATATAATATATTATAATAAAAAATTTACAAAAATTACAATGGTTTGCGTAGTCCAATCTAGGTATATAAGGTATAGACAAGAGGTTAACCGCTGGAAGAAATTGTGTACATCTTATTACATACTTCAAACAGTTTACAGTAGGTACGTCAGTCTTTCATTTTTTATTTTATAAAGTGTCTTTTTCATAAAATTTACAGCGGTTAATCTCCAACCATAGCCATGTTCATTGCTAAAAAACTAAAAGGAAAGATTTCCTGTTAAGTGGTGAACATGTTTTGTCTAGACTGGCAACATAATCCCAGTGAGCATTAAGGAACCATCTGAATCTGCAATAGTCCACGGAGTCAATGGCTTTTATTCATGATGCTAAGAGTTCATATCCTGAAAAATTAATTTCTGCATTAGTAATTATTTGTAAAACAACATTTAATTAGGCAAGCATATATGAAAAAAATGGTTGCTAACTAATTCTTACCGTTGTAACAAGCTTTTATCCTGCAAATTTCTTGCAGAGTACTTCTTTCACCTAACCACAAACAGCTTCAAGACTTTTCAGTGCCTTGAATTCGTCCTTCTGTCTACGTAATTCTTTAAAAAATCAAGTAATTCGCAACATCCCTATGTGTAACATTTGGAAATACATCAATATTTGTACTAAAGTACTTCTTTCCCAAATATAATTTCTGCAAAATACGAACTAACCGTCATCCTGACGAACAAAATTGTTTATATAACAGTATTAAGAATAGTTGTAGATGTTAAATAATCCAACAACAAGTTCTTAAATGGCACAAACACTGCAAAATTCACTTTAAAGAGACACGTTCAATCGGCGGATTTCTCAATGACAGCTGTTTGTTTTTCCTAAGGTCTCAAAATCTGTGACGTCGGCGCACGCGACCCATTGATAAGTATACCGGAGACAATGTCGAAAAACAAATGCAAATTGATTTTTTTTGCAAAAAACTGGTTTTCTCGAAATCGAGCCAGGAAGCACGATACCTGTCCAGGATATTGATCGATTTCGATGAGACTTGGTGGGATCGAAGGTACACGACCACAAATGAAGCCTATTGCTGGCGGCTCGAATCCGTTGACCGCAAGTATTTTTTCCAAGGCCGAGTATGATTTTCCATAGATATTGATAACTCCCAAGGTCCGATTTTGATTTTAAAAAATGGCGATAGTAGGGCTCGATTAAGTCTAGAAATAGAAATAGAAATAGTTTATTGATGTTACAAACTTATAAAAGTTTTACACAAGTCAAATTAGTTAGGTTCGAAATATACAAAAACATTGATAATAATTAATCGAAGATATTCAATTAATGAACACAAATAAATCACGACACAGTTTTAACAAACAGGAATTAAAATAACAGTTAAGTTTTACACTTTAAAATGTTTTTAAAATTGGTAATAAAAATTTCATACAATTTCATTCGCAAAATCAGTCGAAAAAAATTCTTGAAAATTATAGAATGCTCCGTTCATAAGTAGACTTTTAACCTGGCCACAAAACTGTTTGTATGGTAAAGAAGTAATATGAAAAGGGAGTTTGTTAAAAAAAGAGGGACCAAAGTAGTTACCCCATTTTTGCTTTTTTCTAATCGTAGATATCTCAAAGATAACTTATTATTGAACCTTGCTTCATGGCCATGTATATCCCTATGAACAACGTAATCGTTTATGTTTTCTTTAACGTATATCAAGCACCTATAGATATAAAAAGAAGGAACTGTTAATATTCCATGTTCAATGAATTTATATCTTACGTCATCTCTATATCCAAGACTTGAAATCGATCTTACAATACGTCTCTGTAAACTAAATATTCTATCTAAATGAGCTGTATGCCCCCAAGTTAGAATTGCATACGAAAAGGTACCTTGGAATAATGAAAAATAGGCTGTCCTAATAACATTTAAGGATACTTCCCCTATGAGATTGTTTATCATATAAACACACCTTGCCAGTTTTTTTGAAACATAGTCAACATGTTGATCCCAACACAGTTTTGGATCAAGAACTACTTCTAAAAATTTTACATTATCTGGGTTTTCATACTTTTCAATAGAACGAGTAGAAAATACCATATTTGCTGTTTTGGTATCATTTAAACATAAGACGTTGGCCTGGAACCACTCAGAAGTAGTCGACTGTGTTTGCAGCATAATATTTTCCAACTCAATCAGGTTCTCATTATAATTTACTTTTGTAGCATCATCTGCATACAACACAAATTTAGCATTTGAAATATATTGTGGTAAATCATTGACATAGATCAAGAATAACAGGCTTACGTTTTGAATATGCAGAGCTCTTAACAGATTTAAAGTTTCGCGCATGCATCGTAGATCATTATTGTACCAGTCAATTTTATATTTGTTTTGCTCAACTGTTTTTGATTTTAAAGAAAAAGCTTTCTTTATTTCGTCAACAAGTATAGACAAAAACCTTTCGAACTTTATGTTTACATTAATATTGTTTTCATCTACAAAATTCCAGTCGATGCTTTGCAGATTATTAAGTAACATATTTAAACCATTTTGTGTGATAGGTCCGTGGTAAATTTTTTGAGTATTATTGTTTTGCATCGGAAATGAAATTTCCAAGAACGGATCCCTGAGGTACTCCATGATCTATGCCCGCTATTGTTGATGTCATACCGTTATAAACAGTGACTTGATTTCTATTTTCGAAGTAACTTCTAAGTAGTTTTAGTGACCTTGGTTTTACTCCATATTTGTTCAATTTTCCTAATAATATATTATGTCGAACACAGTCGAATGCCTTTGAAAGGTCACAAAAAGTGCAGCCTGCGTAATTTTTATTTTCATATGCATCTGTGATGTAATTCAAGAGTAGACTTATAGCATCTGTTGTTGATTTCTTTGATCTGAAACCAAACTGCCCACTGAAAAAGAGGTCATTCCTTTCAAAATAATTCATTAATTTTGTGTGTAGTAATTTTTCAAATATCTTTCCAAGAATGGGTATAATTGATATGGGTCGATAGTTAGACATATCATTTAACTCACCTTTCTTGAATATTGGGATAACTTTGGAAATTTTTAAGCAGCTGGGAAAAATTCCTTCCTTTGTGCATTCGTTAAATAGTGAGAGGGCCAATAAATGTACTCATGACAAATTTTATGATTTTAATATTTATTTCATAATAATCTTTGCTTGCTTTATTTTTTATTGCGTTTATTGCTTCACTCAATTCAGTCGTAGTAATTTCGTTAAACTCAAACTCTATATTGTTTTTTATGTTACAAGCCTGAAGTAAACTAACTGGGTCAATATTAGATTTAGGAATATTACTAGTTATTTCATTTACGATATTTACAAAGAACAAATTTAGGTCATCAGAGCGAAATTCGTTAGAAAATTGTCCTCTCATTGTAAGACTACCCTCACGTTTGCTATTTATTACGTTCCATATACCTTTTGATATATTATTTGAACTTAAAATATATTTATCATTGGCGATCCTTTTAGTTTCTTTTATTTTACCTCTGTATAATTTACGATATGTTTTATATTGGTTAGTCAGATTATCATCGTTAGGATTTTGAATATGCAGAGCTCTTAACAGATTTAAAGTTTCGCGCATGCATCGTAGATCATTATTGTACCAGTCAATTTTATATTTGTTTTGCTCAACTGTTTTTGATTTTAAAGAAAAAGCTTTCTTTATTTCGTCAACAAGTATAGACAAAAACCTTTCGAACTTTATGTTTACATTAATATTGTTTTCATCTACAAAATTCCAGTCGATGCTTTGCAGATTATTAAGTAACATATTTAAACCATTTTGTGTGATAGGTCCGTGGTAAATTTTTTGAGTATTATTGTTTTGCATCGGAAATGAAATTTCAACTGACACCGCTTTATGATCGGATAAATATGTTTCATTAACATAGGCATTGATTTTTGATTGGTCAATATTTGTTATTATGTTGTCTAGGCAATTTTTAATACGCGTGTTTTCCTTTATAAGGGGTACTAACCCAAAGGAATTAAGAAAATCTTCAAACTCCAAATTTCTAGAATTTTGTTAAAATCTCCATTTATTATAACCCTTTTTTTTAATATCTTGAGATGATTAAATACATTTTCTAAAGTGTTTATAAACAGTCTAAATTTTTCAGAATTGTCGTTCATATTAGAACGATACACCGTCATAATAACAAGGTTTGGACCTTGTTCAGTTGGCTGAACAACACAAATTGCTGCTAATTCGCAAACCATTTCAATTGAAAAAAAGTTTAATCTCAGTTAATTCTACAATTTGCGTATTAGGTGACGTTTGTGAGAAATTTGACAAAACAAAAGCGAATCTACAAATCCTGAAAAAGTTAATTTTTTTGATAGATTCTACAAATACCCAACAGTTTCCTAATAAAAATCGAAAATTAAGTATTCCGTTGATCAATCTCTATAACCGATATAAGGCACGGACCTTTTTGGACAAAAAATCTGAAATAGAGTTTTTCGAAAAATTAAAAATAAACGAGTTATTTACAAAGATGCATGACCACAATATAACCGATGCCCTTTCTGTATTTTAAAATGTAGTTAGCCTTTACTTTAGTCAATGCAAAAAGAAAAAAAAAGGTACTGAATCAGCCCAACAGGGATAAAAAGCATATCAAAATGTAGTTTTTAGCTTGTTTATTAAGCTTTTATACCTTCGTTGGGCAGATCTGTAGATCTCCCAATCAGTCGGTACTTTAGTGCGTGTTGCTCTGTTGAGCAGCTTACGCGTTTCTTTACGCAACCCACCTAGTTCTTTACTCCACCATGGGGCGCTATTTTCTCCTTTGCTTATTTGCAAGGGACAGTATTTTCAAACGCGGAGTTGATGGCAGTCTGCAGCTGTAGAGCTGCCACTTCCACCTCTCGCGGGTTTCTTGGTCTACAGGACATGTCCTTCAGGTTCTCCTGTAGGTCCCTTGTATAAGAGATCCAGTCAGTAGACCTGGGATTCCTGTACGTGACGGGTTCCGGTCGGTTCCCTTCCAGGACAAATCTTACATATCGATGGTCCGATAGAGAGGGTTCCGACAGAACCCTTCAGTCCTTAACTCTATTATCCAGCGATGTGGATGCCAGGGTTAAGTCAATCACTTCTTGTCTTCCTTGGATTACAAACGTAGGGGCACTGCCTCTGTTTGCAATCTCCAGGTCAGAAGCGTATAAAAATTCAAGTAGCGCCGTGCCTTTCGGGTTGACGTCCGAACTGCCCCACACTGTGTGGTGGGCATTGGCATCACATCCGAGAACCAACGGCAACTGATTTTCCTTTGCAAATTGTGTTAATTTCTTGAACTCCTCTGATAGAGGTGGGGTAGGTGAGTCATATGGTAGATATGCCGAACAGACGATTAAATCCTCCGACCTACCCTCCTTTATCAAACTCACCCTAACTGCAACCAGATCCCTAGAACAGAAATTTGGCATTAGACATGTATGAAAATGTTTACTTACGTACACGCAGGTTCTGGGTCTGTCTTCTGTAGTGCAATAAAAGACATTCCCAGTTCTTCGGTCCAGTCCCTTGATGAGTCCCTGGTGAGCCCATGGTTCCTGGATGAGGATGACATCCGTTTGCATCGCAGACAGCTGACGACCAATTAGACTGGTTGCCGCCGCACTGCGATGCAAGTTGATCTGTAAGAAATGTAAGACTGAAGCAGGTAAATTGCCCCTCAAGGAGGAGCCCTTTCCCATTTTCAGCGATTGAGGGTGCCCCGTACGGAGGCTCCCGTGATTAGTATTACCTTGGTCCATATGTGTCCCACGGATAGGCGGGAAAAGAAATTCGCCCCCACAGAGCCCGCTTGTGGGGGTAAGGCTACATACTGTGGGATTTCGCCCGGTTTAACACAGGCATCGTTAAAGGTAACCATCTCCCTGGTACAGCCCTCGGCACGATAGCTTACATTTTGGCTTGGGGAATGTTTATTGACCTTCCGGTCTAGATCCGCCGCCTTTTGTTAAAGCAGTGTCACCTCGTGCAGGTTGTGATTCATCATCACGTGCGGACGATCTTGAGCGGTGAGAGGCTAGGAGCAAATCCACGTAACACAGCCCCCTCCCAGCACAAGCAGCTTGCACTCAATATGCACACGCACACGCCCTGCGCAGACCGCACCACGTGGAAAGAGCTGAAACGCATCAACCGTTCCTGGCGTGTTCCGACCCACCCCGGTGATCTCAATTAAAAGGCCGAATGGGGCATCACATGCCTTGGCACCAATTTAATAATTAAGTCTAAGCCTATTAAGCCTTGGAAATTTTTAGAAAAATCGAATAAATGAAAAGTATGGGATTGTAATCAGCTAGAAGCATTAAATTAATAGTTTCGTTATGATAAAAAATTCCATGTGGAATTATTTCAAAAGATTATTGTTATAGATTTGGAAAATATTGTTGGACTAATTGTATATTTATGAAGCTTTTTGTGCTACTTCTACAAATTAGAAATTTTGCTTTGAGAGTTGGAATATATATGTGGGGGAGGTCTTGTCTGAAATAGTTTAAATTCGCTACCTTTTGGGTTTCATAGACTGAAAATTTGGTTGAGAAAAGTTTGTGATTTCAATTCCATTGTATTGTTGTTGATCGTACTTATAATCAGGCCCCCGTACGGGGGTCTATTGGGTACTAAGTTTGGGGGTCTGGGTTTCCGAGGGGCCCGCTAGAGATTTGCAATTTTTTTTTCAAATTTCTCCCCCCGATCATCAATTATTATTAAGCGCGGGGGCTCGTTGGCTTCCGAGGGGTCTGTAGCGAGGGCCCGCCAGAGATTTTGACAAAATATTTTTTCCCACTCATTAAATATTAGGCGCGGGGGCCCGTCAGTGAATTTGGGACAGGAGCCCATGATTTGATGCGGGGGGCTGCTTATAATCAGCTTAATAATTGCCATATTGGTCATGGTATTGGTTTTCGTAATATTGATTATCGTAAACATAATTTTGATAGTATTGAATATCTAATTTATCTTCATTAGGGTTTTGACTGGTAGAATCAGGTAACTCATGTATATATGCGTCATATAATTGGGCTCTAGTGGGTTTAGTTGCATTTGAATTTTGACTGATAGAATTTGGTGACTCATCTGCAGATATGTTGTATATTCGAGTAGACAAATTTTTAGTTGTTTTACTATTACCAGATAAAGTGTCCATAGGGGTAGGTTTTGGATAAAACTTGGTTACTTGAGATTGTGGTTTGAAAACATTTGTTTGTGGAGGTCTCTGGAAATTATTATTGTGAAAATTATTATTTTGGAAGGGATTTTGTCTATTATCCAATGACACAAAATTTTGAGTTTTATTTGGTAAGGAGAGAAAGTAATTTTGATTCGGATTAAATGTGGGGCGACAATTATTTTGATTAGGGTTGAAATTATATTGATTATGGTTGCAGTTGTATTTATTAGGATTGTATCTTGGTCTCGATTGGGTTTGTGAATTTATTAGAGATACATTTCTGATATTTGGTTTCTTTTGGGAGATTGTTTAATTGCTGGAAATACTACCTGGACTATTTTGATTTTTGTAATTTATAAAGTTTTGTTCTTTTCCAGTATAACTCATGGCTTATTCTAAACTGTCGGGTTCTTTAGTTCTAACAGCTAATTGCATATGACATGGTAAACAGGAAATATAGGTTTTGAGTGCGAATTCGTCGTAATGTTCAATTTTGGTTACCTTCGTTTCGGCAGTATCATTACTTTGATTGAGTTTACTGGTTAATAAACTACAAACATCCTGAATACGAGTTGCAAATTCTAACAATGGTTCGTCTTTGTGTAGTTTTAATGAGATAAGCTCTTTGAATAAACAGTCAATGCCACGCTGATCGGCAAAACTGCTGATAAGCACTTTCTTGACCTCATTCTAATTAGATAATTCAGTCCGTGGACAAATTAAGTCATTTGCTCTGCCTCTAACAGGCATGTGTTAATCGCTGTTGCTAGATTTGCGACGTTTTGAAATGCTTTTATTAAATTATCACTTGGAATAATAAATCTTTGTACTTAATGTTTTTGGACTGCCATCAAATTGTGAAATATTATCTGCTTGATGCCGTAAAAGACTGTAATTAATTTGTGCCACAGTGTTTGAATTTTAATTTTCAGTTAAATTTAAATTTCCAGCTAAATTTTCATAATTTTGAATTTCAGTATTTAGGTACAGTTAGATTTTCAAATCTAGTTAGAATTTCCTCTAATATATTATCCACATTGAGTTTTTATTGGTTTTTATTGGTTTAAATCAGGGATGTTAAGATTTTAAATCAGTTCTTAAAATTAAATTTCTTTTTTTTTTATTTAAAATAAATGCATCAACCACAGAGGGTTATTAGCATATGATGTTACAATATTACATTATTATCATATTAGGATTTAGTGCAGTAAAAATAATAGATAACTATATGTGGAATTTTACAACCTGATGTTAATAGAGCCATTTGGTATATAACAGTTTATATTTTATGATACATAAGTAGTAAAGAAATGAGAGTTCTGTCCCATCCCCTCCATTCTTTTATAAACCTCCTCCACTTTTCCCTAAGCCACACCCCATCCCCTCCACTCTTTCATAACCGCCTCCATTTTTCATAATCCACGCCCCATCCTCTCTACTCTTCCATAACCCCCCTTCATTTTTTCATAAGCCACGCCCCATCCGCTCCCTACCTCATCACCATGGAAGGGGTAATTGACATGTTATAGGTTAGGCAGTACATATTTTACCATTGCTAAACACTTAATCATAATGCCCGTCTGTGTATCAGATGTAAGAGTGTATTAAAGGAATACAGTACGTTCAAAAATGAAAAAATATTCACCGTGTGTGACAATTGTGACATACAACCTATCAAGACCCCTGCTGCATAATTGATTTCATATTTCAACCTCCCCTCCACCACAATTTAGGCTCATCCCCTCCCCTCATATCATATATATGACCATCATCATATATATGTATGGTGAGGACCTCCCATCTCTCCCACCACAATTCAAAACCTCCCGCCACAACTCAAAACCTCCCACCACAATTCAGCACCCCCACTATATCAAATTATTCTAATTATAAAAAGAGATGTACACAGGCATTGTAACAAAGTTTTTCATGTCAATAAGTTAAAGAAGTTCAAGTGTTCACAATGGCTTACAGTGGCAGTTTATTTAGTTTACCTGAACTGAGTATTAATGATTTAATTAATAATTTGCCTCCAGCACCGCAAGACAAAAATGATAATAATAATAATAATAATAATAATAATAACTTTATTGACCATTTTGGGATACAAAATTATGCATATATGGTAAGTCAGAAGTTTCAAAAAAAAAAAATATATATATATATAAAAGAATATAAAAAATATTTAAAATAGGTACAGTGTGTACATATACACTTAAGTAAAAATTACAGTAATATAATAATTAATAAAATAAAATAAAACAAACAAAAATTAAAAAAATCATTACAAATTGTCCTCAAGATATTCTCTTAGAGAGTAATACGATTTTTCTAACAGCAAGCGTTTTATCGTTGCTTTATAACTATTTCCATTTAGCAACTTGTAACTATTGGGTAATTTGTTGTAAACAGTTATTGCTAGATATTTTGGACTCTTTTTATATATGACTAGATTATGTAAAGGTACTTCTAAGGTTAAATTATTTCTGGTTTTGTAAGAGTGATTTCTATTTAAGGTATTGAAACTACTTAATTCCGATTTGGCATAGAGCAGCAGCTGATAAATTAAAATACATGGAAGAGGTAGCACTCCTAATTCTTTAAACATTTCCCGACAGTTAGTTCTTTTGCTTACTCCCTTGATGTACCTAATTGCATTTTTCTGTAGCCGGAAAACCCTTATACTTTCATGAGAAATGCCCCATGCTATTATTCCATAGGATATCACCGAGTGAAAATGCGCAAAATAATACATTAACAATATCTGTCTATCAATCACTTTTCGCAGTTGATTTATTACATAACATGCTGGTGCAACTCTTTTGCATATTTTCTCGATATGGGAACTCCAAGAACAATTGTCTGATATATGAATTCCTAGGAATTTTGTGACATTTTCTTGTTTAATAGAGCCACTGTTTGTTCTAATTAACAGGCTATGATCGAGTGTCTTTCTGGATAGGTTAAATCTTAAAACTAATGATTTCTTGTTATTTAATATTAGCCTATTTTGTGTAAACCAGGTATCAGCTTCCTGAAGTTGTAAGTTGGCTTTCTTAGCCAGAGAAAGCATATTTCCTTCACTAACTAGGATGGTAGTGTCATCAGCATACATGATGGAGTTTTGTACGCAGAAGTCATTTACATAGATAATATATAATAGTGGGCCTAGAATAGATCCCTGTGGTACTCCAATGGAAGATGGTAACATTTTGGATTTATGACTGTCGATATAGTAGTACTTGGTGAGCGAAGGTACCAACTGAATAAATCCAGAAGTAAATATGTGACAATGGGATTATCACATGACTTGTGTTATAACCCATGTGTGAAGCTAAGTGGAAACAAACTTGATGTAATAATTTTTAACGAAAATGAGTGGCTTCACTTTCTCACGTATCAAGGTGTACTAATTATGTATACTCTAATGATAAAGTTGAACCAGTAGAGACTGATAACTTTCTTATAAAATTTGAGCAAATTTCCTATTCCAGAGTTATAAAAATAATAAAAAATGACTCGATTTGCAAGTTGTGGGAAGCATTACCACTCATTAAGGCTAACATTGAGACCTTAAAAAGATTGCAATTCCAAAGTTATTTCAGGAATGTGGTGAGAGAACTACAACATCAAGAAGGAAATGTATTTGAAAATGCAGTAAATCTTACTGAAAGGAATAAAAATGGTTATAAGGAAAATACCATTATGCTTATGGAGTTAATTTATATTTATCCGGATGTATTGGAAGCTGAATATTGTGGTATGATCTAGAGATGAAAAAAGTGACATTTAATTTAAGAGACAATAAGATTAATTTTATGGTGGTGTGGAATTCTGCATATAAATTATCAAGAAAGAGATATTGTGAAATTGTAGCCCTCGACAGAGTTCGGTTTAATAGAAGAATAGAACAAACTTCAAATATTATAAACCCCATTTTAGACAGTACTCATAGATATAATGTATATAATGAGAGATTTTGTAATGTATATGACACTTAATCATATATAACCACATAGCATTTTTGTATTTATGTATGTGAAATAGATATATAGAAATAAAACATATTTATGCTTGAATATTTGTTTTATTAGGTAAAAATATATTATAAATTAAATGATACATGAAAAAAGTAATAAAATATAGATTATATTCATACAATGCTATTATTTGAAATCCATGAATTATTATAATCATTTACTTTAAAATTTCTTTTCCTTGGATCGACTGTTTTCGGGTGGTTATGGACAGTTTTTAGTAAGCGTTTTTCATCTTTCTTTTTAACATTTATAAGGTTGCATCCCAATTGTCCTATGTTTAGTATTATTGTATTCAACAACAATATCCGGTAACAAATTTAACCACTTATATATAGTTTCCGTTTAGACTAGTTTCCACATTTTATTTTTTTAAGTCCTATTAACTCGTTCTACAACACTCGCTTTGAGATCTGTATAAGAGCTATAATGGTTAATTTCCATCTCATCCATTAATTTTTTAAATTCTTTATTGTAAAATTCTCTACCCAAATATGTTTGCAAATTTTTCGGTAAAACTTTGATATCTGATAAGATTTTTTTCATTGCTTCTGTAACATTTTTTCCGCCTTTAGTTTTCACAGGTTCACACCAAACAAATTTTGAGAATAAGTTAATAACTACTAAAATATATTTATAACCTTTGTTTACTTTAGCATAAGGAATCATCTGTACAAGATCTGCTTGAAAAAGATCATTAATACCTTTAACAATAACTCCTCTTCATTTAAAAGATTTTCTAGCCGGTTTGTGAAGTTCATTTACTATTTCCTTTTTAATGTTTCTCATCTTTACTTATCGATAGGGAAATGAATCCTTAACTTCCCACATACACTATTTATCTTATTATTTTAGCCTCTTTTAATTCCTCTATTATTGAAATTATCTCATTATTATGTCCCGTATTTCCTGCCAACTGTGAAGCTATGAGTAGTCTTAATCGGTCTATAATTTCATTATAGTCATCAAAATGTTTTTGTTCAATTTTTTTGTTATCAAGTTCCATCATTGTTAACGCACCACCTTTTTTTCATCATTTGCCTTTTTTATTTGTTCCCTTGTCTTTCTCGGCATTTGTTCAGGTGAAGAAAGTGAACGTACTCTCGATCTCGTCACTGGTGGCTTAGATTTTGAAGAAAATGTATTTATTCTTGGTCTTACCACAGCAGGTATAGCCGATGCACTTTTTTTATTAGCCCTTTCTTGACTCATCGAATGCAAGGTAGAAACACGCGGTTTAATAATATCTATAAATTTAGACGCATTTGATGTAGATAGACCTCTCTCCGGATCATAACCTAGGTAATGAGCATTACTCCTCCTAATTATATCAATATACTGATCCACATCAGATGCTCGATGCTCTGCTGGATGCTTTTTGAACATTAATTCATGCAATCCTGGCGTACCTTTGTATGGAAACTGATCATCAATAATAAAATTAGCACCATCAAAATCAACAGTTGCAGTGCCAATAGCGAATTTCTTCTTAAATGGGTCGAAGTAAATACCAAAGGTATCATCAAACTCGTTTTGTGAATCCTCAATTTTATCTTGTATGTATGCTCGCGGCAAGTATCTGTCATTTTCTGATATTACGGATGGATCTACTACCTGTGATGGAAAAGTTTCATCAAAGAAACTCTCTACATATTGAGGTCTTTCTTGGGTAGAGTCAAAATGAAATGTTTCATCTTCCAAATTAGTGGGTGTTGTGTGATAAAATTCAAGAGGGACTGGATCAATTGATCGCCTGTTTAAACTCTCACTTTTTATTTCTGTTTTCAAAAAAGATTTACGTGGATTTTTTTTTTTTTTGGCATCTGGCCACTAGCCATACAGCCAACCGCTACCCAAAAAGAAACCATTTATTCCAATTAACCTATGTCGACAATGAAAAAATAAATATTGAAGATCAACAAAGGAGAAAAAACAGGGACACACGCTTCTCGTCCTGGGGTCTATCAGGACATTTATTTTTTTTAAACACAAACAAAATTAGAGGACCACTATAAATTAAGGGATGCAACAGAGGAAAAACAACAGAGGATACGAAGCTAACCTACTTAAACATTCATTCACAAAATTCATAATAAAATATTCGTTTCTTCCAAAAAATCGATGATACAATCAAAAACTTGCTTATTATGGAGGCTGAGGAGAGAAAGTATATTAAAAGGAGCCTGAATATTATAATTAATAAGATTGTTATGTAGTCTGTCACTTGCTGCTTTATATTTATAACACTGGAAGAAAATATGATCAAGGTCACCTTTAACATTACAAATATCACAATTCTCTGAAGGCAGAACATTTATTTTATGTAAATGTGCTGGATGACAGGCATGTCCAAATTTGCGACGTATTATTGTTGTGATATATTTTCTTGGATATTCATAATTTTCGTGCCATGTAACGGTCATTTTTATTCATAGGCATAAAAGCCCTTAAATTACATTATTTCGTATTTTCCGTACATAAATTACCTATTTTGTTACCTCTTAAAAAATAAATTATCGCCGCTACTGTAAGGTTCTAGAAGGTAACCTAACCGTCGCCTAGTTCTCGGCTTTACTGGTAAACATTTGAAAATAATGCCTTTCCTCCAATGAGAAACCATAGTTTAAATTCGCGGGTTTAAGGAGTGAGGTATTTCGACTACTAGTGGGGGAAGAGATAAATACCGAGCCAAGCGGCAACCATGACACTTCTACGGCCGCTTTAAGCGAGCCCACAGTCAATCTTTTAACCAAATTTGAGTGAAGATATTAAAAGTTCCAGAATTTAAATGGTTTAGTTAAACCATAAAAATTATAAATTAATTATTTATTTAGTCTCTTTCCTTCGTTTAAGCTGGTTAAGGAATTTGACAGCCAGATTATGTGTGCTTTTGTGAGCTGTACATTCGAAATAAGTATTGATATGTGTAATATCCACCTAAAAGTGGCTAAATAATAGTGCGTTCAACCTACGTTTTCAACTTTAAATAGGATTGCAGTTTTATTGGTAATGTCCAAAATGAACTTATGTAAGTACCGATCTGAACTTTATATTTTCCTGTTTATGCACGAGTCATCAATTTGTGGAAGATTTGAGCCAGTAGTTCATCAAGTTGATCACAGTGTAGTGCGTGTTCGTTACCTTTACGTTTTCATGAACACTTCAAGCAAGCTTAATTTGTACTTGCTAATTTTTTATCTCGACTAAACACTCAAATTTACTTTTGGAGTGCTATATGTTTAATATTAAAATTTATCTTTACGTATTTCGTTCGAGGAATTATGTAAATTTTTGTGGGTGTATAAATACTCCCATTTGTACCTTTTAGTTAAGTCTTCTAGCTTGTTTTTGCCTTTAAACTTAAATAAATATTTAATTGCTCATTCTTGGATAATTTGCTCGGAAAATAATTCTGATAAGTGAATGAACAATCATTTATTTATTATTAATAGTTTTTTTCCTTGCGGAATTGGCCAATCTCCCTTTATTACGCTTTATCTATTTATCTTTTGTATTTTATACCATTATGTCTGTCTCTCCGTATATCTGTGAATTTGTTTGATTATTTGTTTGTACTTCTTTATCGTTAGCACAAATTTATTCGCCCATACCCTGTAGTGTTATTCTCATTTGCTCTACCACTTTGTTAATAAATTAGTTTATTGTTAATTTCGTATTTTTATTTATTTAGAATTCATTTTAAATAACCCCAAGAGAGACAGGGCGTTATAGCCAAAACTTAGATGGGAGGTCAGGATGAATATGCGTATATCTAGTAGGGCTGGAATGACAGAACTCCCGCCACAACTCTAACCATCTATTTCTAAATTTAAATTTTAAAATGTTAAAGGAGTCAGATAGACAGATTTTTTTTTCTATGGGAATCCTGAGACGATGCTTTCCTTGACCAAAGAGTCGACAATTTCATTATTCTTTATGCCAATGTGCGCTTTTACCCATACCTAAAACATTGTGTAGCAGTTTCTTTATTTTTAGAATATACGGATTGGTTTTGATGTTGAAGGAAAAGCTGTTTTCTAATGAAGATAAAACCGATAGAGAATCTGATAAAATTATGAAAGTGTAGGAATTAGAAGAATAAATAAATTTGAGAGCCTCGTATATAGCAATTGCTTCAGCTGTAAAAATGGAGCATTGAGGCGACAATTTGATTTTTATACAGTTATTGGTCGAAGGTATGTAGCATGCACAACCAGTACCCAAGAGAAACTTAGAAGCGTCTGAGTATATCAACAATGGATTATCCCACTTATCCAAAATTGTATTTAAAATGTTCATACTAATATTTGGATGATCACTGTATTGTGGTGTAATTAATGACACTTTCGAAAAAAGATTAGAGTATTCAAAGTTTGAAGTGTAATCAAATGGATTGTCTAATAGGGGAAGAATATCGCTTGAATCTCGAAAAGCTATACAAAGAGGCGGAGAATTTTTATGTATCCAGAATTTATTTGTTAAATCAGATGAAGGACATAAATATTGTGTAAAAGCGGTTGATTGTTAATATTTATTCTATGAAGGTCAGGTAATGTCGTTTAAGCGAAAGAGGCGGAACCAAAGCTTCGGCATATAAGGCATCAATTGGTGTTGATCTCATAGCTCCTAAACATATCCGTAGTGCTGTATTTTGTAAGACATCCAAGCGTTTTAAAAGAGTATTACATGCAGATCCATAAAGAGTACATCCATAGTCCAAAATTGATCTAATGTATGCTTTGTAAAAAGAGAAGAGCGGTTTGAACGTCTGCACCCCACCAGGTTTTAGTATACATTTTTAGAAAATTAATGCTTTTGTTGCAAAGGTTTATTATATTCTCAATATAGAGGTTCCATTTGAGTTTTTTATCCAGAATCACTCCTAAATATTTCACGTGTTTGAAAAGGAAACAAATAATCCCCAAGATTAATATCGTTAATATTAGGGCAGTTGTGTCGAGAAAATACAACCACTATGGACTTATTTGGTGCAATATTAAAAACATTAAGAGAAAACCATTTTCCCAATCTAATTATAGATGTTGTTAGAAGGTCAATAGCTATGTTGTATTTTTCATGTTCTGTGTATACACAAAAATCATCGGCATATTGCACAATGCTAAACTGGGCATCACTAATATTGTGTATATCCGCTGTGTATAAATTAAAAAGAATCGGGCTCAAGACGGAACCCTGTGGAAGGCCTGTGCTATTATTCCGGGGACCAATTAATTGGTTGTTAAAATCACTGATAAAAACAGATCTATTGGTAAAGAGATTGACTACAAGTTTTACCAGATTTATAGGAAATTTAAAATTATTTATTAGTTTACCTTCTAAGATATCCAGATCAATAGAATCGTATGCACCCTGTATATCTACAAATAAAGCAGCTAAATAATTATTACGAGAGAAGTTATTCTGAATATCCACCACCAGAGAAGATAAAGCGTCGACGGTCCCCCCCTTTTTTAATACCATATTGGTTATTTGGAATTAATTTGTGGATTTGTAACCACCTCTCTAATCTACCCTTTATCATACGTTCCAAAGTTTTTAAAACACACGAAAGAAGAGAGATTGGTCGGTAAGAATCAGCATGATTAGGATCCTTGCCTGGTTTTAAAATGGGGACTACAATAACTCTCTTAAATAAGTCTATACTTTTGCCGGTGCTTAACATTTCATTGAATATATCCAGCAAGAACTGCTTGGCGATATCGGGTAAATGGACAAGCTAGGGTATTTTATGTTATCGTGGCCAGGGGAGGTATTCAGGTTGTTTTTAGGAGCAAATTCTAACTCCAAAAAACTAAATGGTTGTGACAAAAAATGGTTGGAGTCAGATTGCCAATGGTGTGTCTTGGGAGCATTTTCAACGTAAGGGGGAGATACTTTATTAAAGAATTCTTGTACCCAATCGTTATTAATTGCTTTATTGGTATTTTCTGGAATTCTTTGCATTTTTTTTGCTTGCTTCCATAAAGAAGATGATGGAGTACCAGTTTGTCCAACTCTGTTTAGCTTTACCTTTTAAAAATTTTTTAGTGCGAGCACTGATTCGTTCACAACTTAAAAAATTCTCCAGAGTAGGACATTGTTTATAGTTACTAAGTGCAGTTTTTTTTCTTGAACTGCATTATCACATTCAAAATCCCACCAGGGGAGCCGGGGGCCGGTTTTTTATTTTAAAGGATTTTTAACTTGGGGATTGACAGCTCGGCTGACCGATTAATACAATCCAATAGATTTTTCATTTAAATTTTTTCATTTGAATTGGAAAAAATGGGAGTGGTAATGAACGAATTATATAGGTATATGAGATGGGTACAGAGACCAATTAGCCTTTTCAACATTCCATTTGCTTTTTGGGAAAATTGTGTCGTTTATTTGATGACAATAAGAGAATTGGAAAATGATCTGAACCAAGAGTGTCGAAAGTTACACTCCATTTTAATTTGTGTGAGATATCTGGAGATGAAAAAGAAATATCAACTACAGACTTCTGTAAACCAGGTCTCTCCGTCCGGGTAGATTGGCTATCGTTCAGACAGAATAAGTTAAGGTCATCCGCAGCATTTATTATTTGAACACCAATTCGATCATTTTTTGATGAATCTCATAAATTGCTGTGTGCATTAAAATCGCCCCCTATAATAAGAGGTACCGACACTTGCTCAAAAATATGATACCAGTTTTTGTTGTTAGTGCTTATATTAGGTGGTCTATAAATCGATAAACATGATAATTTGAGATTATTAATGAACACTGTGACTCCACATATCAGAATGTTTTCATCAAAGTTATTCAAGATTTTTATTTCCCTAAAAGGAAAATGTTTTTTTATTAAAATTGCTACACCTGCTTTTCCATCCTGTCTGTCCTCGCGTATTGAATTGAAACCATTGAAATGTATAGTCGAGTCAGGTTTAAACCATGTCTCGCTTATCAAGGCTATATATCTATGTTGTTATTTGATAAAAAATTTACCAGACTATTTTTGTTTGAAACAGCGGAACGTGCGTTCCACTGCATAATGTTAATTTTATCAAAAAGTCGGGTGAATGCTATGAGTTATGTAAGTTATCCTTCACTACAAGTTCAATATCTTTTCTAACTAAATGACTATCCATCCTTTTAATATCTTCTAGAGAGTTGATTTTACCCAGCATACTTATGAAGTAGTTAGAAAGAGATTCCGCTAGTTTATTTTTATTTATTATTAAGTTTGAATTATCCGGTTTACTAGGATTAGAAGGGCCAAAACGAAAAGGAAACATTGGGGATGAGGAGGGTGACTGGGAAAGCGGAGAGGAGGCTTTTCTCTTCTTATTATTTAAATTCAGACCAGAAGGACCTGATCTCGCTCTATGCGGTTGCGAGGTGAAAATATCAGAATTTCGAGTAGAACTCATACAGAAAATGTGAAAACAGCATTATTTTGACTTTTAGGTAAGTTAGGAAAGTTAGAGTCATATTCCATATTATTTGATAGAAATTGAAATCTGTTTTCAGTTAAAACATTGGCATATGATGTATCAGACATTTTTTTTTGCTTCAACATAAGGTACATTATTTTCTACCATAATTTTCTTAATTGTTTTTTGTTTAGAAATAATATGGGCATTTTTTATTAATAGAAGTGTGATCATTTGTTTAACAGTAAACACAAAATTTTTGTTTTTCTTCACACTGATGACCGTTAATCTTAATATCACTGCATAAAACACACAAGGTGTTAGTCCCTCGGCATTGCTTTGCAACGTGACCGTACCTAAGACATTTGTAGTATTGAGTGACTCTCCCTAAAAAAGGCTCAACTGGGCAAATTACACTATTAATGTATACATTGTTCGGTAGAATATTACCTTCGAATTTAATTATGATTGTTTAGGAATATATTCGGTTTTACCATCTTTTTCAATTTTTCTGTGAGTTCTCTTAATGTCACTAATGGGAGTCGAACATACAATATTTTCTTTTAGATAAGCGACATCAAAGTAAGTTTTTTTTTTTTTTTTTTTTTTTTTTTTTTTTCAAGTAGATGGTTGGGATGTAAGCTCTCAGGTTTTCCGAACATAATAGATTATTGTTTATTAAATTATTAGCATCGAGAGTAGTTTTTATTGAACCTTAATTCTATTTTTGCCAACGCTTTCAATATCAGTAATATTTTTGACTTGCAGTTTTTTGTGAAGAATATGTCCCACATACATGGGATGCAGTCGGCCAATGTTTTGGTCATTAGTTTTTTCTATATAAACATAAATATTATTGGAATTGTATTTATCTGGATTTGAATTAAAATATTTAATCTTATCTGTTTTTGTGTATGCAAAGAAGTATCAGGCTGATTCACTGGAGAACCACTGCTAGAGATCGTAGTAGGCGTATTGCCTATATCCATTTTCAGCGACTCCTGAGAGCGTGTATTAGAAATGTCGAACTTCTTGCTGTTGAATCTGCATTGTGTTCAAATAATCACATCACACTAGTGTGAAATCGAACTGCATTAGAAAGAGAACTGTTAAAAACTGATTAAGCATAACCCTCTACTCTATATAAAAGGGTATTCTACAAAACCAAGAATCAGTTTATTCCATAATTTGAGATATAATGGGTCGAACCAAAAGTTCACAGCTTACTTGTACTAGAAACTCTAAAAAGAGAGGACGTGGTCTGCTCAATAGTATAATAAATAAACTTCCGGTGGAACTACATATACCTGGTTATAATTATTGTGGGCCAGGAACTAAACTCACAAAACGCCTAGAACGAGGTGATAGAGGAATTAACCCATTGGATGAAGCGTGTAGAGAACACGATATAGCATATTCCAAATTTGAAGAGGTTGAAAAAAGGAATCAAGCAGATAGGGAATTAGCTGAAGCTGCATTTAAACGTGTAAAAGCACCCGACTCTGGTTTTGTTGAAAAACTCGCTGCATTGGGAGTTGGTGGGGTAATGAAATTAAAGAGTAAATTGGGAATGGGTCTTAAGCGACGAAAAAATCATGATTCAATGAAGAAGAGGAAGAAAGGTGGACAAATAAATGTAAAGGTTGCTGTGAAAAAAAAAACATTAAAATCAAAGAAGCGAGGGAAAAGAATTCTCAATACTCCAAAAAGAGGGGGGGTTCTTCCACTTCTATTACCTCTTTTGGGAGCATTAGGAGCTGTTGAAGGGGGTGTAGCCGGTATTGTGAAAGCAGTTAACGATTCCAAGTCAAATGGTAAGCTGATAGATGAACAATTGAGGCATAATTAGGCGATGGAACAGGCCGCTAAGGGGAAGGGTTTATATTTAGGCCCTCATAAGAAAGGTTCTGGATTATATCTTAAAACGTATAACAGCAAAAAAAACTAATTAAGCTACCTCACCGACCACTAACTAACATAGATTTAATGAAATACTCGAAAATTCTAAAAATGGAATTTTTAGAATTTTCGAGGTGTTTTCATGAGAGATACACTCCCCCAAAAAATTAGCAAAAAGGAATCTGGTATAGTAAATCTGGATATCAATGATGGAGATGGAACTCACTGGATTGCATATATAAAGAAAAATAAGGAAATAGTTTATTTCGACAGTTATGGAAATTTAAGACCCCCAGATGAGTTGAGAAAACATTTTTTAAGTGATGGTAGCTTGAATGAAATAAAATATAATTATGATTCTGTACAAAATTATGATTCATATGTCTGTGGATATTTATGTCTATTATTTTTATATAATCACTGTAAATAAGTTTTTCTAATAAACGTTCAAAGTATCACTATGTCTTTTACATTCGCTCTCAGTGGAGAATCTTCTGTATTAAATTACAATTTCAATCCACCGATATATTTAGATGATGAGGCAGATTATGAAATTGGATTAACTAATTTTGATACTTATAATATTATATCAAATATTGACAACAATAACAATAAATTTGCGTGGGGGAGAAATAATGAACATATAGTTCAAATACCCGTAGGGTATTATGAAATTGATGATATTTTAAAAATCATGACAAATAAAATAGTTCAAGAAGATGATGAAGCAGTTCTTAGGCTTGATATGGATATTCATACATCCAAAATTATTATGAGAACAAACAGGATAATTAATTTTAACGTGGAGGATTCGATAAGTCCGGTATTAGGCTTCAAGTTGACACTTTACAGTCTAGATATTTGAAATGTTATTGCAAGTTTAGCAAAACTATTCCTCCACTTATAAAAGGAAACCTAAGCTTGTGAATGGCAGTTACTTAATAAAATTTATATAACCCAAATTAAATTTAATAGCTGAAATGAATACAGTGTGTGTATGTAATATGTTCAGGAGTCCTGCAGTAAATTATTGCACGTGGAATTATAAAGTGGTGCAAATAATTAAAGAACACTTCCCTGGAGAATATGAAGTTTTGAGAAATTTACCAGGTCAACGTTGGGTAATAGCTGGCAGTTTTATATGTTTGCTATTAAAATTAACTAACACCAGGGGGGGGGGGGGGGATGGACGTATTTTATTTCAACAACGAATTTAGTGAGAAATGTGACAAAGCTGATTGGCATCCATCCTCAAGCTACCGCAATGTTTTTAATGTATTCAACCATCGAAAATATAATATAAAAATTATAGAATTTTTAAATATAATACCAGGAATACATCTGAACCATGAAATATTCCAATTGCTGTGGTGTTTTGATTGTGTCTTGGTTAGGAAAGCCCTACATTTAAAAAGTGCTTTATTTGTTGACTGTAATTTTGGTCATGTAAAATTTGGAACTCCTTTTCGACAAGAAAAATATAAAGATCGTCTCCTGCAACCGATTATCACTCAGCCCAAAACACCGTACCTAATAGCTTATGAATGTGTACACAAAATCTAATAAAAAACATAATCAGAGTATTAACGTTGTTTCATTATATTGTAGACACATCCACTTTCAATTCATATATGATTTAACTGTAATAAAATGGGATTAAACGATAAAAAAACACAAAATTTTTATAATGGTGTCTTATTAGACGAAGTTAGTGATGTTATTCATATTATTTACAATAAATTAAAGTCCATTGCTAGATTTTCCTGTTCAATAATTTCATCGGCTAGCCTAGAATTGTGAGGTTATCTTCAGCGGTATTATGGTCAGCGTTATTGTGTAAATTACTGATAGAGTAATGCCCCCACGCCAATGTTTTTGTACTCCCGGATACAACATATCGTTTGTCGTCGTGTGCTGAGAGTGCAACCTTATTTTTTAGTTCGGTATATAGAGTATGCAGATGTGATGAGAATACATACATTTTTCGAAATATCAATCCACCATCCTCAACAATTTGTTTATAATCGATTAAATGTAATTGATTTATTATAATACTTTTTGAGACACCTTTTGAGACACGCTTTCTTTGTGACGTCACCATTTGCTTGAACACAGAAAGCTTTTGCTACAGTGCCAAAGAAACTGTCTATTGGTACACCTACAGAATGAAAGACGAATAGTCTTTCATTTTGCCTACAATTGATTCCGTTTTTGGAATGTTGTGTATATTTGGAATAGGGAAGTTTGATGTGTCGAATAGATCTATATATTTCTTAATTTCATCGTAAACGTTATCAGTGTAAATCTCTAGAATTAAAGAGTATGTATCGGTGTAGCATAGAGAAGCTTTGTCATCATATATCTTTTTTATGAAATTATAAAAAAAGCCAAAAATTATAGTTTCAGATATATCTAAAATGGTAAAACCTACATAGAGCGGCTTATCGTATAGTATTTTTAACAAACATTTGCACTGCTACTAAATTTTCCGAAAACACTACACGATTTGAAATTTGGTTTTGCAATTAATCCTTCAGCACCAACACTGCCTATACTATTTTCCCATGCGATACTAGCCTCACATCAGTTCTATTGTCTACATTTTCCATAGTTTTGCCAAATATTGCATTATTGAAAAATTTAAAAAGATCTCGCTCGAATGCATTTTTTGAACAATTTCTAAGTTTAGTATTCAAATCTATATAAGTTTTTAACCAAGCAGATTGTGAGAACTCAATGACTATGTATTTTTTTAAGTATTAACTCATGTTCGATGCATTGTTTTAAATTTCTGTAATGGATTATATATTTATGTTTATCATGTAAATTAATAGTCATTTTGAATTTTTAGAGTCTATTTTCAGGGCAGAATGGCAAATCATTAAGTTTATCATGTAAATGTTGCGGATATACCAAATCTACTTCAATAACCTTTTGGTGAATCATCACTAAGATTAGTACAATCAAAGTTTTCAATTTCACAATCTAAAATTTCCTGTGGGCATACATTGACTCATCGCACAACCGTAAAGGTTTCCCTTCCTAAAAAAATGTAGCATATCTATATCAGTTAGAAGTTGAAGTTGAATACCAGTTTTTCGTAACATAGCATCCCAACTTAATGACGGAGCCGTTAAATATTGTGCAGGATCTAATTTATACGTTTGCATCCATATTTGTCTGAAATTTTCAAAAATGTCAGCAAGAAGCAGCACGTCCGATACCAAGTAAATGTCTGAATATTCACCAAGAGTTTAACAATTAAAGGTTTGCCACACATCACAAGCACGATCATAATCCTCCTGAGAAATTGATTCACCACTCAAAATATTAAAAAACTGTTCAAGTGATGGTAATTCAGTGTCATTCAATTTATCCATGGATTCAACGTATGAATATGGAAAAACACCTTTTCGTCTTATTAAATTGAATTGTTTCCCATCAGTGTAATATTTTTTCACTTCGAGGCATTGATGTGGTTCCAATGTTTGACTTAATTTATCTAATGAAGCGGGTAAAAAGCGAAATGAATCCACAAACCTCAATTTAATGTAAATATTTTTCGGTTTTTCATCATTAGATTTATCAACAAGAATGTGTTTGGAAAATGTAATATATTTTTTCTTTATTTTGTACAATGACTTGTATTTTTTCTTTCTTTAAAGCTAATTTCTTAATGAATAGATGAGAATCATAATTTGTTAAGTTGTGGAAAAATACTGGTATAAATTTAGGAACTTTGAAATTTAGATTACAAGAAGAATGCGCAGCTCCTCTAAAATTACCAGAAACGTGGCAGTGATCGCGGTCCTTCCTTCATCATTCTCAAATGGTTTATCACAAATATGACAAATTTGACTGTTGTTGAAAAATTTTTGTTGACTTTCTGTCAATGGCTTCATTTCGACATATTTTTCAGATGATTCTGATACAATTGTAAAACATGTTCTTCCAATTTTTTAACAAAAACTTCCGCAACATCAGTTCCTCGATAATATTCAAGTGTGGAAAATTCGTCATCAAAATTACACTTTATATAGAAACAAAATGAATATGGTTCATGCTGGTACGTTTTAACAGTAAATGATTTACTATCGTATGGTTCATTGTGGTGAACCGGTTTTAATAAACTTTCAAAGTCAGCATATATCACGAAAGGAACGGGTAATTGTTTTTCAAAATTTGTATATTTCAGGATATTCCCAGCAAGCCTTCCACCACACTTATTAATTAGAGGTTCGACGTCTGGTAATATGGTGTATAAATGATTACAATCATTGCTTTGGTGGGTCATTAATTTCTCACGAGTGTTAAAGAAATATAGACAACCGTCACAAATATGATTTCTACCATTATGTTTTGATCTCTGAGAAGAAATTAACCGCGACAAGTCTTTAATAAGTGTGTAGTGACTGTTCCCTTTATTATCCGTAATTAGTAATAAGTTCACATGTGTATTTTGTCGATTGTGTGTGAAATATAGGGGGCCTACAATCTCACTGACGATTTCACCAATTTTAAATTGAGTATCTTCTCCAAATACGTTTATAGAAATATTATTTAAACTTTCAAAGGGTTTAGCCGGATAAGCATGACGAGTCGGCCCCCAAATGGCAACCTATATCGATACTTATGTTTTAATATCGACTTGATGTATGAACGCGATTTATATGTGTATTGCCGCCATACTCCGCTTTGACCTTGAGATATGGCATGCATGACTATAGTTCAAAGAGACATATCTCGAAAACTAATTGAGCTAGAGAGGTAAAACCAACGGGAGGTTTTAGGTAACCTTAAAGAGTATATTTCATATTTTTTTGAATTTTTAGAATAATTACGCACATCATTAAAAAATAAATAAAATATATAATAATTAATATTTCCGTGTTCTCTGTGACTTACAATCACTGAAATAATATATGTTGTAATACTTTATATGCACTATTACTCATAAAAGTTGCGTTAGAAAAAAGTTGGTGCAACACTTCGAAAAAAAATAAAATTCGAGGCTCATTACATCATATAAGGATACAAACTTGACATGGGATACACATATAAATATTTTATGAATTGGAATTATTGTTAGAAGAGAAATTGAATGAGAATATAAATAATTGTCACGTAAATATCTATTTCATACGGTGCACAGTGGCACGAATTGTAATTTTTTCGTTCAAAATTATCTAGAGCACCTCGCAATCGATTGGGATAATTTTTTTTTTAAATACTCGTTATTTAATTTCAAAAAAACGTAAGAGAGTCGATTTTTTATTTATGCTAATCATAATTATTGAGCTTCGCCAAAATGTCCATTTTTTATTTAAATCTTAATAAAACTTACAAAAAAAAATTGTTCTTATCCAATTTACATAAATCTTGTTATTCGGGGGGGTTTTTTAGGTCGCTGATTACGAATCTGATATCCAAATTGTCATAAATCAATCTGCAAAATGGCGGCTATAAAATGCTAAATTTATGCCGAGAAGTTTTGAATATTTCTAATAAGTACTTTTAAGTTAAAATAAACTAAATTTTAAGTTTCAGGAAGAAATTCAAGATGGCGGATCCAATATGGCGGCAATAAGATGATAAAACTAACTTAAAAATAAATTAAATGCATTAAACTAGATAAGCTATTCCTAAGAATTATTAAAAAATTTAAAAACGATCAAATTTTCTGAAATTTTCAAATATATCCAATATGGTGTTACACTGCTAGCTGATATAATAATTAAAAAGATATGCACTTCTTCGTGTGCACTAAAAAGGAATATATATTGCCAAATAACCTGCGGTAAGCAACCTACGAGCGACGTGGTTAACGTTACTGGTTTAACCTAGCTAGCACAGTACGATACGGAGAGCCAAAAGGGCAGTGGGTTCAAATCTTGGGCGCCATGCTTAACTAGTGAAGCAAGAAAAGGAAAGCTAGAGGTTAATCAAAAAGAGATATTAGGTAACAGTATAAATATATTACAAGTTAACAGTAAAAAATTAAATAGTATAATGATAGCAGTAATAACATATGGCAACTCACAAATATATGCCTGAACTTAAAATCTAACTATATGGCAATGAACCAAAAATATACACAAGGATATCTCATAAACAGTATCCACCAAATTCATACAATATACGTTATAGAAAACCACAAATATAATATACTTAATAATCACAATAGGGTTAATACGATATATCAGAACTTATAACGCACTAACTAATTAAAATATTTATACAATATTCCGGAATTTGAAAACACACGAATTAATTAAAACAATTATAATAAAAGGACACTGTACAATATACCATAAAACATCGAATAAACGGTAAAAATGACAAGATAATATGTGCACGAATTGACTAACAAGACAAAAAGACGTTTATATACACAGGGGAGAGAAAACTTATCTTACAAACAGATTTTTTCATTTGAGTCGAGTAATATGTGTTTCAGCCTATCATCATCCAACCTTACCGTAGTGTAATGTTTCCTACTAAATAATACACCTCAAAATTTGTACGACAACACTAAAACATTATCTCTAATAGATAACTACTTCACTTGGGTATATAGTACACCATATACCGAGCATCTACGTTCCCTAATTTTAAACAATAATCCATATAAATGATATGATTTGACAGATCAAATCTAATCTAGGAACTTTTAGATTCTCTGCACGTTTAGGGTATTAGGTAATACCAACATGCACAATCAAACAGTCGTAATCAAATGACAGTGGGGCAAGACATTAACAAAAAAAGGTTTGGTAATACAGTGAAGCTAAAACAATATTACTTTCCCCGTATTGTGGCTCCGGTTTAGATAAAATTTATACCAATTGCAATTACATCTAGTTAAGGTTCTACCAAGTAGAACTACAGGGATACTCTAAATAATTTTACCTTAAATTTTAGAAATAATTACCCTAATTAACATTACAATAGATCCCTTCCAATTATTTGGAAATTTACTTTGGTTAGATCTGGTAAAGATATATTTTAACCGATTTGTAAACGCGAATGAAATGATTTTTGGTGGCTAAGAAAAATTAATACATTAAGCATTAGAAAAATCGGTATTTATGAACTATTATCTCTTGGCAATATTGGAGAAAATTATACTTAACTTTGGCTTTATCCAGGTGAAGAAAATCTGGAATACCAGTTGGGCCCTCTGGAAAATGTGTTAAGGTACCCGTGTTGGATGAAATTATTCGTTATACTTGCTCCCTTTCTGCGATGATTACAGATTAAATTTATATGTGATACTAGCGGGTGGGTGACTCCATTTTGTACTTCTCTTGGAACCTCTACATGCCTCATTCTGGATGCCATCGATATAATTCTCTCAGACCATGTATTGCAAAACTTTAATGTGTGGTAAATAAATCAATGCAAACCTCGTACCAACTTTTCGTTAGTAATTGAAGAAATCAACCTAACGTTGTATAAAACACCAATTTGTACGTAATGAAAATGCAAGTTTCAAATCTCAAAAATGAATTTAGGAAAGAAACATAAAAATTAGGAAGAAAACCCCATTTTCATAAGGTTTTCTCTACTTTAATATCCCCCTCAGAGGTTAACACAAAATTCAGCACGTCCAAATGGTTCGAGGACTCAAACGAAAAATAAGGATTTAACTTTTTTTTTGTTGGAATTCGTTCACGACCCACCTCATATTCCTCTGCGCGAAAACTAGTTCCCCCTTGGTGATGAAAGTAATTTTAAATAAAGGGAAGAATCTAAGCATTAGTCAGATCATCCTTATATTCATGTGACAAATAGATTATATATTAGGTACAAGCGGCCATATATAACAATTTATTTATTTAATAATATTTTCAGTACAGCTTGCACCATCTAGTATCGCGAAGCGTAAACCCAGCTACTTTGTTCATCTTAGCTATTCTTTCACAGACAACCATTAGTACAGGAGCTTAAGTACAACAAAATTTTAATAATTTGTTAGTTTTCTAATAGATATTATTAGAAAGGTAACGTAATATGCTTTTTTAGCATATGACACGTTACAATGGCTGCCATACATTAATTATCAATAATAAATATGCGATTCAGTCCTCTATTTATATAAATAATATATTCAATTTTTAAATGATATTTAATATACTATATGTTTAATATAATATAAAAATATAAATGACTTTATTATTTAAATGTATTTAGGATAATCAATAATTTAAAAAATTATCAACTCAATTGGAATTTTAATATTATTTAAAAAACACAGATTAAACAGAGAAATTTAAATAATGACGAAACATTTTTGCACTAAGTTAGGTTTAAAGTTCGTGGTGTAAAACTGTTGCCTTAGGTTATGTTGGGTATAGAGTTCTTGGTTTAAGGTTCTATTAGGCTTAGGTTATGTTAGGTTTAATATTCTTGTTTTAAAGTTCTTGATGTTAGGTGTTTATCATATTATTAGCAGATAAAAAAATAAATATTAGTATGACCTACTCAGAGTTATGTTCAAAATTAATGGAGGATTGAATCGCATATTTATGATTGATAATTAATGTATGGCAGCCATATTGGATATATTTGAAAATTTCAGAAAATTTGTTCCTTCTTAAATTTTTTAATAATTCTTAGGAATAGCCTTTTTAGTTTAATGCGTTTAATTTAATTTTAAATTAGTTTTATCATCTTATTGCCGCCATATCGGATCCGCCATCTTGAATTTCTTCCTGGAACTTGTACTTATCAGAAATATTGAAAACTTCTCGACATAAACTTTAACGAAAATATTTCATTTTTCATAATTTTTTAGCATTTTATAGCCGCCATTGTTTCCGTCATCTTGTAGGTTGGTTTATAACAATTTGGATAACAGATTCGTAATCAGCGACCTCAAAACCCTCCCCGAGTAACAAGATTTATGTAAATTGGATTAGAAAAAAAATATTTTTTTTATAAGTTTTATTAAGATTTAAATAAAAAATAGACATTTTGGTTAAGCTCAATAATTTTGGTTAGCATAATTCAAAAATCGGCTCTCTTACGTTTTTTTGAAATTAAATAACGAGTATTTAAAAATAAAATTATCCCAATCGGTTGCGAAGTGCTCTAGATAATTTTGAACGAAAAAATTACAATTCGTGCCACTGTGCGCCGTATGAAATAGATATTTACGTGACAATTATTTATATTTTCATTCAATTTCTCTTCTAACAATAATTCCAATTCATAAAATATTTATATGTGTGTCCCATGTCAAGTTTGTATCCTTATATGATGTAGTGCACGTCGAATTTTATTTTTTTTTCGAAGTGTTATACCAACTTTTCTCTAACGCAACTTTTATGAGAAATAGTGCTTATAAAGTATTACAACATATATTATTTCAGTGATTGCAAGTCACAGAGAACACGGAAATATTAATTATTATATTTTTTATTTATTTTTTAATGATGTGCGTAATTATTCTAAAAATTAAAAAAATATATAAAATATACTCTATAAGATTACCTGAACCTCTCGTTGGATTTACCTCTCTAGCTCAATTAGTTTTCGAGATATGTCTCTTTCAACGATAGTCATGCATGCGCTCATTTTTTTCCATATCTCAAGGTCAAAGCGGAGTACGGCGGCAAAACACATATAAATCGCTTTCATACATCAAGTCGATATTAAAACATAAGTTTCGATATAGATTGTCATTTGGATGCCGACTCGTCTTGCTTATCCGGCTAAACCTTTTACGAATATCTTTAAGTTTAATAGGAAAATCTATACCTTCAAAATTTAATAATGTGGAATAATGAGGGTAAGATGAAACTCTTTTTGGATTTCCATTGGCTGGGAAGATGGCGGCGTTGACAGCCCAAACGAAACACTTATCATCACCACTCTCGATATTTAAAACAGCTTTTCTATTTTCTATTTGCCTCAGCAATTTTATGTATGATGATGCAAATAGTGGATTATACTTGTTAATGTTGACCTCGAGAAAACTAACATGTTTCAAAGCCCATCCTGAGCCTCGCTCCTGAACTGTCGAGGCTTTCTCTAGTATCTCCTCTTTGAAGTCATTATATAAGTTTAATATATCGGTTGAAAGTGTTACAACTTTATTTCTTGTATTGAATGATTTTATGTCTGACAATTATTTCTCTTCAATAACATATAACCCAAATAATTCCACATTAATTTTTAAGCTCGAGTACATTTTAATATATTCCTCAATCAAACGGAAAACTTTTTCTTTTATTTCATCCAAAAACTGGGATATATCAACACTGCATTCCTTTGAAGAAAAACGAAAACTCGCAATACGATTCTTAAACGCATTCTGAAGCTTTTCAATTCCATCTCCAGACATATCAATCCCTTTATTGTGTGCAGAACTTCTTAGGTAACCAGTTAATTCATTTTTTTTTCATTTTTTTATCACATATTGGACAACGAGTCTCTTGTGAATTTGTAGGAAACTCTATGCTAGACGAGGATGAAGGGCCTGGTTGATTTACTGATTTATCCTCAACACATTGTGAATTTTTTACTTTCATTTTTTTGGTTGTATGACTTTCACTGATCTCTCTATAGCGACAACTTTCCCGTTGATGACGTAATAAACTACTTTTTGCAGTAAAAGTTTTCAGGCACTGAGGACATTGCATTATTGAAATGTACGTTCCGACACAAGAAAAACTCTAATAATAAAAATCAGAAATGTTTTCACCCCTTTATATCTCTCAAAAGAAGTGGTGGGGGTACCTGCAATAGCATACTGAATTTACATAGGCCACCGTGTAAAAAATGTGCACCTCAAGTGTGTTGTTTAAACGCTTCATTGCATAGTGAAATAAAGTTATATTAATCATTTAAGATTTCATTGTGAATAAATTTCATTTAATTAATAATAAATTTATGCTGTAATAAAATAAGTTTTATCACAATAAAATACTTTTTATTTACTCAAGTGTTATTTAAATAATATATGAATAGTAACTGATAAATTGCGAAAATAATAACCCATTGTTCTATTTATAGCTGGTTTTTATATTGAGGAAGTATTTATTATCTTGAATGAAGAAGCCTTTGTTTACATTAAATTAATGCATTGTGCGTTGATACATTTTTATTACATTTTATCATGTTGAATGTCATTATATTACTAATGGTGTACTGAATTGAAATTAATTGCGTAATATAAACAGTATATGGACTGTAGGTAGTATACATGTTTGTCAGGACCCACAGGTGGGGGGGTATTTTGGGATGCACTTGTGGGGGGGTAATTTTTGGGGGACTTTTTTGGGGAGATGATTTTTTGGAGGATTTTTTTTGGGGGGGGGGGGGGGGGGTAATTTTTGGGGGACTTTTTTTTGGGGGGGGGGTACATAGTATAAATATGGTAAGTCACATCGAATAATACAAATTATAAAACAAGTATTACAATGGAAATGAAGGTAATTCAATACTTGCTGACTAGTTCTTTTCATGAGAAGGTTGCATGAGTTTGCTGTTTATTCCATTCCTATCAAAGAGTATAACTTGACAATGCCTCGAAAGAGGTGATAAATAACAATGTAGATAAATAAGGCGCCTACATATTTTTTGTATCTATTCATATCAATTTTTTACAAACAATACCTGCTTGCAAGTTCAGCACATTATTTCCTTACTCTGTGGTGTGTGTTTATAGTTTATGTATGTCTTAACAATGCTTCTTTCATTATTGTGATAAATAGCAATGTAGATAAAAAACACATTCTTTTTCATATCAATGAATTCATTTAGTAAATTATTACCTCACTCACCCCTGTCAAAAAATCCGTATAAAAACTTATAAAAAAAAATGTATAAGTTTTCATAATTTTTGATGTGTGTATTTGAAATGTGTTTTAATTGTAAATTCTCATATGGTATCTACCAGTATTGATGAGTTTGTATAGTATATGTAATTAAAAGTTTTTATAGGTTTTTCTAGTGTTTTGAATGTAAATTCCCATATGATATCTTTTAGTATTAATGAGTTTTTATGGTACATTCAATTAAAAGTTTCTATAGGTTTTTATAGGTTTGTATAGTGTTCTGAATGTAAATTTCCCATAAAAATTCTATTAGTATTGATAGTTTTTTTTTACAGATTTTGGTTGTGTATTTGAAATAAATTTTTAATGCCAAATCCCATACACTTACATAGGTAAGTAAATATTATTTATTTACTATTAATATTTCAAATATCAATAGTAATATAGTGGTAAACAGTAAATACTGCAAAAGTCCTTGTTTCCTCTAGCGTTCTAGCGTAAACGCAGTTAATAAGTTAGCAGTAAAAGATACTGCTTTACTTTGAATTTAACAATCCCACGCTAGTTTCTTAGGTCATACATTAGATTAGATATGAATTAGCGACATGTATAACAGCTCCCTCTACTAGAGGCTGGAGTATGTAACACTAAACTTTCATAAGTTTTAATTATGTGTGTATGTGTTTTAAATGTATATTCCTCGTATGAAACCTATTACCCAGATAGCATTTATTATTCCACGAATGTACATTTTGCATTCCCAATGTTCTAATTGCATTCTGTACTTGCCAAGTATGTTCCCTCAACATTCCCATATAAATAATATTTTCACATATACAATATCATTATACATACGATATAAACGGAATATACAGAAAAGTTTATGTTCACAGTCGCATATACTGTGTACACGTATCAGGGAACGTTCTTCGTATATGTGTTCATGTACATCGTATAAACATTCGTCAATGATTTTATCTGTATAATACAGGTATATTTTTTGCAGAAATATTTGCATCGCTCGAGCGCCGCACAGACAGTAATACCGTGCGTGTAATTTCCCATTAGGCATGTACATTCACGTAGCGCGAGAGATTTGACAACACCGTCAGCCGTAAATTCGTCCGTCGATGGAGCATTCCAGCTCTGTTATTTCATTTCAGCCAGCTGGCACGCGCGATGTTGTAATTCTTCTCCCCATGCCTAGCTCGCGACTACACACACGGTATCATTAAAAGTTCAGCACTTTTAACGCGAACGCTGATTGGTTCGATTTTTGGTTCGATTTTTGAACTAATAACACTCACAACTGATGAGACAGCAATGCTAGTTTTATTGTACCTATCTACCTACCTACCTACAAAAATAATTATGATATTTCTCTATCTATATAGATTTGGTTTAAGTACATTTATAATCATCCCCTGTGCGGTGTATGACGTATTATAAATTTTAAATCGTTCGTCAATATTGTTGTATATATGAAATATGTTTTAAATTTTGAATCCAGACTTTAGATTTGTGATCGAATATTAAATAATAATGAATATGGAATATTAAATAATAATGAATGAAATGTTAAATAATAATGAATAATAACCCCTACTGTGTTCAATTAATTAGTAACTATCGGCATTTCTTAAGCAGGTAGTTCAGACTTAGAATGGTTATTTAATTACATTTTCTCTTTTATATTTAGATTTCCGTCTTCCATGTCATTACAATCCCCTTGTAGAATTTTTTAAATGCGCGCCACGGTCCTTAGGTTAGTGCGCATGCTCCACAGTCAGTCACGCTTTTGCTGTCAAATGTCGATTTCTTCAATTTGTGTTTTGTTTTTTGTTTTCCCGTCATTTATTATAATTATTCCAAGTATACATTCATTGCATTGCAGTAAGTATTTTACAATTGCATACAATATAACTACCACATAGTTTTGTTGTCATTTGCAGATATTTTATATTTAGACACTAAAGTTTAATGTGTATCTCTTTGTACATATTATACTAAGCATACCACCTATATTAGTTATAATAATTACGGCGTTTGTAGGTATCGATTTTTGGAAAAAAGACCGAGGTGGTCTTTGTAATGGTCTCGGTCCACGAAAAGGAAGCTTGGTGGTCACCATTCAAACGGAAACAATTTGACTGATCATTGCAAAACAGATGAAACGTGGACACTTTACGGGGTGTTTAAATCTTATTTTCAAGAAGGTAGGTTCGATCTATTTCAATATTAAGGAGCTTTTGTTTATTTAAATCACAACCATTAGATTTGATTCAACATACGAGTTGTGATAGGTATTTATTTGTAGTAATTTGCTTTATACCTATTTCAGAGGATTATAGAAGAGCTGCAACATATTGGAAGCCGTCGACTTCCCAAGAAATTTTGTCCTTACTAGAAGTTGAAAGAAGATTATGTTGTTCTTTTAATAACTCTGGTAGGCATTTAAAATCAAGTACCTAAAATTTCGAATGTTCACTTGAACGAATTTCATATGAAAAAGAAAAATTAATAAAAGCCACGCTTCTATTTAGGTGCAAAAACTTAAGTATTGTGGATATTTATTGTCAGCAAATGTGACAATGAAGTGTTTATGCCTAAATCAATGTGTCGTTTTTATTAACTTTTCTTTTTCATCTAAAATTCATTCAAGTGAACGTTCGAAACTTCAGGTACATTTAAAATCACAAGCATAAATATTTCCGAATTCCAAAAAAATATCTATGTTTTGTAGGTAAAGGACACCGCACAAAACAAATGAAAAAGAGGGCACAGTCAAATGGGCTGAAAATGCAGAATGTCCGAAAATGGCCAGTTTGAAAGGTCAAAGATCAGGAAGATCGGTACCCACTAATGTCATAATTGAGAGTATTATGTGACAACGAGTTGTTGTTATTCATATTCATAAGACCGGAAATGCCGCAGGTTTCATGAATGAGGGTGATTTTTTTAAGGTCCTAGGCTTACTTTAAAGTGAGGGTGTGCGTGTGTGTGTGTATGTGTGTAGTGGGGGGGTGAGGTGGGGGGTTGGTTAGCGTGGGTGAGAGAGTGAAAGTGTGTTCCTATCAAAGAGTTCTATAAATAGAGGATACAAGCTGCATAAGCGTAATGTATAAGCAGTGGACAGCGCGCAATCGGTGTGAGCATTCTCATCCTTCTCACACAGTTCGTTCTCTCTTTGTCGCACAGTACATGGGGGGCTGTGTTGCTTTGTAAAACAGAGTGGAGAACAAAGGAGAGGGTACGAGGTGTGCGACAAAGACAAGGATGCTCGCGCCGTCCAGCAAATCAACGGCTTGTCTCAAGTCAGAACTCTTTGGTTCATATGTGCAAACACATTAGAATAACGTTAAACAAATCCTCGTCATAATATGATACTCTCAACTATGACAGCGGGTACCGATATTCCTGATCTTTGACCTTTCATATCTCAAAAACTGGCAATTTTCAGACATTGTGCCCATGAAAACTTTTGATCAGGATGTTATGAAGTACAACATACTACATTTTCAGCCCATTTAACTGTACCTTCTTTTTCATTTATTTTGTGCCTGCCGTGTCCTTTATGATAATATCAATTTGTTTAATTTATGTTTGATCAGTTTTATTTTTTTCTGTAAGATCTTTGTAAGATGTTTTTATATTTTTCAACTTTATCATTAGTCCAATCAATGAATGCCCAAAAGGGGATTGTAGAGAACATTTTGGAGGGGAGAATTTTTCTCTTCAGGGATGTGTTGGGGGTAGTCTGGAGGTAAACATACTAAAAGTCCCCGCCCCCAGCCCCGCCACTTCAGGGGGGAGGGGGGTGGAAAGGCTCCTTTTTGCGATTCTTCGCTTATAACTCGGAGACGATGCGTCGTATGGGAAAAGGTAATCTATGCAAAATTAAACGTAATTAAATTTCCAACAAGAATTTATATATTCATTTTCTTCCTATGTGTTATATTTTACGAGATATTCGCCAGCGAAAATCGAAATTAATAAAAAAAAAATCAATTGTGTACCTTGAATATTTCTATCAAAGGTGTTTACCGTGGTCTGCTAATAAATCACAGTCACAAAACATTCTTTATTTTACAACACTCGACGTATTTATCAACGTAATATTCTGTCGAAGTCTAGACATTTCCTTAAATATACAGTGTGACTCACTTAAAATGAAGATACCCTTATAACTGTTTCATTTTGCTTCCGATTTGAATCAAATTTTACTCAAGTATAGAACAAATTAGGATCTACTTATGACCAGAAAATCATTCATCTATTATAAAGGCAAAGCCACCTGCGGTACCAAAATATGCTGAAAAAAATAAAACATTTTGAATGTTAGAAATTCTAAAAAATGCATCCAATCGGCGCCACAAACGTACATACACCAAAATTTGATTTGATTATTGATGGGGGATATCTCATACATAAGCTCATCTGGCAAAGGGGGTCTTCAGTTTCCGCAATTTGTGGTGGCTACGTAAAATTCATCGTTCGTAAGATTAAAAATCAATATGATTTTTAATCTTTTTCTTCGTATTCTGGTATCGCAGGTAGCTTTGCCTTTATAGCAGGTAAATTATTTTCTGGTCATAAGTAGATCCTAATTTGTTCTATATTTGAGTAAAATTTGATTCAAATCGGAAACAAAATGAAAAAGTTATAAGGGTATCTTCATTTTAAGTGAGTCACACTGTATATTTAAGGAAATGTCGAGACTTCGACAAAATCTTACGTTAGTAAATACGTCGAGTGTTGTAAAATAAAGATTGTTTTGTGACTGTGATTTATTAACAGACCACGGCAAACCGCTTTGATAGAAATATTCAAGGTACACAATTGATTTTTTTTTTTATTAATTATCGATTTTCGCTGGCGAATATCTCGTAAAATATAACACATAGGAAGAAAATGAATATAAACATTCTTGTGGGAAATTTAATTACGTTTAATTTTGCATAGATTACCTTTTTTCGTACGACTCATCATTTCCGAGTTATAAGCGAAGAATCGAAAAAAGGAACCTTTCCACCCTCCTCTTTTACTGAAGCGGCGGGGCTAGGGGCGGGGACTTTTAGTATGTTTACCTACTGACTACCTCCAACACATTCCTGAAGAGAAAAATTCTCCCCTCCAAAATGTTCTCTACAACTCTTTCATTGACTGGACTACATGGCCAGTTTTTAAAGAGAAGTAAGTACCTATTCAAATATTATTAGTATTTTCTTCTGTAGTTGGACTAGCACGTGTATCTCCTCCTCTAGACAGGAAGGAAATACCTTCTCCTAAAAATTGGAAAAGCCAAAAGAAAGTATTCAGCCAATAGGATCAGTCACAGATGATGTGTTGAGAATGAAAAGTGGACTTTCGCAATTACAAGATCACCATCGGCGACACCTGGACACTGATTTTGAAAATCTAAGCCCTCCAATTTTTACTATTTTTTACTTACTGACAAAAAATTCGTTATAGTAAAATATGACAGTTCATACGTTGCAAAGAAAATTTTTTTGTTAAAAAAAATCTCAATTGAAATTTTTGTCACAATTGTTTTTTATTATTGCAATTCATTTTTGTAACAAAAAATAAAAATATATTTAAAGTAACACAACTGTTTTATTTATACCTCTTCCTATTTTATAATTTAAGATGCATACTTAATTGTTACAACAATGTAAAGTAATTAATAAAATAAAATCATGTTTTGTTCTTGTCAATTTAAAACACGATTTAAAATAGATAAAACTTTAAGGTAATGTAATATGATCATTAGATTTTTTCATAAATAACACGTTAAATATGATTTTTAAGCTGAAGTTTTAGAGTGATAAATGTTTGATCTATTTTATAATGGTTTTTAACAGATCTTATTAACGTAAAACTATTTTTTTTACATATATTCTTGGACCCTTGTAAAGTATTGTTATAGCAAATACAGTTTTATTTAAGTTTATTTAGCATTTGTGTGCTCCATTCAATAAAATTTGATGAATAAAACATTTGACTTTAGTTGAAAACTAATGGTAAAAACAAATTTTCTGTGCATATATTCCACATTTACTTACATAATATTCTTCACAAGGAATGTGAAATGTGGAAAATTAGAATAAGTACCTAATAATTGACTGTAACAAAAAAACTTTAAAATTAGATATTGGATTTATTATATGCAAGTACTTCACTCATATCATGTATTCTCTTGAGTTTAATTGTTATAATAATTTATTATTTGCTATAATCATAGATGAGTCGCTGCGTCATACTGAACATATTCGGAATGAAGCAGCGACTCATCAATGATTACAATAAGTAATAAATTATTATAATAATTAAACTTTGAAGAAAATACATGGTATGAGTGAAGTACTTATAGCTGCCACTGATACATAATGTTCATTCCTACAATATACATGCATCATAGATTTATGATCCATGTGTAACATACCAGGCACCTACGGTTTAATTCCTACGAAGGTAGTACTCATGTACCGTGAACATGCAGTGTACATTGTGAATGTAGGATGGACCTTCCTCCTATATACCTTGTGTATCTATCAGTATATCAATATACGTTTCTGGTTCATATCAAGTTCCGTTTTGGTCTATGGGTATGTTGTAGGAATCTTACTCGTATATCGAGAGGCGGTCATCTGTACGTCTCTCTGACATTCAGATTTTCTACATGGAATACAAAATGAATATTCATTCTTAGTTCCATGGGTACATAAAGTACGTTCCGAGCACATGCTCTGAATGTAAAAATGCTATCTGGGTAGTATACGTAATTTTTTATAGTATTTGAAATACAAAGTTTTTTTATGTTCTAAATGTGGTCTATTTGAAATGTGTTTTGAATGTAAATTCCTTGTCTGAGGTCTATCAGCATTTTCATATATTAATAGGAAATGCGAAGTTTTTATAATATTGGCTGCATACAATGGGTTTTTAATGTAAATTACCTATATTGAGTCTATCAGTAGTTATATGTATTAGTATATTTAAGTTTTTATAGTATTTGAAATACAAAGTTTTTTATAAGTTCCGAATGTGGTTTGATGTGACTATTTGAGATGTGTTTTTAATGTAAATTCCTTGCCTGAGGTCTATCAGCATTTGCATATATTAATAGGAAATACGAAGTTTTTATAAGATTTGCTGCGTACAATGGGTTTTTAATGTAAATTCCTTATATGGAGTCTAACAGTAGTTATACGTTTTCACGGTAATTGAAATATGAAGTGTTATAGATATTTTACATGTATTTAAAAAGTATTTTTAATGAAAATTCTCCATACGAGTCCTATCAGTATTTGTAAGTTTTTATATGGTGTTTGAAGTACAAAGATTTTATAGGTTCAGATGTGTCTAAGTTTTTTAAGTATTTGAAATGTGTTTTGAATGTAAATTCCTTTCCTGAAGTCTATCAACACTTGGCACCTTTTAATAATAAACACGAAATTTGTATAACAATTTATGAGGATATGCAATGAGGTTTTAAAATAAATTCCCTGAATGAAGTCTATCAGTATATTTATAAGTATTTATGGCAATTAAATTGCGAAGTTTTATAGGTTTTTATATGAATTTGAAAGATATTAATGTAAATTCTCAATACGAGGCCTATAAGTATCTATAATTTTTTATGGCGTTGAAACAGGAAAATTTTATATATTCTGTGAGATTTTAATGCATATTCCTCGCTTGAGGTCTACTGTACGACTTTTATGCTTTTATGGGAATAAGAGAGTTTTCTAAAATACAATGTGTATATACTTACAATGGATTTTAATGTAAATTATATGAAATCTATTGTATTAGTAAGTTTAGTTTAGTAAGTATTGTAACTTTTTAGGTTGACTACTATTGAAATCCCATTAAGACTTTTCAAATTAATAGTTATAAATAATACTTTTCAATGGGTGCACTGAGAAATCCTTATTAAATTCTTATATAAAACTAAACTAATAGTAACCCTTCAAATCTTATAAAAACCATATACTAATTATTTCTTATTAAATCTTATAAAATTTATCCCTGGTTTCCTGATAAAACATTATTAGTTTTACCACTATTGGAACCCCATGAACACTTATCAAATTAATACTTGTAAATCATTATTAATACTTTTTAATATATGTCCCTATAAATCCTTATTAAATTCTTAGATAAACTAAACTGATATGGACCCATGAAGTCTTATAAAAATAAGTACAAATATATCCTTATAAAAATGTATAAAATGCCTACTATAGGAACTCCTTGGTATATCTTTACAATTTCATTACTCTTCAGATTCCAAAAAAAACTCACAAAAGTATTCGATAATACCTTATTGATACTTTTTAACATGCATCGTTACACGTTTCCATTAAATTCTTATATAAACTAAATTGATATGTACCTATGAAGTCTTATAAAAATAAGTACAAATATATCCTTATAAAAATGTATAAAATGTCTACTAGGAACTTAGTATATCTCTTCAATTTCATTACTCTTCAGATCCCAAGAAAGTCACAAAATTATTCGATGTAATTCCTTATTAATACTTTTTAATACGTATCCTTATAAATCCTCATGAAATTATTATATAAACTAAAACTGATAACAACCCCTCAGATCGTACAAAAACCATATACTAATTGTTTCTTATAAAAGATTACATAACTCGTATTTGATTTTACTGATGAAACCTTTTTAGTTTCAACACTATTCAGATCCCATAAGAACTTATCAAATTAAAAGTTGCAATACCATATAAAAACTGTTTTTAGTATAAACACTTATAGAAACATACCAATAACAACATAGGTATTCCAACTCAATTAAGACTTCTTTAGATACTTATTCATCCCAATATAATTTCTACATGGTAAAATTAATGTACAGTATAAAATCTTATAAACCAGATAGGCTCTTATGATTACCCATAAAAAATTTATTATTATCTATAAGTTTGAAATAGGATTTTTTGACTGGGATCTATTCTTCGCATATAATATCCAATTGCAAGTTCAGCACATTATTTCCTTACTCGGTGGTGTGTTTATAGTTTCTATATGACTTGGCAATGCTTCTTTCATTATTATGATAAATAACAATGTAGATAAAAGACGTTTACATATCTTTTTCGTTTCAATGAATTCATTTAGTAAATTATTACCTTACTCATCTATTATCAACTCTTCGCAAACAATATCCACTTGCAATTTCAGCACATTATTTCCATATTTAAAGCTTGACTTTATCAGAAATACATTTAGTTTCAGTCTCACTTTTTTTGCGCTATTTGTCCACTATAAAAAATCATTAAAAACGTGTGCACAAAAAAGTTTTTCAAGTAACAAACGTTCGGCAACTCCTGATGAATTATATGAAGACATATCATTTGAAGAAAAAGTGTGTCAGCGGATGAACTCAATTCGTTCAGTTGAATCTGTAGATTCTGAGTTATGCATCACTGAAGGTGATCTCGCAATCCTTCGCCCCATTTTTGAAGCAGCCCCATCAGCAGCAGCCCCATCAGCAGCAGCCTCATCAGCATGGTTGCTCGTCGTAGTTTTGAGGAAAATGAAGATGACTCGGAAGATGAGCTCTTCACAAATTACATTCAACAAGTTAAGAGGAAATGTAATGCTCATGATGAAGAAATTAATGGAGCTAGAACTAAATTCCTGCACGAGGTACGGAAGGTGTTAATTGTTGAGTCATACTGCCAAATTCAGCAAAATACTTTAAAGACTTACCTACTTAAAAAAACTAAAAAAAAAACGAGAATTAGCCAATTTACACTCCCATATAAAAACAAAGGAGAGTGAAATTGAAGGGAGTTTGGAATATGTGAGAGACTTTGTGGTAAATTTTCCACTTAAATAGAGTTTTTTTTTCTAATTGCTTTTTAAATTTATTTTAATTATTATTATTATTCTTCTTATTTTTCTCGACAAGTTTGCCGGTTATTTACTACAGTTGAGAGGGAATTCACCACATTCAACTGTCGTTACGTAGACAGAAACTTCCTTACTAAGTGGCAGGTTTGTAAAATGACAGCTTTCTGCATGAGTATTATAATGCCATTAGGAAGTCTTAGTTTATCCAGGTTTGACTTTAGATGTTTAGAACAAACTCCCTCAGCAGAGGGTACAATTACAATTTTGATGTTACCTAGCTTCCATATACGTTTTACCTCTGTTGCCAGATTCTGGTATTTGATCGTTTTATCTTGCTCTGTTTTAATTAGGTTGTGAGTGAGAGGAACACCAACATCAATTATTAGCGCGGTTTTATTGATCTTATCTATTAATATTAAATCTGGGCGGTTAAAATCTACTGTTCTATCAGTTATAATTATAATTATTATTATTTTTTTCTCAGTCAGTCACCCTTTAAACTCTGTGGCTCCGACACTCACAAAGGAGAGCTGGTAGTACCGGCAGCCACTCCCCACGTCCGTGGGGTGAGTGACTACTGGGTCCGAGAATCGTGTGCCCCGAGTAGACGTAATGAGCCGAGGATAATGGCCTTCTGCGTCCTGCCGGCTAAGATCTCTGCCGAATTTCGGCATGCCGGTATGAACTTTAGTTCTGAAAGCAGTGTGTGTCTCGTTCCACCGAGGACTCCTATGATCAGGACCACTAGCTTAACAGTATGGCCAGGGTAAAGCCTGTGGAGCTCGAAGAGCAAATCCCGATATTTCGTCCGTTTTTCCCCCTCCTTCAAGACAATGTTATTCTCCACGGGAGACGAGAACTCCACAACAAACATTGTCTTGAGTTGGTGGTCGAGGAGGACCACGTCAGGCTTATTAGCTTGTATTTGCCTGACGGTGAGAAACGAGTAGTTCCAATAAATTAGACACTTCTCATTTCCCACAACGGACTCAATATCCCCCAGAGCGTAAGGCAGCACTGGTATCTCGTCTATCCCATACGAGTGCCTTAAGTGATAATAAAGCACTCGTAATGCTGCGCCGTGCCTCTAGATATAGGCCGAGACTGCATATACTGGACAAGTCGACAGCAAATGCATTAATATCTCCGGCGCTCTGTGGCAGGTTCTGCAGCTGACATTAGGGACCTCTATACCCATGACACGACTTATCGAAGTCTATCGAGACGAGTGTGTTGAATACACCATCCTGGCTCGCCATTATGAATCCCTCGGTCTCAGACTTTAAGCCCGGCTGACCTTAAGAAAGCAAAGGTCAGCCTTTCGGATAAGCCGCTGTCTTCTATATTCTTATAGAAGACTCCGTGCAATGGCTTATCCGAGTGTAGCTGCAGAAATAGATCAATTTCGGCAGCTTTGACTTGGGCTTTTTGCCGAGCAGGTTCCAACTCGGTGACAGAGTCGTGATTAAGACCAGACCTAGTTCATCGGCGGCTCTGCGTGCTGCCTTAAACAAAAGGGCTCCACTTTCATGGACTCGGACCATGCAGAGGAGGGGATCCGAACTCCTTATGACCTTACAGGCTCCATCCAGAATCATCCTGTTATGGAGACTCTCCAAACTCAAGAGCCCACGGCCTCCCCGATGTCGTGGGAGATATAACCGTGGAACGGACGATTTAGGGTGCAAACTCCTATAGAGATGCACCTTTTTTCGGGTCCCTACATCGAGTTGTCGCAGCTCTTCTTGATTTCATTTAATTACTCCAAAGGAGTAGAGTAGGATCGGAATGGCAAGCATATTGGTAGCAGACAACCTTGTTCTTTCCCGATAGTTCCGAAGACCAAATCTGTCGGAGTCGGTGCTGATACTTGCCGCGGAGAGCGTTTTTTTACTACACTCACTTCTTAGGTGGAGCGTTGCTCGACACCCAAGTAAGTGTACGACTCTTCGGCATCTAGATGAGGTAAGATGCTTCCCTCCACAAGCTGCGCATCCTCTCCTTAGTCCCCGCATCGTCCGCTCTTGAGGTGGACTAGTGCACACTTGTCAAACCCAAATTCCATGCCGACAGCCTGCGTGTACTCCTGTACCACCCTGAGGGACTGGCGTAAATCCCTCTCTCCGGAGGCATAAAGTTTAAGGTCATCCATGTAAAACAGATGGGTGACCTTATACCTCCTGTCGCCGGGGGTACCGCAGTTGTATCCACGGGTATTTCGAAACGAAACGGATAATGGTAGTAGTGAGATGCAAAACAGAAGGGGGCTTAGAGAATCTTCCTGAAATACTCCCCTTCTGAAAAATACCGGCTCTGTCTGGACTCTGCTATTATCCGATGTTATGGTAAAGCGAGCCCTCCAGAGCGGCATGAGTTCTTCGATACATCTCACTACGGGGCCGGGCGCCGCAAGACATCTGAGCAAGTGGACAATAAGCTCATGGGATGTCATATCAAATGCCTTGCGGTAGTCGATCCAGGCCATAGAGAGGTTACGCTTACACTGCACGGAGTCCTGCGTGATACATCTGTCGATCAGCAGGTTCTCCTTGCAGCCAGCGACACCTCTCTTTGACCCTCGTTGCTCATATACCCGTTCGTAAACCCGTTCAACTGCTTGGAGTACCCGCATGTACAAGATGCGTGTAAACAACTTGTAGCATGCCTTTAAGCAAGTTATCGGCCGGTAATTTTTTGGGTTAGACAAATCTCCGTTCTTAGAGATCAGCACTGTCCGCCCCTCGACAACCCAAGAAGGAATTTGCTGCTCCCCATTTAGCCATGAATTAAAAATTCTGGCCCAATGGTGGTGGGTACTGGAAAACTTTTTCCACCAAAAATTATTTATCCCATCGGGACCTGGAGCGGCAAAGTTCTTAGAGCCCTCAAGAGCTCTTCGAACTTCTTCTGGGGTTATCGGTTGGCACACCTCGTTTGATTGTTGAAACCTCTGGCAAAAGGCTTCAAAGTGTGCCGGGGCTGGAGTGTCTCTGTTGAGCTTCTGTCCGTAGAGCGTTTTCCACCTGATCTACAGTCGGTGGATTCTCTACAACACGCTGAGGCGGTTCGAAAAGGCGCGAGGGCTTTTTGCGGAATAGATTGTTTTCCGCCAGCCCCCTCGCCCGTCTCACTAGTGACTTTTTACAAGTCACTAGCATCCGTATCCGATCAAGGCAGTGCTGTTTGGTGGTTCGCAGCACTGCCCCCGTTCAGTGTGTGACGGACGCGTCTTAAATTGGCGGCTATGCGCCTAAATTTAGGCGTGAATGTCCTATTGGCCGCCATATAGTCCATTACACATTGGATACGAGATGCGTGTTGCCTCGCCTACCGGATCTTGGCTTCCATTTTTTGTATACGCCGCTCCGCTCTCTCCTGTGGGGAGGCAGTATTCCGCCTCTCACCCGGAGTTAAACGCTGGGCAGCAGAGTATACGGCACAATTTATGTGCCAGCTGTCAGCCCCTTCTGGTATCGCTTCACGAAGTTCAGCATCCACTCTGGCTAGGTCTTCTGATCTAGGGGATTTGATGTAGTGCAACCCCCTTCTGGTGTTGAGGCCCTCTGGTCTTGGGTGGAACGTCTAGAACTGCCTCCACAACCGGTTTATTCAGCGGCTCTTCGACCGCCTCATTTATTATTATTTTTATTTTTTTTTTTTTTTTTGTGAAGCCAGTCGCCCTTCTCTCTGTCTCCGATGCCAGAGAGGGTACGCTGGTAATACCAGAGACCACTCCCTACGCCGTAGGGTCAGTGGTCACTAGGTCCGCGAATCGTGTGCTCTGAGCAGGCGCAACGAGCCAAGGATAACGGCCTTCTGCATTCTTCCGGCTAAGATTTCTGCCGAGTTTCGGCATGCCGGTATCGTCTTCAATTCCGAAAGCAGTGTGCGCCTCACCCCACCTAGGCATCCTATGATAAGAACCACTAGCTTAACAGTGTGGTCCGGATGGAGTCTACGGAGTTCGAAGAGAAGATCTCGATATTTAGTCCGTTTTTCCTCCTCTTTCAGAAAAATGTTTGTTTCCCCTGGGGCGGAGAATTCAATGACAAACATTGTCCTAAGTTGGTGGTCGAGGAGGACTAAATCAGGTTTATTGGCCTGTATTTGCCTGAGGGTGGGAAACGAGTAGTTCCAATAAATTAGGCACCGCTCATTCCCCACTACGGACTCAATATCCCCCGGAGCGTAAGGCAGCACTGGTGTCTCGTCTATCCCATACGTATGCCGCAGATGATAGTACAGCACACGTAATGCTCCATCATGTCTGTGGATATAGGCCGAGACAGCGTATGTCGGACAAGCCGACAACAGGTGCATAAGTGTCTCCGGCGCCCTTCAGCAGGCCCTACAGTTTACATCAAGGACCTCTATACCCAGGACATGACTTCGATAGACGAGTGTGTTAGAGACACCATCCTGGCAAGCCATAATGAACCCTTCGGTCTCAGACTTCAGCCCAGCTGACCTTAGGAAAGCAAAGGTCAGCTTCTCAGATAAGCCCCTGTCTTCGATGTTCTTGTAGAAGACTCCATGCAAGGGCTTATCTTTATACAGCTGCAGAAATTTACGTTGCTCTGCTGCTTTTGTATGGGCTTTTAGCTGAGCGGGTTCCAGCTCGGTGACGGAACTCGGGTTTACCCGCCCAGTGTCGAAGTCGAGACCAAGTTCATCGGCTGCTCGTTGTGCTGCCTTGAATAAGAACGCTCCCGTCCCTGCGTTTTCATGGTCGCGAACCATGTATTATTATTATTATTATTAATATTATTATTATTATTATTATTTTTTTTTTTTCCGTAAAAGCCAGTCACCCTTTATACTCTGTGGCTCCGACACTCATAGAGGGGAGCTGGTAGTACCGGCAGCCAGTCCCCACGTCCGTGGGGTGAGTGACTACTGGGTCCGAGAATCGTGTGCCCTGAGTAGACGTAATGAGCCGAGGATAATGGCCTTATTATTATTATTATTATTATTATTATTATTATTATTATTATTTTACCGTTTCACAGGGATTTTCTTCCTTGGGGTAGAGGCAAGAAGCCATCGGTCCTCTGACAAGATGGTTCGCTCTTTTTGCATTTGACCTTTTAACTTTCTCCTCCTTTCTAACTTTCTCCCTTCTAATAATGGCACATGTATCCAGGAGTATCGACTTCTGGATAGATATATATAGTTCCCACTGTAAGCCGAGTTGACTGATGTTGTTTTTTAGCGTCTTAGGTATCTCTCCGGTGACTCCCACAACTATAGGTGCGATGACTACAGAGTTCCTGTTCCACATTTGACGGATCTCATCTGCCAGTGGGAGGTACTTATTTATTTTCTCGCTGTTTTTGATATGTTAGCCGCTAGCGGGACGGCGAAGTCAACTATATAAGTCTTATTTTCTTCTTTGAGTGTAAGTACCATATTATTATTATTATTATTTTTTCTTTCACAACTAAATATTGGAATTTTTGGTTCATGGTTAACCGGGGTCTAAACGACCAACGGTATGCTCATGGGCCAACACCCTTCGAACCGTGCTACAGGTAGCTAGGATTGTAGCTTTTTGCGCGAGTCCTATCACCCGCTGATGGTCAGATATGTCCAGCCTGTTTAGCGCTCTGGGCAGATCTTTATCAATCAAGCCATTAGCCGATATTACAATGGGTATTATGGAGACCTTTTCAAGTAAGTAAATAGCTTTTATTTCGTTTGCTAGGTCTTGGTACTTACTGATTTTTTCATTTCTCGCTTTTCTCACGTTTTCATCAAGAGGAATTGTGACGTCAATAATGTGAGCATATTTTTTCTTTTTGTTTAGGATTAGTATATCAGGTTTGTTGTGTCTGATTTCCTTATCCGTTACAATTCCCGTGTCCCAGTATATTTTTATTGCTTCGTTCTCTAGGAAGGCTTCTGGCATGTAGTTATAGTATGGTACAACTTCGTTGGTAAAATTTTTATTTTTACAGATTTCCTAATGTATTATTCCCGCTACTTTGTTGTGTCGATCAAGATAGTATTTTGGCGCAAGGTAAGTACACGCAGACACAAGATGCTGTATTGTCTCCGAAGTGGATCCACAAATTCTGCATTTGTCATCCGTTACGTCTTGCTTTAATATGTACTTACGATGATTTCTTGTAGACACGACCTGGCCCTGGATGGCGTTAATGAATCCTTCTGTCTCTGGCATAAGAGAGCCCTGCCTGAGCTAGCTTGTTGACGGTTCCAGATCAATGTCCTGGTTATATAGTGCGGCAGCATATCTTCCGTGCAAAGCCTTACTTTTCCAATCTTCTTCTAGTGTTCTGATAGTTTTCTGTGTTTCAGCTGGTGTTCGGGCAGCCAGATTTAGTGGAGAGAAATTGATGTCCACCATTGCAACGGCGTTTTGTAGTTCTTCATGGGTATCTATGAAGTATGTATATAGCTTTTCTATTTTGTTAGCATGTAAAATTTCTAAGTTCTTAGTTTCTAAGTTATTATTATTATTATTATCATTCTTTTCACCACTTTCAGTGGGTTAAAAAAAAATATATATATCATCGGCTTTTATAGCAAGATGATACATTCAAACGGGAATACTAAGGAAGGATCTAACTGTAGATGTAGTGCCAAGAATTACTGCTTTCTGCATTTGGTTTCTTATACCAGCTGAGATTCCTAGTTCTTGGAGGTTCTTTGTCAGCGTTTTTGTTACGACTCCTGTAGTAGAGATGATGATTCGTAAGATTACTACTTTTTCTTGTCGCCATAAGTCCTTAATTTATTATTATTATTATTTTTTTTGTAAAAGCCAGTCACCTTTTAAACTCTGTGGCTCCGACACTCACAGAGGGGAGCTGGTAGTACCGGTAGCCACTCCCCACGCCCGTGGGGTGAGTGACTACTGGGTCCGCGAATCGTGTGCCCTGAGCAGACGTAATGAACCGAGGATGACGGCCTTCTGCATTCTGCCGGCTAAGACCTCTGCCGAATTTCGGCATGCCGGTATGATCTTAAGTTCTGAAAGCAGTGTGTGTCTCGTTCCACCGAGGGCTCCTATAATCAGTACCACTATCTTAACAGTATGGTCTGGATAGAGTCTGCGGAGTTCGAAGAGCAAATCTCGATATTTTGTCCGTTTTTCCTCCTCCTTCAAGACAATGTTGTTCTCCGCGGGAGCCGAGAACTCCACGACAAACATTGTCTTGAGTTGGTGGTCGAGGAGGACTATGTCAGGCTTGTTGGCTTGTATTTGCCTGACTGTGGGAAAAGAGTAGTTCCAATAAATTAGACACTTCTCGTTTCCCACAACGGACTCAATATTCCCCGGAGCATAAGGCAGCACTGGTGTCTCGTCTATCCCATACGAGTGCCTTAAGTGATAATAAAGCACTCGTAATGCTCCGTCGTGCCTCTGGATATAGGCCGAGACTGCATATGTCGGACAGGCCGACAACAAGTGCATTAGAGTCTCTGGCGCCCTGCGGCAGGCCCTGCAGCTGACATCAGGGACCTCTATACCCATGACACGACTTCGATAAACGAGAGTGTTAAATACACCATCCTGGCAAGCCATTATGAATCCCTCGGTCTCAGACTTCAGCCCGGCTGACCCTAAGAAGGCAAAGGTCAGCCTTTCGGATAAGCCAAGATCTTCTATATTTTTATAGAAGACTCCATGCATTGGCTTATCTGTATGAAGCTGCAGAAAGATGTTGTGTTCTGCATTTTTAATTTGGGCTTTTCGCCGAGCAGGTTCCAACTCGGTGACAGAGTCGCGATTTACCCGCTCGACGTCGAAGGAGAGACCAAGTTCATCGGCTGCTCTCTGTGCTGCCTTAAACAAAAACGCTCCTACCCCTGCATTTTCATGGTCTCGGACAATGCAGAGGAGGGGATCCGAACTCCTGATAATCTTACAGGCTCCATCTAGAACCATCCTGTTATGGAGACTCTCCAAACTCAAGAGACCACGGCCTCTCCGATGTCGTGGGAGGTATAACCGTGGAACGGACGATTTAGGATGCAAACTCCTATTGAGATGCATCTTCTTGCGGGTTCCTACGTCGAGTTGACGCAACTCCTCTCGGTTCCATTTCACCACTCCAAAGGAGTGGAGAAGGATCGGAACGGCAAGCATATTGGTAGCAGACACCTTGTTCTTCCCCGACAGTTCTGAAGACCAAATCTGTCGGAGTCGGTGCTGATACTTTCCGCGGAGAGCGTTTTTCACTACACCCACTTCTTGGGTGGAGCGATGCTCGACACCCAAGAAAGTGTACGACTCTCCGGCATATAGATGATGTAAGATGCTTCCATCTCCGCTGCGCGTCCTCTCCGTAGTCCTCGCATCGTCCTCTCTTGAGATGGACCAGTGCACATTTGTCCAACCCGAACTCCATACCGACAGCCTGCGTGTACTCCTGTACCACCCTAAGGGACTGGTGTAGGTCTCTTTCTCCGGAGGCATAAAGTTTAAGGTCATCCATATAAAACAAATGGGTGACCTTATGCCTCCTATCGCCGGGGGTACTGCAGTTGTATCCGCGGGTTTTCCGGAGCGTAACGGATAATGGCAGTAGTGAGATGCAAAACAGAAGGGGGCTGAGGGAGTCTCCCTGAAATACTCCCCTTCTGAATGATACCGGCTCCGTCTGGACTCTATCATTACCGGATGTTATAGTAAAGCGAGTCCTCCAGAGCGGCATCAGTTCTTCAATACATCTCACTACGGGACCGGGTACCGCAAGACATTGGAGCAAGTGTAAAATAAGCTCATGAGATGTCATGTCAAATGCCTTGCGGTAGTCGATCCAGGCCATGGAGAGGTTCCGCTTATACTGCACGGAGTCCTGCGTGACACATCTGTCAATCAGCAGGTTCTCCTTGCAGCCAGCGACACCTCTCTTCGACCCTCGTTGCTCATGTATCCGTTCGTAAACCGGTTCAACTGCGTGGAGCACCCGCATGAACAAAATGCGTGTAAACACTTTGTAACATGCGTTTAAACAGGTTATCGGGCGGTAGTTCTTTGGGTTAGATAAATCTCCGTTCTTGGGGATCAGCACTGTCCGCCCCTCAACAACCCAAGTAGGAATTTGCTGCTCCCCATTTAGCCAGGCATTAAAAATTCTGGCCAAATGGTGGTGGGTACTCGATAACTTTTTCCACCAAAAGTTATTTATCCCGTCGGGACCTGGAGCAGCAAGAACTCTTCGAACCTCTTCTGGGGTTATTGGTTGGCACACCTCGTGTGGTTGGCGAAACCTTTGGCTAAAGGTTTCAAAGTGTGCCAGGGCTGGAGAGTCTCTGTTGAGTGGAAGCTTCTGTTCGTACAACGTTTTCCAGAAGTTTTCCACCTGATCTGCAGTCGGCGGATTTTCAGCAACACGCTGAGGCGGTTCGAAAAGGCGCGAGGGCTTTTTGCGGAAAAGTTGATTTTCCGCTAGCCCCCTCGCCCGCCTCACTAGTGACTTCTTACAAGACACTAGCATCCGTATCCTGTCGAGGCAGTGCTGTTTGGTGGTTTGCAGCACTGCCCCATTAAGTGTGTGATGGACGCGTCTTAAGTTGGCAGCTACTCGCCGCACTTTAGGCGTGAAAGGCCCATTGGCTGCCATATAGTCCATCACACATTGGATACGGGATGCGTGTTGCCTCGCCGACCGGATCTTGGCTTCCATCTTCTGTATGCGCCGTCCCGCTCTTTCTTGTGGAGAGGTAGTATTTCGCCTCTCCACTTGAGACAAGCGTTGAGCGGCAGCATACACGGCACAATTTATGTACCAGATGTCAGCCTCTTCTGGTAGCGCTGCACGAAGTTCTGCATCCACTCTGGCCAGATCTTATGCCCCGGGGGGTTTTATGTTGTGCAACTCCCGTCTGGTACTGAGACCCTCTGGTGTTGGTGGAACGATGGGAACCGCTTCCTCAACCGGTTCGTTCGGTGGCTGTTCGGCCACCTCATTCACTGGCTGAGGGGCGGCTCTGACATAGCCTCTAGCACGAAGGTGGGATACATAATCACGCAGGTTCTGAGGTGTGAAGGCGTCATGTTCTGGGTGGTTTTCACACCACAGAGCATGCATTCGCGCCATGTACCCCCTTCGGCCAGGTTCACTGCTTTCATAACAGTGCATCAGGTCGTCTCTCAGTTCATCTGTCCACTCAAAGCGTCCTTGGTTATAGCGGTCGTCATCAATGGGCATCCTTCCCTTATTATTATTATTATTATTATTTTTTTTTTCCCTTCTCAGGTATTCCTGGTTTGTCTGCTGTAATCGGGTACATGGTACCAAGATCACAGTATTGACTAGTCACTCCCAAGGAATGATCTCATGATACCAGCTGTATGGAGAATTACTGCTTTTTGCATTCTCGGGTATATAGTGGGGTCAATACCAATCTTTTGTAGCGATGTTTTTAGGTTTTTAGGTATTACTCCGAGCGCAGATAGTATTACAGGGACTATGTTATTATTATTATTATTATTATTATTATTATTATTATTTTTTTTTTTGTTAAAAACTAGTCACCCTTCCCTCTGTGGCTCCGACCCTCACAGAGGGGAGCTGGTAGTACCGGCAGCCACTCCCCACACCCGTGGGGTAAGTGACTACTGGGTCCGGGAATCGTGTGCCCTGAGCAGACGTAATGAACCGAGGATGACGGCCTTCTGCATTCTGCCGGCTAAGACCTCTGCCGAATTTCGGCATGCCGGTATGATCTTAAGTTCTGAAAGCAGTGTGTGTCTCGTTCCACCGAGGGCTCCTATAATCAGTACCACTATCTTAGCAGTATGGTCTGGATACAGTCTGCGGAGTTCGAAGAGCAGATCTCGATATTTTGTCCGTTTTTCCTCCTCCTTCCAGACAATGTTGTTCTCCGCGGGAGCCGAGAACTCCACGACAAACATTGTCTTGAGTTGATGGTCGAGGAGTACTAGTCAGGTTTGTTGGCTTGTATTTGCCTGACGGTGGGAAAAGAGTAGTTCCAATAAATTAGACACTTCTCATTTCCCACAACGGACTCAATATCCCCCGGAGCGTAAGGCAGCACTGGTGTCTCGTCTATCCCATACGAGTGCGTTAGGTGATAATAAAGCACTCGTAATGCTCCGTCGTGCCTCTTGATATAGACCGAGACTGCATATGTCGGACAAGCCGACAACAGGTGCATTAAAGTCTCTGGCGCCCTGCGGCGGTCCCTGCAGCTGACATCAGGGACTTCTATACCCATGACACGACTACGATAGACGAGGGTATTAAATACACCATCCTGGCAAGCCATTATGAATCCCTCGGTTTCAGACTTCAGCCCGGCTGACCTTAAGAAGGCAAAGGTCAGCCTTTTGGATAAGCCAAGGTTCTCTATATTTTTATAGAAAACTCCATGCATTGGCTTATCCGTGTGAAGCTGCAGAAAGATGTTGTGTTCTGCAGCTTTAATTTGGCCTTTTCGTCGAGCAGGTTCCAACTCGGTGACAGAGTCGGGATTTACCCGCTCGACGTCGAAGGAGAGACCAAGTTCATCGGCTGCTCTTTGTGCTGCCTTAAACAAAAAGGCTGCACTTTCATGGTCTCGGACCATGCAGAGGAGGGGATCCGAACTCCTGATGACCTTACAGGCTCCATCCAGAACTATCCTATTGTGGAGACTCTCCAAACCCAAGAGTCCACGGCCTCCCCGATGTCGTGGGAGGTATAGCCGTGGAACGGACGATTTAGGATGCAAACTTCTATTGAGATGCATCTTCTTGCGGGTTCCTACGTCGAGTTGACGCAACTCCTCTCGAGTCCATTTCACTACTCCAAAGGAGTAGAGTAGGATCGGAACGGCAAGCATGTTGGTAGCAGACACCTTGTTCTTCCCCGACAGTTCTGAGGACCAGATCTGTCGGAGTCGGTGCTGATACTTGCCGCGGAGAGCGTTTTTCACTACACCCATTTCTTGGGTGGAGCGTTGCTCGACACACAAGTAAGTGTACGACTCTCCGGCATCTAGATGATGTAAGATGCTTCCGTCAACGAGTTGCGCGTCCTCTCCGTAGTTCCCGCATCGTCCTCTCTTGAGATGGATCAGTGCACATTTGCCCAACCCGAACTCCATACCGACAGCCTGCGTGTACTCCTGTACCACCCTGAGGGACTGGTGTAGGTCCCTTTCTCCGGAGGCATAAAGTTTAAGGTCATCCATGTAAAACAGATGGGTGACCTTATGCCTCCTATCGCCGGGGGTACCGCAGTTTTATCCACGGGTTTTCCGAAGCGAACCGGATAATGGCAGTCTCCCTGAAATACTCCCCTTCTGAATGTTACCGACTCCGTCTGGACTCTATCGTTACCTGATGTAATGGTAAAGCGAGTCCTCCAGAGCGGCATCAGTTCTTCGATGCATCTCACTACGGGACCGGGTACCGCAAGACATTGGAGCAAGTGTAAAATAAGCTCATGAGATGTCATGTCAAATGCCTTGTCCTGCGTGACACATCTGTCAATCAACAGGTTCTCCTTGCAGCCAGCGACACCTCTCTTCGACCCTCGTTGCTCATATATCCGTTCGTAAACCGGTTCAACTGCGTGGAGCACTCGCATGTACAAGATGCGCGTAAACATCTTGTAACATGCGTTTAAACAGGTTATCGGTCGGTAGTTCCTTGGGTTGGACAAATCTCCGGGATCAGCACTGTCCGCCCTTCAACCACCCAAGAAGGAATTTGCTGCTCTCCATTTAGCCAGGCATTAAAAATTCTGGCCAAATGGTGGTGGGTGCTCGGTAACTTTTTCCACCAAAAGTTATTTATCCCATCGGGACCTGGAGCAGCAAAGTTCTTAGAGCCCTGGAGAGCTCTTCGAACCTCTTCTGGGGTTATTGGTTGGCACACTTCCTGTGGTTGTTGAAACCTTTGACAAAAGCTTTCAAAGTGTGCAAGGGCCGGAGAGTCTCGGTTGCGTAGAAGCTTCTCCTCGTAAAGCGTTTTCCAGAAGTTTTCCACCTGATCTACAGTCGGCGGATTCTCTGCAACACGCGGAGGCGGTTCGAATAGGCGCGAGGGCTTTTGGCGGAAGAGTTTATTTTCCGCCAGCCCCCTCGCCCGCCTCACTAGTGATTTTTTACAAACCACTAGCATCCGTATCCTGTCGAGACAGTGCTGTTTGGTGGTTCGCAGCACTACCTCATTGAGTGTGTGATGGACGCGTCTTAAGTTGGCGGCTATTCGACACACTTTAGGCGTGACTATTGGCCGCCATATAGTCCATCACACATTGGATACGGGATGCGTGTTGCCTCGCCGACCGGATCTTGGCTTCCATCTTTTGTATGCGCCGCCTCGCTCTCTCCTGTGGGGAGGCAGTATTACGCCTCTCCACCTGAGAAAAGCGTTGAGCAGCAGCATACACCGCAGAGTTTATGTGCCAGATGTCAGCCCGTTCTGGAAGCGCTTCACGAAGTTCTTCATCCACTCTGGCCAGGTCTTGTGGCCCGGGGGCTTTTATGTAGTGTAACCCCCGTCTGGTACTGAGGCCCTCTGGTATTGGTGGAACGTCAGGGACTACATCCTCAACCGGTTCATTCGGTGGACCTTCGGCCACCTCGTTCACCGGCTGAGGAGCAGCTCTCACGTAGCCCCTGCGACGAAGGTGGGATACATAATCACGCAAGTTTTGTGGCGTGAAGGCGTTGTGCTCTGGGTGCCTTGCACACCACAGAACATGCATTCGCTCCATGTATCCCCTTCGTGCGGGCTGACTGCTTTCGTAGCAATGCAGAAGGTCGTCCCTTAGCTCATCTGTCCGCTCAAAGCGTCCTAGTTCATGGCGTTCGTCGTCAACGGGCGCCCGATCCGGTTGGGCCCCACCACATTGCCCTTGACCCCTATCCGGATGGGGTCGATTGTGGGGGCCCTGTCTTCTGCCTGCGGGAACCAGAAGTTAGGGCTTGTGGGTGGTTAGCCCAGCAAGCCCACGACCGACACCAGAGGGGAAGGAGCTTTCCCCTCCCGGGTGCACTAGGGCTGCTGGTTCGATTTTACACCCCCAGCTGGAGTAAGTGGTGGCGCTACTCACCAAAGGCTTGATTGATGAAAGTCAGCCCCTCCTGCTTATTTATTATTATTATTATGTTATTTCTCGCTTAATGCGGTTTTATTGTAATCATCGGCCGGAGCAAGATGACAACAAACTATTGCAAACTCAGGAACTTGCGAACGATGTGGCAAGTATTGAGAATTACGGATTTCTGCAGGTCCCTGATTAAGAAAGAGGAAAGGCCTAGGTTGGTTAAATTCAATGCAAGAGAACGGGGCACAACACCGGTTGAGGATATTACTATTGGAATGATGACAACACTCTCTTGCCTCCATTGCTGTTTGATCTCGTGGGCGAGGTCAGCGTATTTTGTTAGTTTGTTCTGAACGGTTTCCTCGATGTTGTTGGAGTTTGGAACAGCAATGTCTATTAGGAATGTTTTCTTCTGAAGCTTATTGACCAAGATGATATCTGGTCGATTTGATGGTATGGTTCTGTCGGTAACCACTGTTCTATCCCAATAGAGCCGGTAGTTTTCATTCACTAAGACGCTCTCCGGGCTGTACTGATAATACGGGCTAGTGTTATCTGTAAGTTGGTGTTATTATTATTATTATTATTATTATTATTATTATTATTATTATTATTATTATTATTATTATTATTATTATTATTATTATTATTATTATTATTATTATTATTATTATTATTATTATTATTATTATTTTTTTTTTAGTTTATAAAAGCCAGTCACCCTTTATACCCTGTGGCTCCGACACTCACAGAGGGGAGCTGGTAGTACCGGCAGCCACTCCCCACGTCCGTGGGGTGAGTGACTACTGGGTCCGAGAATCGTGTGCCCTGAGTAGATGTAATGAGCCGAGGATAATGGCCTTCTGCATCCTGCCGGCTAAGATCTCTGCCGAATTTCGGCATGCCGGTATGATCTTTAGTTCTGAAAGCAGTGTGTGTCTCGTTCCACCGAGGGCTCCTATGATCAGGACCACTCGCTTAACAGTATGGCCAGGGTAAAGCCTGCGGAGCTCGAAGAGCAAATCTCGATATTTCGTCCGTTTTTCCTCCTCCTTCAAGGCAATGTTATTCTCCGCGGAAGCCGAGAACTCCACGACAAACATTGTCTTGAGTTGGTGGTCGAGGAGTACCATGTCAGGCTTATTAGCTTGTATTTGCCTGACGGTGGGAAACGAGTAGTTCCAATAAATTAGACACTTCTCATTTCCCACAACGGACTCAATATCCCCCGGAGCGTAAGACAGCACTGGTGTCTCGTCTATCCCATACGAGTGCCTTAAGTGATAATAAAGCACACGTAATGCTGCGTCGTGCCTCTGGATATAGGCCGAGACTGCATATACTGGACAAGCCGACAGCAAATGCATTAATGTCTCCGGCGCCCTGTGGCAGGTCCTGCAGCTGACATCAGGGACCTCTATACCCATGACACGACTTCGATAGACGAGTGTGTTGAATATACCATCCTGACACGCCATTATGAATCCGTCGGTCTCAGACTTCAGCCCGGCTGACCTTAAGAAAGCAAAGGTCAGCCTTTCGGATAAGCCGCGGTCTTCTATATTTTTATAGAAGACGCCGTGCAATGGCTTATCCGAGTGTCGCTGCAGAAATGGATCAATTTCAGCAGCTTTGACTTGGGCTTTTTGCCGAGCAGGTTCCAACTCGGTGACAGAGTCTTGGTTAACCCGCTCAGCGTCGAAGACCAGACCGAGTTCATCGGCGGCTCTGCGTGCTGCCTTAAACAAAAAGGCTCCTACTCCTGCACTTTCATGGTCTCGGACCATGCAGAGGAGGGGATCCGAACTCCTTATGACCTTACAGGCTCCATCCAGAACCATTCTGTTATGGAGAATCTCCAAACTCAAGAGTCCACGGCCTCCCCGATGTCGTGGGAGATATAACCGTGGAACGGACGATTTAGGGTGCAAACTCCTATAGAGATGCATCTTTTTTCGGGTTCCTACATCGAGTTGACGCAGCTCCTCTTGATTCCATTTAATTACTCCGAAGGAGTAGAGGAGGATCGGAACGGCAAGCATATTGGTAGTAGACACCTTGTTCTTCCCCGACAGTTCTGAAGACCAGATCTGTCGGAGTCGGTGCTGATACTTGCCGCGGAGAGCGTTTTTTACGACACTCACTTCTTGGGTGGAGCGTTGCTCGACACCCAAGTAAGTGTACGACTCTCCGGCATCTAAATGATGTAAGATGCTTCCGTCCACAAGCTGCGCATCCTCTCCGTAGTCACCACATCGTCCTCTCTTGAGGTGGACTAGTGCACACTTGTCCAACACAAATTCCATGCCGACAGCCTGCGTGTACTCCTGTATCACCCTGAGGGACTGGCGTAAATCCCTCTCTCCGGAGGCATAAAGTTTAAGGTCATCCATGTAAAACAGATGGGTGACCTTATGCCTCCTGTCGCCGGGGGTACCGCAGTTGTATCCACGGGTATTTCGAAGCGAAACGGATAATGGTAGTAGTGAGATGCAAAACAGAAGGGGGCTTAGGGAATCTCCCTGAAATACTCCCCTTCTGAACAATACCGGCTCTGTCTGGACTCTGCTGTTACCTGATGTTATGGTAAAGCGAGTCCTCCAAAGCGGCATGAGTTCTTCGATACATCTCACTACGAGACCTGGCACCGCAAGATATCTGAGCAAGTGGACAATAAGCTCATGGGATGTCATATCAAATGCCTTGCGGTAGTCGATCCAGGCCATAGAGAGGTTACGCTTATACTGCACGGAGTCCTGCGTGACACATCTGTCGATCAGCAGATTCTCCTTGCAGCCAGCGACACCTGTCTTTGACCCTCTTTGCTCATATATCCGATCGTAAACCCGTTCAACTGCTTGGAGCACCCGCATGTACAAGATGCGTGTAAACAACTTGTAGCATGCGTTTAAGCAAGTTATCGGCCGGTAATTTTTTGGGTTAGACAAATCTCCGTTCTTCGGGATCAGCACTGTCCGCCCCTCGACAACCCAAGAAGGAATTTGCTGCTCCCCATTTAGCCATGAATTAAAAATTCTGGCCAAATGGTGGTGGGTACTGGAACACTTTTTCCACCAAAAGTTATTTATCCCATCGGGACCTGGAGCAGCAAAGTTCTTAGAGCCCTCAAGAGCTCTTCGAACCTCTTCTGGGGTTATCGGTTGGCACACCTCGTTTGGTTGTTGAAACCTTTGGCAAAAGGCTTCAAATTGTGCCAGGGCTGGAGTGTCTCTGTTGAGTGGTAGCTTCTGTCCGTAGAGCGTTTTCCAGAAGTTTTCCACCTGATCTACGGTCGGCGGATTCTCTACAACACGCTGAGGCGGTTCGAAAAAGCGCGAGGGCTTTTTGCGGAATAGATTGTTTTCCGCCAGCCCCCTCGCCCGCCTCACTAGTGACTTTTTACATGTCACTAGCATCCGTATCCGATCAAGGCAGTGCTGCTTGGTGGTTCGCAGCACTGCCCCATTCAGTGTGTAATGGACGCGTCTTAAATTGGCGGCTATGCGCCTAACTTTAGGCGTGAATGTCTTATTGGCCGCCATATAGTCCATCACACATTGGATACGGGATGCATGTTGCCTCGCCGATCGGATCTTGGCTTCCATCTTATGTATACGCCGCTCCGCTCTCTCCTGTGGGGAGGCAGTGTTCCGCCTCTCCCCTGGGGTTAAGCGCTGTGCAGCAGCGTATACGGCACAGTTTATGCGCCAGATGTCAGCCCCTTCTGGTATCGCTTCACGAAGTTCAGCATCCACTCTGGCTAGGTCTTCTGATCTGGGGGGTCTGATGTAGTGTAACCCCCTTCTTGTGTTGAGGCCCTCTGGTGTTGGTGGAACGTCTAGAACTGCCTCCTCAACCAGTTCATTCAGCGGATCTTCAACCGCCTCATTTACCGGCTGAGGAACAGCTCTCACGTAGCCCCTGCTACGAAGGTGGGATACATAATCACGCAAATTTTGCGGCGTGAAGGCGCTGTGCTCCTGGTGTCTTTCACACCACAGAGCATGCATTCGCGCCATGTACCCCCTTCGTGCGGGCTCACTGCTTTCGTAGCACAGCAGAAGACCATTCCTCAGCTCATCTGTCCACTCAAAGCGTCCATGTGTCTCGCGGTCGTCATTGTCAGGCAATCCGTCCGGTTGGGCCCCACCACCTTGCCTGTGACCCCCCATCCGGATGGGGTCGATTGTGGGGGCCCTGTCTTCTGTTGCCTGGAACCAGAAGATTTCAGCTTGTTAGGTGGTTAGCCTTTTTTTTTTTTTTTTTTTTTTTTTTTTTTTTTTTTTTTTTTTTTTTCGCGTGCGCGATGCTGGACAGTTCTCTCGTGTCTCCGACATTCTCACGGGAGAAGCGCCAGCGAACTATCCACAGCCACTCCCCGCATCCCGTAGGATTAGTGACTGTAGATTCCAGATTCGTGTGCCCTAAGAAGACGGAGGGACCCCAGGATAACTGCCTTCTGCATTTGGCCTGCCAACCACTCGGCTGACTTTTGGCAGGCTGGTATGGCCTTTAATTCCGAGAGCAGCGTAGGCCTCATTCCACCAAGTACACCGATTATCAGGACGATCATCTTGACCGAGTAGTCTGGGTATAGCACCCGGAGCTCATACCGGAGATCTCTGTATTTAGTCCGTTTTTCCCCCTCCTTCAAGATGATGTTTGTCTCGGCAGGTGCCGAGAACTCGATAACATACATCATCTTGGTTTGGTGGTCGAGGAGGACGATGTCAGGCTTGTTTGCTTGAATCTGCCTGACCGTCGGGAACGAGTAATTCCAATATATTCTGCACTTCTCGTTCTCGACAACAGACTCGATCTCTCCGGGGACGTAAGGCAGCACTGGTGTTTGGTCTACTTGGTACGAGTGCCGTAGGTAGTAGTATAGCACTCGTAAAGCCGCGTTGTGCCTATGGATGTAGGCCGAAGTCGCGTAAATCGGGCATGCAGATAGTAAGTGAATGAGCGACTCCGGCGCCTGACGGCAGGTCCTACAATTAACGTCAGGGACCTCCACACCCATAATGCGACTGCGGTAGACCAAGGTATTAATAACACCATCTTGGCAGGCCACAATGAATCCCTCGGTCTCCGACTTTAGCCCTGCTGACCGTAAAAAACCAAAGGTCAGCTTCGTCGATAAACCCAGTGTCTCTATGTTGTTATAGAATACACCGTGCATGGGCTTATCATCGGGCTGCCTGAGAAGATTTCTCTGCTCGGCAGCTTTAATTTGGGCTTTCAGACGATTTGGCACCAGCTCAGTTACTGATTCTGGATCAGCACCTCGCCGGCCTCCTCGCCTGAAGTCGAATATGAGACCGAGATCATCTGCGGCCTTGCGTGCTGCCTTAAATAAAAATGCGCCAACTCCCACAGTTTCATGTGACAGTTCTCCCGTGTCTCCGACATTCTCACTTGAGAAGCGCCAGCGAACTATCCACAGCCACTCCCCACATCCCGTAGAGTTAGTGACTGTAGATTCCAGATTCGTGTGCCCTAAGAAGACGGAGGGACCCCAGGATAACTGCCTTCTGCATTTGGCCTGCCAACCACTCGGCTGACTTTTGGCAGGCTGGTATGGCCTTTAATTCCGAGAGCAGCGTAGGCCTCATTCCACCAAGTACACCGATTATCAGGACGATCATCTTGACCGAGTAGTCTGGGTATAGCACCCGGAGCTCATACCGGAGATCTCTGTATTTAGTCCGTTTTTCCCCCTCCTTCAAGATGATGTTTGTCTCGGCAGGTGCCGAGAACTCGATAACATACATCATCTTGGTTTGGTGGTCGAGGAGGACGATGTCGGGCTTGTTTGCTTGAATCTGCCTGACCGTCGGGAACGAGTAATTCCAATATATTCTGCACTTCTCGTTCTCGACAACAGACTCGATCCCTCCGGGGACGTAAGGCAGCACTGGTGTTTGGTCTACTTGGTACGAGTGCCGTAGGTAGTAGTATAGCACTCGTAAAGCCGCGTTGTGCCTATGGATGTAGGCCGAAGTCGCGTAAATCGGGCATGCAGATAGTAAGTGCATGAGCGACTCCGGCGCCTGACGGCAGGTCCTACAATTAACGTTAGGGACCTCCACACCCATAATGGGACTGCGGTAGACCAAGGTATTAATAACACCGTCTTGGCAGGCCACAATGAATCCCTCGGTCTCCGACTTTAGCCCTGCTGACCGTAAAAAACCAAAGGTCAGCTTCGTCGATAAACCCAGTGTCTCTATGTTGTTATAGAATACACCGTGCATGGGCTTATCGACGTGCTGCCTGAACAGATTTCTCTGCTCGGCAGCTTTAATTTGGGCTTTCAGACGATTTGGCGCCAGCTCAGTTACTGATTCTGGATCAGCACCTCGCCGGCCTCCTCGCCTGAAGTCGAATATGAGACCGAGATCATCTGCGGCCTTGCGTGCTGCCTTAAATAAAAATGCGCCAACTCCCACAGTTTCATGATCTTTCACAAACCGCAGGAGTGGGTCCGAGCTCCTGAGGATGTTGCATGCTACACTCAGCGCTACTCTGCCATGCGTGCACTCCAGACTCAAGAGTCCTCGGCCCCCCCGTTGTCGTGGGAGGTACACTCGAGGAATGGACGACCTAGGATGGATGCTCCTATGAACATGCATCATCTTGCGGGTATCCCTATCCAATTGGCGCAACTCATCTTTTGTCCACTTAACTACTCCAAAGGAGTAGAGCAGAATCGGAACGGCAAGAATATTAGTTGCAGACACCTTGTTCTTCCCCGAAAGTTCGGAAGACCAAATCTTTCGAAGCCGGTGTCTGTACTTGCCGCGGAGAGTATCCTTGATCTGTTTCACGTCCTGGATGTGATGTTGTTCCACACCCAGGTACGTGTAGGTCTCTCCGGCATCCAAATGTCGTAGGATGCTTCCGTCTGCGAGCTGCGCGTCTTCAAGGAATATCCCGCTTCGTCCTCTCTTGAGGCGGACGACCGCACACTTGTCCAACCCGAATTCCATGCCAATGGCCCGCGTATACTCTTGGACCACCCTAAGAGAGTTCTGGAGTTCGCACTCTCCGGAGGCATAAAATTTTAGGTCATCCATATAAAATAGATGGGTGACCTTATGCCTCCGATTGCTGGGTGGACCACATTGGTATCCGCGGGTTTGGCGAAGTCCGACAGACAACGGCAGCAGTGAGATGCAAAATAGGAGAGGACTCAGGGAGTCACCCTGGAAAACTCCTCTCCTAAATGTTACCAACTCTGTCGATACCCGCTGAGCACCAGATGTTATGGTGAAGCGGGTTCTCCAGAGTGGTATCAGCTGTTCGATGCATCTCACTAGTGGGGCAGGTACCACAAGGCATTGAAGCAAGTGTAACAATAGTGCATGGGATGTTGTGTCAAATGCCTTGCGGTAATCAATCCACGCCATTGATAGATTACGCTTGTATTGCACAGAATCCTGTGCAATACAGCGGTCTATCAATAGGTTTTCTTTGCAGCCTGTCACACCTTTCTTGCCACCACGCTGCTCGTGTATCTGTCTGTAGACCGGCTCAACTGACCTCAATGTCCTGGCATACAAGATACGTGTAAATATCTTGTAACAGGAATTGAGGCAAGTGATCGGTCTATAATTCTTCGGGTCGGACAGATCTCCCTTTTTGGGGATCAGTACAGTACGCCCCTCGGCAAACCAGTCCGGAATCGGCTGACCCTCGTTCAACCATGAGTTGAAAACTCGGGCCAGATGGCGGTGGGTGGAAGGGAATTTCTTCCACCACCAGTTGTATATGCCATCTGGACCCGGGGCAGCGAAGTTCTTAGTGCCAACAAGTGCTTGTTGAACTTCCTCGGTACTGATCGCCGGACACACTTCGTCTTGCTCTCCCAACAGATTGTTGCAGAGCGCCTCGAAGCGTGCTATCGCTGGAGTGTCGCTGTCGAATGGACTCGTAGTCTCATAGATTCCCTTCCAGAATGCTTCGACAGCCTCAACAGACGGCGGATTTTCGACAACACGCGGCGGCTCTTGGAACAGACGAGAGGGACTTGTTTGGAACAGATGGTTTTGTTCCAAGGCCCGTGCTCGTCTGACCAAAGATTTTTTAATGGCCATTAGTGCTCGAACTCTATCTAGACAGTGCTGTTTGATGGTTTGCAGCACTGTCCGATTTAGAGTGTGGTGTTGTCGTCTTATACCGGCAACTATACGCCGAATTTTCGGCGTGAATGGCTTAGCTGCCGTTATATACTCCACCACACTCTGGATTCGAGATGCGTGTTGTCTCGCCGATTTAATTTTTGCCTCGATTTTTTGTACGCGCGGCTTAGTCTTCTCGACCCTACCCAGCATGCTTGCCAGGCGTTGCTGGGGAACGAGTTGTCTAGCGGCTGCGTACACGGCACTGTTGATCTGCCATATGTTGGCATCTTCTGGAATCTCATCATTGAGTAACGAATCCATTCTTGCCAGGTCGTGTGGCTTCGGGTTAACCCTGGTGTTAAGGCTAACCCTCGCCCTGAGGATGTCGTCGGTATACTCTAGGCGATGTTCTCGGTCAGCAGGTAGTTGCCGCGGTGGTGATGCGGCTGGCCCTTCTTCCTGCTGACGGGGTGCCCTTTCATAGCCTGTTCGACGCAGGAAGGATACCTGATCTCTCAGGTGTTGTTGAGAGAAAGCGCGATACTCCGGGTGCATATCGCACCACAACCGGTGTAATCGCGCCATGTACCCCCTGCGTCCAGGTTCGCTGCTCTCATAGCAGATAAGCAGGTCATCCCGTAATCCCCCCGTCCACTTAAAGCGTCCGTGTTCAATAGCAGGTTCGTCATCATTAAGACCGTCCGGTATGGCCCCTCCCACATGTCTCCGACCCCCATCCGACTGGGGTCTGTTGTGAGGGGCCCGTTCTCTGTCGTCGTCTTGAACCAGAGACTTGAGTCCTCAGAGTGGTTAGCCCTGGAGACCCACGTCCGACATCTGCCAGGCAGAGTCACCTCTACCTGTTGCCCGGGGAGCACCGCGGGGAGGCTGTCGGTCCGTATTCGCCCCCCCCGTATTATTATTATTATTATTAATATTATTATTATTATTATTTTTTTTTTTTTTTCGCGTGTGCGATGCTGGACAGTTCTCCCGTGTCTCCGACATTCTCACGGGAGAAGCGCCAGCGGATTATCTGCAGCCACTCCCCGCGTCCCGCAGGGTTAGTGACTGTAGATGCCAGATTCGTGTGCCCTAAGAAGACGAGGGGACCCCAGGATAACTGCCTTCTGCATTTGGCCTGCCAACCACTCGGCTGACTTTTGGCAGGCTGGTATGGCCTTTAATTCCGAGAGCAGCGTAGGCCTCATTCCACCAAGTACACCGATTATCAAGACGACCATCTTGACCGAGTAGTCCGGGTATAGCACTCGGAGCTCATACCGGAGATCTCGGTATTTAGTCCGTTTTTCGCCCTCCTTCAAGATGATGTTTGTCTCGGCAGGTGCCGAGAACTCGATGACATACATCATCTTGGTTTGGTGGTCTAGGAGGACTATGTCAGGCTTGTTTGCCTGAATTTGCCTGACCGTCGGAAACGAGTAGTTCCAATATATTCGGCACTTCTCGTTCTCGACAACGGACTCGATCTCTCCGGGGACGTAAGGCAGCACTGGTGTTTGGTCTACTTCGTACGAGTGCCGAAGGTGGTAGTATAGCACTCGTAGAGCCGCGTTATGTCTATGGATGTAGGCCGAAGTCGCATATACCGTACATGCAGATAGTAAGTGCATGAGCGACTCCGGCGCCTGACGGCAGGTCCTACAATTAATGTCAGGGACCTCCACACCCATAACGCGACTGCGGTAGACCAGGGTGTTAATAACACCATCTTGGCAGGCCACAATGAATCCTTCGGTCTCCGACTTTAGCCCTGCTGACCGTAAGAAAGCGAAGGTCAGCTTTGTCGATAAACCCAGCGTCTCTATGTTGTTATAGAATACGCCGTGCATGGGTTTATCGACGTGCTGCCTGAGTAGATTTCTCTGCTCGGCAGCTTTAATTTGGGCTATCAGACGATTTGGCGCAAGCTCAGTTACTGATTCTAGTTCAGCACCTCGCCGGCCGCCTCGCCTGAAGTCGAATACGAGACCGAGATCATCTGCGGCCTTACGTGCTGCCTTGAATAAAAATGCGCCAACTCCTGCAGTTTCATGATCTCTCACAAACCGCAGGAGTGGGTCCGAGCTCCTGAGGACGTTGCATGCCACACTCAGCGCTACTCTGCCATGCGCACACTCCAGACTCAAGAGTCCTCGGCCCCCCCGTTGGCGTGGGAGGTACACTCGAGGAACGGACGACCTAGGATGGATGCTCCTGTGAACATGCATCATCTTGCGGGTATCCCTATCCAATTGGCGCAACTCTTCTAGCGTCCACTTAACTACTCCGAAGGAGTAGAGCAGAATCGGAACGGCAAGCATATTAGTTGCAGACACCTTGTTCTTCCCCGAAAGTTCAGAAGACCAAATCTTTCGGAGCCGGTGTCTGTACTTGCCGCGGAGAGTATCCTTAACTTGTTTCACGTCCTGGATGTGATGTTGTTCCACACCCAGGTACGTGTAGGTCTCTCCGGCATCCAGCTGTCGTAGGATGCTTCCGTCTGCGAGCTGCGCATCTTCAAGGAATATCCCGCTTCGTCCTCTCTTGAGGTGGACGACTGCACACTTGTCCAGCCCGAATTCCATGCCAATGGCCCGCGTATACTCTTGGACCACCCTTAGAGAGTTTTGGAGTTCGCACTCTCCGGAGGCATAAAGTTTTAGGTCATCCATATAAAATAGATGGGTGACCTTATGCCTTCGATTGCTGGGTGGACCACATTGGTATCCGCGGGTTTGGCGGAGCCTGACAGATAACGGCAGCAGTGAGATGCAAAATAGGAGAGGACTCAGGGAGTCACCCTGGAAAACTCCTCTCCTAAAAGTTACCAACTCTGTCGATACCCGCTGAGCACCAGATGTTATGATGAAGCGGGTTCTCCAGAGTGGCAACAGTTGTTCAATGAATCTCACTAGTGGGGCAGGTACCACAAGGCATTGCAGCAAGTGTAATAATAGTGCATGAGATGTTGTATCAAATGCCTTGCGGTAATCGATCCACGCCATTGATAGATTACGCTTGTATTGTACAGAATCCTGTGCAATACAGCGGTCTATCAATAGGTTCTCTTTGCAGCCTGCCACACCTTTCTTGCCACCACGCTGTTCGTGTATCTGTCGGTAGACGGGCTCAACTGACCTCAATGTCCTGGCATACAAGATACGAGTAAATATCTTGTAGCAGGAATTGAGGCATGTGATCGGTCTATAATTCTTCGGGTCGGACAGATTTCCCTTTTTGGGGATCAGTACAGTACGCCCCTCGGCAAACCAGTCCGGAATCGGCTGCCCCTCGTTCAACCATGAGTTGAAAACTCGGGCCAGATGGAGGTGGGTGGAAGGGAATTTCTTCCACCACCAGTTGTTTATGCCATCTGGACCCGGGGCAGCAAAGTTCTTAGTACCAACAAGTGCTTGTTGGACTTCCTCGGTACTGATCGCCGGGCACACTTCGTCTTGCTCTCCCAACAATGTGGTGCAGAGCTCCTCGAAGCGTGCTATCGCTGGAGTGTCGCTGTCGAATGGACTCGTGGTCTCATATATTCCCTTCCAGAAGGCTTCGACAGTCTCAACAGACGGCGGATTTTCCACAACACGCGGTGGCTCTTGGAGCAGACGAGAGGGACTTGTTTGGAACAGATGGTTTTGTTCCATTGCCCGTGCTCGTCTGACCAAAGATTTTTTAATGGCCATAAGTGCTCGAATCCTATCTAGACAGTGCTGTTTGATGGTTTGCAGCACTGTCCGATTTAGAGTGTGGTGTTGTCGTCTTATACCGGCAACTATACGCCGAATTTTCGGCGTGAATGGCTTAGCTGCCGTTATATACTCCACCACACTCTGGATTCGAGACGCGTGTTGTCTCGCCGATTTGATTTTTGCCTCAATTTTTTGTACGCGCCGCTTAGTCTTCTCGACCTTACCCAACACGCTTGCCAGGCGTTGCTGGGGGACGAGTTGTCCAGCGCCTGCGTACACGGCACTGTTGATCTGCCATATGTTGGCATCTTCTGGAAGTTCATCATCGAGTAACGAATCCATTCTTGCCAGGTCTTGTGGCTTTGGGTTAACCCTGGTGTTAAGGCTAACCCTCGTCCTGAGGGTATCATCGGTGTACTCTAGGTGATGTTGTCGTTCAGCAGGTAGTTGCCGCGGTGGTGATGCGGCTGGCCCTTGTTCCTGCTGACGGGGTGCCCTTTCGTAGCCCGTTCGACGCAGGAACGATACCTGATCTCTTATGTGTTGTTGAGAGAAGGCGCGGTACTCCGGGTGCATATCGCACCACAACCGGTGTAACCGCGCCATGTACCCCCTGCGTCCGGGTTCGCTGCTCTCATAGCAGATAAGCAGGTCATCCCGTAGTCCCCTCGTCCACCTAAAGCGTCCATGTACAGTAGCATTGTCGTCATCGTTAAGACCGTCCGGTATGGCCCCTCCCACGTGTCTCCGACCCCCATCCGACTTAGGTCTATTGTGAGGGGCCCGTTCTCTGTCGCGGTCGTGAACCAGAGATTTGAGTCCTCAGGGTGGTTAGCCCTGAGGGCCCACGTCCGACATCTGCCAGGCAGAGTCACCTCTACCTGTTGCCCGGGGAGCACCGCGTGGAGGCTGTCGGTCCGCATTCGCTCCCCTTATTATTATTATTATTATTATTATTATTATTATTATTCGGTTTCCCGTTGCCGGACAGGGCTTCCGTGGCCTCCGACACCACACGGTAGCCGCGCCGGCTAATTAATTACAGCCACTCTCCACGACCTGTGGAGTTAGTGACTGTAAACACCTGAATCATGTGCCCCTTATTATTATTATTATTATTATTATTATTTTTTTTTTTTTTTTTTTTTTTTCACGGACATTTTCCGGTGTATCAGCAACAGTCGGTCGAGTAGACAAAATTGATGCTGTTAGTGCCTATTGTTCCAGAAACGATCTCACGATGTGCGCCGCGTCGAGAATAACAGATTTCTGCATATTTAGGTATGAGTTCCATGGTATTTCAATTTCACACAGAGATTCCTTCAATTTCTTGGGTATTAGTCCCATAGATGATAGGATTATTGGGACGATCTTAACGGTGCGCATGCCCCACATCTGTTCAATCTCCCTCTTCAGGTCTTTATATTTGTCAGCCTTTTCAGCGTGCTTGAGTTCCATGTTATTGTTGCTAGGTATAGATACATCAATGAGTGTGACAGTTTTATGTATCTTATCAACAACTGTAATGTCAGGTCTATTGTGTCGGACTGTAATATCTGTTATTATTCCCTTGTCCCAGTATACTTTAGCATGTTCATTTTCTACCACAGGCGGCGGTTTATAGGCAAAATACGGACTTTCATCTTCAGGTGGAATCTTCAGCAGCTTAAGAATTTCCAGATACACTATCGCAGCTACCTTATTGTGCCTGTCAAGATACTTGGTACGAGCTAGGTACGGACAGCTAGATAATATATGTTCAATAGTTTCTTGGTGTTGGTTACACTTCCTACAGTTATCAGTTGGGATATCTTCTTTTATAATGTATCTTCTGTAGTTTCTGGTGTTCACTACTTGATCCTGGATACTGATCATGAATCCTTCCGTCTCTGGATACAGTTTCCCGCTCTTTAACCACTCCACCGAGGATGCCGCGTCTACGGCCTGGTTTTGGAGATCGTATAAGAACCTTCCATGGAGTTCCTTCGAACCCCACTTCTGTATCTTTTGGTCAATTGTCGTAACTGGGAATGGTTGGTGTTCTCTAACGCTCAAGTTGAGTGGAGTGTATCCTATGTCAGCCCGTATTATCATCCTATGTAGATCGGTGGTTTTGGAATAGAAGTATTTTCTAAGGCTGTCAATTTGTTGGTGGCATGCAGTTACCACGTCTGTGATTCCTCTACCTCCTTTCTCCCTAGGTAGTGTGACTCTTTCCATTGATGACCTTGGATGGTGCATTCTTGCCCGGGTAAGCTCTGTTCTGATCTGTCTGTTGATTGCTTCCAGATCAGTATATGACCACTTTACAATACCAAAGGAGTATTATTATTATTATTATTATTATTATTATTATTATTATTATCATTATTATGTTTGTTAAAACCCAGTCACTCTTCTCTGTGGCTCCGACCCTCACAGAGGGGAGCTGGTGGTACCGGCAGCCACTCCCCACACCCGTGGGGTAAGTGACTACTGGGTCCGAGAATCGTGTGCCCTGAGCAGACGTAATGAACCGAGGATGACGGCCTTCTGCATTCTGCCGGCTAAGACCTCTGCCGAATTTCGGTATGCCGGTATGATCTTAAGTTCCGAAAGCAGTGTGTATCTCATTCCACCGAGGGGTCCTATAATCAGTACCACAATCTTAACAGTATGGTCTGGATACAGTCTGCGGAGTTCGAAGAGCAGATCTCGGTATTTTGTCCATTTTTCCTCCTTCTTCAAGACAATGTTGTTCTCCGCGGGAGCCGAGAACTCCACGACAAACATTGTCTTGAGTTGATGGTTGAGGAGGACTACGTCAGGCTTGTTGGCTTGTATTTGCCTAACGGTGGGAAAAGAGTAGTTCCAATAAATTAGACACGTCTCATTTCCCAAAACGGACTCAATATCTCCCGGAGAGTAAGGCAGCACTAGTGTTTTGTCTATCCCATACGAGTGCCTTAAAAAGCACTCATAATGCTCCGTCGTGCCTTTGGATATAGGCCAAGTCTGCATATGTCGGGCAAGCCGACAGCAAGTGCATGAGAGTCTCTGGCGCCCTGCGGCAGGCCCTGCAGCTGACATCAGGGACCTCTGTACCCATGACACGACTACGATAGACGAGGGTGTTAAATACACCATCCTGGCAAGCCATTATGAATCCCTCGGTCTCAGACTTCAGCCCGGCTGACCTTAAGAAGGCAAAGGTCAGCCTTTCGATAAGCCACGGTTTTCTATATTTTTATAGAAAACTCTATGCATTGGCTTATCCGTGTGCAGCTGCAGAAAGTTGTTGTGTTCTGCAGCTTTAATTTGGGCTTTTCGCCGAGCAGGTTCCAAGTCGGTGACAGAGTCGCGATTTACCCGCTCGACGTCGAAGGATAGACCAAGTTCATCGGCTGCTTTCTTTGCTGCCTTAAACAAAAAGGCTCCTACCTCTGCATTTTCATGGTCCCGGACCATGCAGAGGAGGGGATCCGAACTCCTGATGACCTTACAGGCTCCATCCAGAACCATCCTATTATGGAGAGTCTCCAAACTCAAGAGTCCACGGCCTCCCCGATGTCGTGGGAGGTATAGCCGTGGAACGGACGATTTAGGATGCAAACTCCTGTTGAAATGCATCTTCTTGCGGGTTCCTACGTCGAGTTGACGCAACTCTTCTTGAGTCCATTTCAGTACTCCAAAGGAGTAGAGAAGGATGGGAACGGCAAGCATGTTGGTAGCAGACACCTTGTTCTTCCCCGACAGTTCTGAAGACCAGATCTGTCGGAGTCGGTGCTGATACTTGCCGCGGAGAGCGTTTTTCACTACACTCACTTCTTGGGTGGAGCGTTGCTCGACACCCAAGTAAGTGTACGACTCTCCGGCATCTAGATGATGTAAGATGCTTCTGTCCACGAGCTGCGCCTCTTCTTCGTACTTCCCGCATCGTCCTCTCTTGAGATGGGCCAGTGCACATTTGTCTAACCCGAACTCCATGCCGACAGCCTGCGTATACTCCTGTACCACCCTGAGGGACTGGTGTAGGTCCCTCTCTCCAGAGGCATACAGTTTAAGGTCATCCATATAGAGCAGATGGTTGACCTTATGCCTCCTGTCGCCGGGGGTACCGCAGTTGTAGCCACGGGTTGTCCGCAGCGAGACGGATAATGGCAGCAGTGAGATGCAAAACAGAAGGGGGCTGAGGGAGTCTCCCTGAAATACTCCCCTTCTGAAAGATACCGGCTCCGTCTGGACTCTATCGTTACCCGATGTTATGGTAAAGCGAGTCCTCCAGAGTGGCATCAGTTCTTCGATACATCTCACTACGGGACGGGACACCGCAAGACATTGGAGCAAGTGTACAATGAGCTCGTGTGATGTCATGTCAAATGCCTTGCGGTAATCGATTCAGGCCATACAGAGGTTACGCTTATACTGCACGGAGTCCTGCGTGACACACCTGTCAATCAGCAGGTTCTCCTTGCAGCCAGCGACATCTCTCTTTGACCCTCGTTGCTCATATATCCGCTCATAAACCGGTTCAACTGCATGGAGCACCCGCATGTACAAAATGCGTGTAAACACCTTGTAACATGCGTTTAAACAGGTTATCGGCCGGTAGTTCTTTGGGTCAGACAAATCTCCATTCTTCGGGATCAGCACTGTCCGCCCCTCGACAACCCAAGAAGGAATTTGCTGCTCCCCATTTAGCCATGTATTGAAAATTCTGGCCAAATGGTGGTGGGTACTGGGTAATTTTTTCCACCAAAAGTTGTTTATCCCATCGGGACCTGGAGCAGCAAAGTTCTTGGAGCCCTCAAGAGCTCTTCGAACCTCTTCTGGGGTTATTGGTTGGCACACCTCGTTTGGTTGTTGAAGCCTTTGGCAAAAGGTTTCAAAGTGTGCCAGGGCTGGAGAGTCTCTGTTGAGTGGAAGCTTCTGTTCGTACAACGTTTTCCAGAAGTTTTCCACCTGATCCGCAGTCGGCGGATTTTCAACAACACGAGGCCGCTCGAAAAGGCGCGAGGGCTTTTTGCGGAAAAGTTGATTCTCCGCCATCCCTCTCGCCCGCCTCACTAATGACTTCTTACAAGCCACTAGCATTCGTATCCTGTCGAGACAGTGCTGCTTGGTGGTTTACAGCACTGCCCCATTGAGTGTATGATGGACAATTAATGTGCCAGATATCAGCTTCTTCTGGTAGCGCTGCACGAAGTTCTGCATCCACTCTGGCCAGATCTTGGGGCCCGGGGGGTTTTGAGTTGTGTAACCCCCTTGTGGTACTGAGGTCCTCTGGTATTGGTGGAACGGCAGGGACTGCATCCTCAACCGGTTCATTCGGTGGACCTTCGGCCACTTCATTCACCGGCTGAAGGGCAGGTCTCACGTAGTCCCTGCGACGAAGGTGGGATACATAATCACGCAGGTTTTGTGGCGTGAAGGCGTTGTACTCTGGGTGCCTTGCACACCACAGAGCATGCATTCGCCCCATGTATCCCCTTCGTGCGGGCTCACTGCTTTCGTAGCACTGCATAAGGTCGTCCCTCAGTTCATCTGTCTTCTCAAAGCGTCCTAGTTCATGGCGTTCGTCGTCAACGGGAGCGAGCCCTGTCCGGTTGGGCCCCACCACCTTGCCCTTGACCCCTATCCGCATAGGGTCGATTGTGGATGCCCTGTCTTCTGCCTGTGGGAACCAGAAGTTAGGGCTAATGGGTAGTTAGCCCAGCAAGCCCACGACCGACACCAAAGGGGAAAGGGCTTTCCCCTCCCGGGTGCGCTAGGGCTGCCGGTTCGTGTGCCCTGAGTAGACGTAATGAGCCGAGGATAATGGCCTTCTGCATCCTGCCGGCTAAGATCTCTGCCGAATTTCGGCATGCCGGTATGATCTTAGTTCTGAAAGCAGTGTGTGTCTCGTTCCACCGAGGGACCACTAGCTTAGCAGTATGACCAGGGTAAAGCCTGCGGAGCTCGAAGAGCAAATCTCGATATTTCGTCCGTTTTTCCTCCTCCTTCAAGACAATGTTATTCTCCGCGGGAGCCGAGAACTCCACGACAAACATTGTCTTGAGTTGGTGGTCGAGGAGGACCATGTCAGGCTTATTAGCTTGTATTTTCCTGACGGTGGGAAACGAGTAGTTCCAATAAATTAGACACTTCTCATTTCCCACAACGGACTCAATATCCCCCGGAGCGTAAGGCAGCACGGGTGTCTCGTCTATCCCATACGAGTGCCTTAAGTCATAATAAAGCACTCGTAATGCTGCGTCGTGCCTCTGGATATAGGCCGAGACTGCATATACTGGACAAGCCGACAGCAAATGCATTAATGTCTCCGGCGCCCTGTGGCAGGTCCTGCAGCTGACATCAGGGACCTCTATACCCATGACACGACTTCGATAGACGAGTGTGTTGAATACACCTGGCACGCCATTATGAATCCCTCGGTCTCAGACTTCAGCGCGGCTAACCTTAAGAAAGCAAATGTCAGCCTTTCGGATAAGCCGCGGTCTTCTATATTTTTATAAAAGACGCCGTGCAATGGCTTATCCGAGTGTCGCTGCAGAAATAGATTTGACTTGGGCTTTTTGCCGAGCAGGTTCCAGCGCGGTGACAGATTCTTGGTTAAGCCGTTCAGCGTCGAAGACCAGACCGAGTTCATCGGCTGCTCTGCGTGCTGCCTTAAACAAAAAGGCTCCTACTCCTGCACTTTCATCGTCTCGGACCATGCAGAAGAGGGGATCCGAACTCCTTATGACCTTACAGGCTCCATCCAGAACCATTCTGTTATGGAGACTCTCCAAACTCAAGAGTCCACGGCCTCCCCGATGTCGTGGTAGATATAACCGTGGAACGGACGATTTAGGGTGCAAACTCCTATTTAGATGCATCTTTTTTCGGGTTCCTCCATCGAGTTGTCGCAGCTCCTCTTGATTTCATTTAATTACTCCAGAGGAGTAGAGGAGGATCGGAACGGCAAGCATATTGGTAGCAGACACCTTGTTCTTCCCCGACAGTTCTGAAGACCAGATCTGTCGGAGTCGGTGCTGATACTTGCTGCGGGTATATGCATATTCATAATTTGTATTTACAAAAATAAATGTATAAAATTAAATGTGTATTTTTGTTTCCTTATTACAACTCTAATTATACAGGGTGGTTCAATGAAAAATTAATTTGTCTTAATTAAAAGGACACATTATTGTTTGTTTTTTTTTTATTTCACCACATAAAAGGTATTATCATAAATATTTACAATTATTTAACACAGCATAAATCACCCTTATTTTTGAAGCCCCCATTTACATATATTACATCTGGATTGCGACTCTGGTGGGCCATCCACATGACTATGCCATTCTCGTCGGTTATGGTGTACAAAGCAAGGTAGTTGAGCCATTAGTTTAAAATCTTGTGTATATACTCTTGGTAATTTAGACCATGTATAAAGAAGTTCAATGGGTTTAACTTTTTCAGTCAGATATATTAATGGGAAATGTTGTAACTCTTCCACGGTAAAATCATAGAAATTTTTACCATGCTGGTGCTCTTTTATTAATTCACTTCTTTGACAGTGTGGGCAGCTCAGTGCTGGATCCATATTTTTCGTAAAATCCTTACAATTGATTTGGTAACTAATCACGAAGAACAGTGTGATGTGGTAAACTTTTACATCCGACACATTCATACACGATGAGTATAATAATAATGTTAAAGTGTTTAGAATTGTGGTAAAATATATGCTGATTAACCTATGACATCTCAGATTACCCTCTTCCATGGTAATGAGGAGGGAAGGGGGTTCTGAATTATAGTGGGGATGTGAGGTGGGAGGTTTGAATTGTGGTGGGAGGTTTTGAGTTGTGGCGGGAGGTTTTGAATTATGGTGGGAGAGATGGGAGGTCCTCACCATACATACATATGATAATGATCATATATATGATATGAGGGGAGGGGATGAGCCTAAATTGTGGTGGAGGGGAGGTTGAAATGTGAAGTCAATTATGCAGCAGGTGCCTTGATGATAGATTGTATGTCACAGTTGCCACACATGGTGAATATTTTTTCATTTTTGAACGTACTGTATTCCTTTAATATACTCTTACATCTGATATATATCCATACACAGACGGGCATAATGATTAAGTGTTTGGAGCAATGGTAAAATATGTACTGCCTAACCTATGACATGTCAATTACCCAGTCCATGGTGATGAGGTATGGAGGGGGTGGGGCGTGGCTTAGGGAAAAGTGGAGGGGGGGTCTGAGAAATTGGTGGGGGGCTCTGGGAAAGCGGTGGAGGGGTACTGAAAATGTGATGGTGGTGTCACAGAACTCTCATTTCTTTACTACTTACATATGTATGTTTTTCAAGAATCTTATTGTGTTTCTTATTTTCTGTAGATTGTTTCCTAGATCCAATTTGACAATTTCTTTTTTCCTCTTCATGCTCAGGGTAATCTATTAGATGTGTTGAACGCTGAGGTTTCCATGGCAGAATTCACAAATGGGAGGGTTTTCTCTAGCTAGCAAGTATTCGTGTGTTAAGCGTGTATGTCCTAGACGTAGGCGTAGTCCGGAAATTTTGACTTGTTATCTACGGTTTGGTGGTAAGGCTAATAGACTAATAACCGTTGGTTTAATATTTCTGAGTTTTGCATTTGTGTTATTCCATTTCTGCTGCCGTTGATCATTGATTTTATTAATGAATACACATGCTAGGTCGGGTTGCGATACATTTCGCATGTCTGCACATTGGGATGTTCCTGCGTCACGAGCTGCTGCATCGGCTGCTTCGTTACCCGGAATGCCAACGTGAGAAGGAACATGTACAAATGTTATGCTGACGTTTTGTAGGTGTAGTTGATGTACCCTCTGTTGAATCAGCTGGGCTAACGGATTATTGGTATATAACTGCCTGATGGATTGAAGGGAACTTAGCGAGTCTGAACATAAAATGTAGTTGCCTTGTCTGTTATTGTTCATTATGTTTGTGATAGCTTGATAAATTGCAAACATTTCTCCTGTGTATATACTACTGCCTTCTGGTAGACGAAATTTAAGCTTGACGTTGGGTGTAACGATTGCTAAACCTACGCTATGATCTTCAGGATTCATGGATGCATCGGTATAGATAAACTCTGAGTTTATGAATGTTGTAGAAAGCTGACGGAAGGCATTTAAAGTTACTTGTAGATGAGTGTCTTTCTTGCTGTATTTCGAGAGTTCTGTGTTGAGTTTAACCGATGGGAGAATCCATGAAGCTGTATTAGAGGTCATGATGGGCAGGGTTGTGGTGGGGAAGAAAAGGTTTAATTGAGTGAGGTATCTATTTATTCTCTCGTGAAAGGGGGGGAATGATGTTTGGATTTCGGTCGTAAATAACTTTAAAACGATTTGAAAAGGTATGGACGTAGTTGAAATTGTTGGTCTAAACTGATATTTTAGAGGCATATATAAGTGATGCTGACATTATTCGTTCTGGCATAGTCATTTCGCCTATTAAACAGGGAAGAGATTCTATAGGAGTTGTTGGAAAGGCTCAAGTAATTATTCGGAGTGCCTCGTTTTCGATGGATTTCGCTGTTTTGAGGTAACTTTTCCGAGATGTTCCGTAAGCTATCAAACCGTAATCGATTCTTGATCTTATTATGGATCGGTATATGGTTAACAGACTTGCCATGTCTGCTCCCCAGCTGTGGTGTGACAGTACCTTTAGTAAGTTAATACTTTTTGAGCAGTTTTGCACTAGAAAGTCAAGATGATTTTTCCAACTTAATTTCTGGTTAAAGAGGACTCCCAGAAATTTTATATTACTTGAGGAATGTAGTGCTTCACCATTTAGGGCAGAGCTGTTGAAAGTACCCAATAAAAGTACTTGAAGTACCAAATACCAAGTACCTGACAAAGTACTTGCTGCTCCAATTCCCAAGTACTATGACCTGAAGCAAAGTAATTCAAATACCAAATACTTGTCGAAAGTACTTCAAGTAAATCGCAAGTACCGTATTTCAAATATTTCAGATTATTTGAAGTACTTCACTAGGTACTTCAAATCTCAAAGTAGTTCAATTACTCTAAAGTATTTCAAATACTCAAGTATTTCAAGTACTTTAACATATTTCAAATGCTCCACAGTTCTTCAAATACCCATAAAAAATTTTATTTATTAAGTTTTTCTCTTAATAATTTGTTATTATTATTATTATTATTTATTAACAGCTTTCTTTAACTCAGCATCATTCAAAAACAATAGAAAAAATAATTTATTATTATACAAATATAAAAACCAACAAAAAAAAATATTGCTGAGGTCGATTTCCCTTCAAATGTCAGGAAAGTAATAAAGAAAATCAACTTATACACTATCGGAAAATGTTCGCTTTGGTATGGGAAATAAGAGCAAGCGAGAGTAAAGCAACTATTCTATTCTTTTTTATCATATAACACATCCTACAATCGTCCCACCACATGTGCGTGCCCCTCTGCTAGAGCTCTGGTAGACGCCTTTATTGTGGGCGGTCGGTTAAGTCGTTGACACTATGCAACACCTAAACCAGGACTTTCCGATACTGTATATAAAACATAGTAATAATTTTAGGTAAGTACAAGTACAAATAATAAAATTGAGATCTATCTATTTCCATTAGCTTTCAATAGCACCAAATCTTCGAAATTTCCATTAGTTAATGCATTTCTTCTAGGAGCATTTATAATTTCAGTAAATGAAAAGAGTCTTTCTACAGCTGATGATGCAAGGCATGTATTAAACCGATAAAAAACTGTTTTTACTGAGAAGCAAGTTGGGTGTCAGAGTCATTTAAGTATTGAAAAATTTTTAATTCAATTCTTTTTTTATCACTGGCTTTTATACAGTGTGTTTTACTTGAAATGGTAACAGCCCAATAACTTTTCATTTTTTTCCGATTTGAATCAAATTTTACTTAAGTATGGAACCAATTAGGATCTACTTATGACCAGAAAAGCATTCGCCTCCTACAAATGCAAAGCCACCTGCAGTACCAATATATGCGGGGAAAATAAAAAAATCATATTAGGCATATTTTTATCGGAAAATTTTGTTAATGAAACTTGTTCAGAATTGTCCAAAAACCGTAAGTCCAAAATGTAATCAAAATAAAAAAATGTATACATTTTGATTAAAATAATGTCCAATATATATTTACACCATTTGAAAAGCCATAAAAAAAGCTTTTTAATTATATACATGGTATTTATCTTAAAAAAATTTGTCTAATTTACTATAAATTTACAATTTATCAAATTACACAGCCCCACAAAAAAAAATGAAAGTTCATACTCCAGAGTCGGACATATGTATTCCTATGTATTTTTCGACGCTGAATCCGATCCCGAGCTCAGAAATGGCCCTCCACGTCTGGAATTGGCCCCACGGGGCCAAAAATGGCCTGAGAGGTGGATTCCGGGATGGGGCGTGGTTAAAGGTGCATTCTAAAGCCAATGTCGAGTTTGTGGTCGAAAAGTTCACGACCAACTGAAATTTCGCGTTTGGGTCCGGAAAAATGGCCCCTTGGGGCCGGAAAATCGTGTTTCGGGCCTCGCAATGGCATCAGTGGTATTTTCGTGTACTTTTGAATACTGGAATGAATACCGTGCTTGAAAAGTATATGGTCAACTTCAATTCCCCGTTTGGGACCAGAAAAATGGCCCCTTGAGGCCGGAAAATCGTGTTTCGGGCCACGCAATGGCATCAGTGGTATTTTCGTGTACTTTTGAATACTGGAATGAATACCGTGCTTGAAAAGTTTATGGCCAACTTCAATTCCCCGTTTGGGCCGGGAAAATGGCCCCTCTGGGCCGGAAAATCGTGTTTCGGGCTTCGCAATGGCATCAGTGGTATTTTCGTGTACTTTTGAATACTGGAATGAATACCGTGCTCGAAAAGTTTATGGCCAACTTCAATTCCCCGTTCGGGACCAGGAAAATGGCCCCGAAGGGATCAGAAAATCGCGTTCCGGCCGTGGCACTTGCAACTGTGGTATTTTATGTGATGAGACAATGGCCTGAAGGTAAAAATGATTGGACGCTTTACATGCATTGCTTCTCCCTTCGCATATGAAGGACTGATAGCGGAAATTTCAGAGGTCCTGGATAAAGAGAGTTTTTGTTTCTAGTATCAGTCATGACAGAAAACGTGTGAAGTCCGTGAAGCCCCTTGAAAAAAGGTCTGGCTGAACCTCAAGTGTCCAGTAGGAACCTCATGGTCTCATCTAAATAACAAGGAAACCGCTGGAAATATGCCATAGAGAATCGGGCCGTATGTTGAGCCTGAAGTTACATCTGTTGCACTCACACTTGAAATTTTTCATAGACTCTTGAGGTGACTATAGTGACGAGATCCCTGAAAGAATTAACATGAAACAACGATAGCAAGGACGGTGAGATATCTCTATGATGGCAGTTTTCAGATGGTTACTAAAGGAACGCTATGGGTGCAGATCCCGTCTCATGGAACGTGGGATTCTTATTCTACACTCTCTTTTTGTAATATCTTTGAACTTTATATTCAAAAGATCGCCGCACACCCTGGCGTTTATGGCTCTCTGTTGTGTCCCTCTTCAGTGACCAACAGTAATCCGCCATCATGTGGATATCCCACCTTCCTTGATATCGTTGTTCCATTTCGGATATATCCTGGTGAAATCTTTCTCCCTGTTGTTCACTGTAGTCACCTAAATTTTCTGGAAAATAGTCCAAGTGTGAGTGCAGGAAATGCAGCTTAAGGCTCATTCTGCACCCCAACTCCTTGAAACTATCAAGCGTGTTTCTCACGATTTCCTTGTAATTTGCGGCTCTGTGGTTACCCAAAAAATTTGTCGCTAGATCCTTGAAGGCGAGCCAGGCCTTTTCTTCAACGGGATTCATGGACTCAACACGTATCTCTTGACGACACAGACCTGTAAGGTTTCCTCTCCGTCCTCATCTCTTTTCATCTCGTGTGTGCGTCACAAGTCTTCAGGCCATTGTCTCATCACATAAAATACCACAGTTGCAAGTGCCACGCCGGACCGCGATTTTCTGGTCCCTCCGGGCCCATTTTCTTGGTCCCAAACCGGGAATTGAAGTTGACCATAAACTTTTCGAGCACGGTATTCATTCCAGTATTCAAAAGTACACACAGACAACACTGATGCCATTGCGAAGCGCGAAACACGATTTTTCGGCCCCAAGGGGCCATTTTCCCGGACCCAAACGGGGAATCAAAGTTGACTATGAACTTTTCGAGCACGGTATTCATTCCAGTATTCAAAAGTACACGAAAATACCACTGATGCCATTGCGAAGCCCGAAACACGATTTTCCGGCCCAGAGGGGCCATTTTCCCGGCCCCAAACGGGGAATTGAAGTTGGCCATAAACTTTTCAAGCACGGTATTCATTCCAGTATTCAAAAGTACACGAAAATACCACTGATGCCATTGCGAGGCCCGAAACACGATTTTCCGGCCCCAAGGGGCCATTTTTCTGGTCCCAAACGGGGAATTGAAGTTGACCATAAACTTTTCAAGCACGGTATTCATTCCAGTATTCAAAAGTACACGAAAATACCACTGATGCCATTGCGAGGCCCGAAACACGATTTTCCGGCCCCAAGGGGCCATTTTTCCGGCCCTAAACGCGAAATTTCAGTTGGTCGTGGACTTTTCGACCACAAACTCGACTTTGGCTTTAGAATGGACCTTTAACCACGCCCCATCCCGGAATCCACCCTCAGGCCATTTTTGGCCCCGTGGGGCCAATTCCAGACGTGGAGGGCCATTTCTGAGCTCGGGATCGGATTCAGCGTCGAAAAATACATAGGAATACATATGTCCGACTCTGGAGTATGAACTTTCATTTTTTTTTGTGGGGCTGTGTTATCCATGGAAAACAAAAGTATGTAAATTAAAATAAACAATATGTTAGTTCTGTCAAGATACATGTTAGCATCTAATTTCACTTTATTTTAAATAAAATGGAGAATTTCAATAATTGATATATATTTTTTCTACTCCCTTATGTAAATTTACTGTTTTCTGTACAGTCTGTAGAATGGATAAGTAGGCAATTCCAGGTAACTGAACGGATATACTTCATATCAGTTCTAGGATGGATATGAAATGAAACGGACCAATCACAGTTCGTGTATTAAGTACATATGAAACTATTCGTTTTAAAATCAAATTAGTGCGTAAGCTGTCAAAGTAACTGTCAGTGTGTATTTATGTAATATATTAATGTTTAATAAATATTGTAGTTTTTTAAGCTGGTCGTAGAAAAAGTATGCTGTACATACAACTCGAGTGGGTTATCCATATCGCACTCAAAAGATTTGAGCACTCCGTCTAAGGCGTCGTGCTCAAACTTCTTTATTGTGCGATATGGATATCAAATCCACTCTTGTTGCACAAACTACTATTTCGGACTACCATGACTTAATGTAAGAAAATATAAAACTTATAATATTTACTATAGTTTATAAGAAAAATTCCATACGTCATACGTCACTGAAAAAGGCCTTTCTAATGGTGTAAAAATATATGGGGTATTCCATTAAAAAAAAAACCAAAGTAAAGCTCGTATCTCAAAAATTTGACTTTTAATTGTTTTTCTGAAATGATTTTTGGAAAATAAACGTGATTTCTCATAACTTTTATTTTTAAACGTGTTTACGTAACTCAAAAAATAACGAAGTTAAATGAGGTTCTAACGTTCGCGTGACAACCCTGTACAGTTGACTATAATAAGGAACTTTAGTCTAGTTAAAATAAAAAACACATTCTTAAATAAATTAATGTTCTGATACTTAGTATATACTAATAATAATATTTTTTTGTTTTTATGTGCCTTTGCTATTTTTCAAAAAGTTTGCCGTCCCTGGATTTTGCCGCCCTGGGCTATAGCCTCTATAGCCAACCCCCTAAATCCCCCACTGCCCACATAATGTTAACACTGATTACTGAATAAAAACAGCTATGCAGTAACAATTTTTTAGTGAAATATGTTTTTTAAAATATCTAAAACATGGAACTACAAGGACTTCAAATACTTTTAACTAATTTAAATATCAAAAAACATATTTCAAATACTATAAATTGTTAAGTCTAGTACTTCAAATACCGGGACAGTACTTGAAATACCCGAGAGTATTTGAAATACCAAGCAAAGTAATTCAAATACCAATATTTCTGAAAACCAAATCCCAAATCCAAATACTCGAAGCAAAGTATTTCAAATACCAAGTACCAAATACTAAGAATCAAAAGGATTTGAAGCAAAGTACTTCAAATACTGAAAGTATTTGAAATACTTTTTTCAATTACTTTTATTTGAAGTACTCCAGCTCTGATTTAGGGTTAATGTATGGTTGCCTTATTTGGTAATTTCTAGAGAACAGTATGCACTTTGTTTTTTCGGATGACAGTTTAAATCCTGACGAGTTGGTCCAGGTGACGATGTTGTTTATAGTCAGTTGGATTTGTGATTCCAAAGTTTCGATATTTTTTCCTTTACAGTAAATAACAAAATCATCTGCGTACAAGTTGACTCGAACTGGAAGTGAGGTGTTAATCATAATATCGTTTATTGCAATTAGGAATAAGATAGTGGTTAGCACCTGAAGAATGCCATTTTGTAATTGTTTTTTATTTGAAAGTGCACCATTTATTCTCACTTTGAAAGACTTATTCGATAAAAAGTTTTGAATTAATGCTGATGTAATATTGCCAGTGATGTTCCAGTTCTGAATTGTCGGTATTATCCTGTATCTCCATATTATATCATATGCTTTTTCGATGTCAAAGAAAACTGCTATCAAATTTTGTTTATTAGCAAAGTCTTCGTGTATTTCAAGTTCTAAATGAATGATGTTGTCGTTTGTAGACCATGTTTCCGAAAGCCGCTTTGGCATGTTGTTAGTAGGTTATGTTTCTCTAGGTACCACATTAATCGTCGATTAATAATTCTTTCCAGAATTTTGCACAACGTACACGTCAATGATATAGGCCTATAGGAAGAGACCTTATCTTTGTCATTGTTTGGTTTTAATAATGGAAGAATAGTAGCCTCTGACCACGTTTCAGGAAACTTATGAGAAAGGTATATTTTGTTATATAGCTTCAATAGGAGTTGTCTCACATTATTCGGTAGGTATTTTAGGAAGGCGTATGGGACATTATCAGGGCCAGGACTAGACTCTTTGTCTATGTTTAGGGCATCATCTAGCTCCTCTATGGTGATTGGCGAGTTCAGGGGGTGATTTTCATTGGCTGTATGATGTATCTTGTGACGAGTTTCTGTTGTAAGTTTATATTCAAGGAAAGTTTGGTTGTAATTGGCATCGCTTGATGAATTTGCGTATTCTTATGCAAATGTTTCAGCAATGTCTATGACGGTCGTTATTGCTATATCATTTTGTATTAGACTGGTGACTGTATTTGTGGAATTAAAGCTTTTTATTTTATTTTATTCCAAATTTCTGACGATGGGGTGGTGCTGTTTATCCAGGAGTCTCTTTTGCTTTTCTTGAGGATGTACCTTGTTGTAGCTCTTAATTTTTTAAATTAAATTTTGTTGTTTTCTGGTGTATATTGTCTTTTAAGTTTATTGAAGGCTCGGTTGCTTGCTTTAATAGCGTTGTTACATTCAGAGTTCCACCATGAGACAGAATTGTGGTTTGTAAGTGTTGTGTATTTTTGAATATTCTGGTGTTCTGCATTTTTTATTAATTTAGTAAACTTTTCAGTCATAAAATTTACGTCATCATCAACTTCGATTTTTGGAAGGTTGTCACGGATGTAGTTTGAATATCCAGCCCAATCAGCTGAACTTAAATTCCATTTGTCAGTGAGGTTGTGATTATTTATTCTGTGGATCTTATTGTGTTTGATACTTAAGGGGAGGTGATCGCTACTATATAAATATAAGTGTGGGTTCCATGTTAGATCAAGGGCAATTGATGCATCACAAAGAATTAGCAATGGCGGAAAAGTCTCCCGTATTCGGATTATATCGGGTGCCTTCTCCAGTATTTAATAGGACGAGGTTGTTGTTATCTAAAAGTTTTTCAATGCATTTCCCTCGTTTATCAGTTTTTTTGGAGCCCCATATTATATTATTAGCGTTAAAGTCTCCTAAAATTATTCGGGGGATAGGAATTTGTGAAACTAGTCTATTGAGGTTTTCTGTGATAATCTGTTCATTTGGGGGAAGATTGGGCGATTGATATTTTGTACTGGTAGTATTGTATGCTTACTCCGACTGTTTCGAAGATAATGGTAATGGGAATTTCTTTAGCAGTGATCTCATTTTTTATATATATTGAAACGCCGCCACTTGCACTTTCTCTATTAATTCTATTTTTGTAAAAACATTGATATCCTCTGATCGGTAAATGGTAATTATCTTTGAAGTTGTTTTCCCGAATACGTATTACTTGTGGGGAGTACTTGGATATGATGTATTTGACTTTTTCAAGGTAGGCTATTAGTCCATTAATATTCCATTGTAATATGAATTTTAAGATAAATTTCTTTGCGATGACACTGTCTGTCTGAATCCGAATCATAGCTGAATGGTATATCTACAAGAATTAGTTGTTTACGGATTTTCTTCGTGATTTAATACTTCTGTGTTGAAAGTGTGGGTATATACTGTGTATCATTCTGAGAAGTGCTGGTACATCTTTGGTGTATATGTGGGCTATACTGAGAGGATCTGGAGAACCAAAGGCATCTTCTAAAAAACTGGCCAGTTGCTGAAAGATTAAATTGTAGGGATTTGGTGCTTCCTTTATGTGACTTTCTATTGGTTGCATTTGCTCAGATAAAGAAACATTTTCCATGGAGTTACTTTTTTTAGCTTTTTGTGGTTATTAGGGCGGGCATCTTTGGGTAGAGTAAATGTTGGACTTGGTGTTTATGAGTTACCTTCCAGGTTTAGATCTACGGAACTCAACGTTGGAGAAGAGGGAGGTCTTTTGAATGCGTGCTCCTGGGTTTCCATTTCTTGAGAATTGGATTCATTTGCTTCTTTTGTAGCATCTGTCGTCACTATAACATCGTGTGAAGCTAGATTTATATCAGAGGATTCCATAGGTTGCGTGGAAATCGCTTGGCTATATGGCCAATTCCTTTACAAATGAAACATGTAACTGAGTCAAAGGATATGAATGTTCTGCACGATATTTATTCATATGGTATAATTATTATGGAGCCTGGTAATTCTATATCGTTATTTGGTAAGATGTATATTTGTTGACGGAAACTTAAAATTTGAGCATAATTCTCTCCAGCGATTCCAGCTCGAACGAATGACATGGGAGAAACTGACGTATATCCTAATTTTGAGATCTCATTTTCTAATATATCGTGTGGGATCGAGGGGCAGACATTCGACAAAATCAGTCGTTTCGCAGGTGTTACAAGCCGTCGCACTCCGACATCAAGTTCGTTTATTTCTATCGAGGTTTTTGTGTAATTGTGTCTACATATTCTATTGTTTGATATTCTTGTGGCGAATAGTATGTTTTTAGGCTGTACTATATTACCTACGGCTATAACGTAATCGTTTAACTTAAGAGTATCATTAACGTTGAGAATAATAGCTTGTTCCTTTTTTGGAAAAGAAGGAGTTTTTTTCACCTGTGAGTATTGGCGAGTTTTATTGGTACCCTGTTGATTTATTTCTGATACGCTCCTGTAGTCAGAAGCCATCATATTTTATGGTATTATTCAGTTGTCACGTAAAAAAAGGGGAAATAAAACTAAACATTATCTTGGTGCACTACCTCTACGCCTTACAAGATAAGTTTTTGCAGCCTATCAGAAAAAGATGTTGAAAAGCTAGCTGAGATATATTTTAATTGAGGGAAACTAATTAATGGAATGTTTCAGAATTGTAATTATATGAATGTATTATAAAGGATATTCTCCCACTTACAGCGTGTTGCAACACAGTTTTCGTTTAAACTACAATTCACACTTTGCTTTAATTTTCACTGTTTATTTTGACGGGAACTTTCAGATTTACGGGACACGTATTAATATAACGTCTACACCGCTTCAAAATTCGATGTCAACTCAAAATTAAATTTAGGTTTCTTAAATTAATGTAACTTTTCCTCGAGTTCACTCTTATAGAAAAATGACTTTTCCTTTGCTGTTTATAACGAGGGACTTTATATTAGATATGCTAAGGGGTGCTCTATTAGAATAGTCTAGGTACAAAATGTTGTGAAATTTTGAGTAACTCAAAAATAAGTTGAAAATTGTGATTAACGTAAAAGTGATTAAATATGAAAATTTTGACAATGATTTCAAATTCAAATAAACTTACATTAAATAAATGTTGAAAATCCGAAATCCGTTGTCCGAAAGTTTCTTCTTTGTTGCCGAAAATTGCTTCTTGAAGTCTGACCTTTCACTTCCTTAGAGTTTCGCTTCTTTTTCTGTGAAGTTTTACTTTGCTGTTTTCTGTGAAACTGTTGTTTCCCTGCTTTTCCTGTTGTCTCCGGAACCGAGTTGAAGCCTCTCTTCTTCGTGTCCTGCTTGCCCCCGGAATCGAGAAGAAGTCTTTCTCTTCGTGTCCTGTAACCTCTAGGCGTCAAGGGAGTCTAGTGTCGTTCGCTGCTCTTTCGGGAGTTGATTCCAGGATAAATCTGGTCCGGTCGAAAAGTGACAATTCGCTCCTGACTTTTTCTTCTTTTTCCACCATTTGCTTTGCTTTTGGAGTTTGTTCTCGTGATGAAGTGTTGAATACAAAGCGCTTATTTTTAGATCAGGAATTGCATGATAAATATGCTCTGACCCTGGGGTATTCACAAATTTTCTACTAAAAATAAGGCCGTCACGAATCCTTAAGACTGCGCCAGATAAAATTGTAGTTTAAGTCAAAGGCTTTTTTAAAAAACACCAATAAACTTTTTATTGAACTTTTGATTTTCTACAAGTTTCAAGTTGACAGACTAGATCTGCTCTCAATTTGTAGATAACCTATATTTGTAGGCTTGCTTATCGCAATTGCTGAGTATGCATAATCAGCATTTTATTTAGGTTATCTCCAATACTGAGAATTATAACTCGCGCTAAACTCCAGGTCTCTCCCGAACATATTAATACAGTATCATCTGCATACGATATGATATCACGTCCTAAGTTCTTGTCTAGTAAGTCGTTTACGAAACACAGAAATGGGGTAGAACCTAAGACGGTACCCTGTGGAACTCCAGTTTTCATTATTTTCCTAGTACTAAGAGCATTATCAATATTTATTTGACAGATATTGTTTTACTAAGTTGTAGACTTCTCCCCTAATGCCCATCTTGTTTAATTTTTCCAGTAACTGGCCAGTTACTGGCTATGTGACACCGTATGGAAAGCTTTTTGTAAATAAAAAAAAATAGCTAAAACTTTTTCGTTCTTTTCAAAATTTGTTGTAATAGTGTCAGTTAGTAATTGGAGAGGATCTTCTGTGCTTAAATTTCTTTGGAACCCATACTGATTTTTTGAAATAATTTTGTTTTTCTCTAGATATGAACGAACCCTATAAGGTTCAAGCATTTTTTGAAAATTTGGACGGTCATATGATTTTTATTACCATTTTTGTATATTGGGACGACTATATTTTCTTTGAAGGCTTCAGGTATATCTGCATTTTTGAAGATGAGATTAATAATATATGCTAAAGGTTTGCAAATGTGAATAGATAACAGTTTTAGTGTTTTTGCAGTTATTCCATCTTTCCCAGGAGAGGAGGTATTTTTCAAGGTGCAAATTATATTTTTTATTTCAATTTCGTCAACATCTTCCAAGAATATGGAGTTTCGGGTTTGTGTTGTAATTGATGACCTGATTTGGTGTGTTTTTCGGAATGTCACTAGATATTTTTTCACCGATATCTATAAAAAATTGGTTGAAGGCAGTTGCAATTTCAGCTTTGTTTGTGATTTGTATGTTATCGTCTAGAATTATTTGCTCTATGTTGTCTTTGTAGTTTCTAGTACGATTTGTGACTTCGTTGATACAGTCCCAGACATTTCTGTAATCATTTCCGGCCTCGTAAATTTTTTCTTTATAAAAATTGTTTTTTGTAGTTTTAATTAGTGTCGTTACAATATTTCTATAGTTTTAGTAATAGTTTTTAATATCTGTGTTATGCTTGTTTTTGAGAAAGTTTTGTTTAAGTCTGTCCCGTTTTCTGATAGAGTCTAGAATACCTTGGGTCATCCATGGTTTCAGTTTGGTGTTTTTAGAATTTCTTTCTTCATATAGTTTATTCCAATTTATTAATGTTACATTTCTTAGAAGTTTATTGTCATCTATTTTTTTATGAATTGCTCTTTCTCCGGTTTAAACTGTGAGGTTTCGTTATATTCCATATTCAATATTACTGGATAGTGGTTCGTTATGCTATTTTTTAACACAATGGATGTGGAGTTTATTTTTAGATTTACATTTACCTTTATAAATATCTGATCTATTATTGAAGAGCTATTTTTCATTTCTCTTGTTGGTAGATTTATTTGTAAATGAAAGCCATTTTGTTCCATCATACTAATATAGACCAAGCAGTGACGTCCGATAAATCTCCTATATTTATATTCATGTCTCCGACCAGAATTATTAAGTTATCGTTATTTGTCGATTTGAGCTCTGGTCTCTCTTCTTTCTATCCACACATTTTCCTTCTCTAGTTTTCCTTTTGCTTCTCTGGAAAGTTTGTTCTTTTGTGGGGTTACGTCATCGGCTATGGATATTCCGGTGCCTTTAAGTTTTCCTTTGTTTTGAATTAAACTTTTTTTTTTTGTATTTTCATTTGTGAAGGTAACTAGTATTGCTCTTTTCTCATTCCTTATTTTTCCAACCCTGAGGCAGTTTTCTAGGTTATCAGATCCTAGATTTAAATTCAAATTCGTATTTAATATTTCTAGGGCTTATTCAATTACATTTTCTCCCTTACTTTCTCTCACTCCGTGCAATCTTATTGTCTTTCGTTTCCTGTGCCGTTTCATTATTTCAATGTCTAGCTATAATTTTGTTTATTTCTTGTTTGCCTTCTTTTAGTTTCTTGATTTCCTTCGTCAGTTCCTCTATTTTTTGTTGCATTTTATTGATATGGAGTTTCTCTTGTATGGGTGTTACTAATGTATTGAGAAATATTTCATCTTTCATGAGTTTCGTAATGGTCTCCTGAATTATAACTTGTATATCACTTAACTGCTCGCGGGTGAACATATTAGGTTTAGGTAGATAGCACTGGGTCACTGAAAAAAACCAACAGATTTTAAGACCACTTTTATTGTAGCTGTTTAAAATTATGTCTCTGCTAAGCTATACCTGACACGTCTTACTCGGACGATTGCATGAACTAGAATTTTCATAGATTTTTTTGTTTAGGTTTTTCGAGCTATTTGCACCACACTGTACATATCACCTTATTGAAAAATTGTTTAAACTTTTGAGCACATAATATTCTGTTGGCCAAACTAGAAAAATTTAGGTAAGACTATTTATATTTTCTGCGCAAAATCGATTTCCTTGATTATAGTTGAAATTGCTATGATTTATTGTCGAGCTTGTTGATTTCCACGCACAAACTGTTTTCCACCCTGTATGTATCATGTTGTTATGAAAACTACATTTTATTGAATAATAATAACTTGTTATTAAACTTTCGAACTAGTAAATCATCTCCAGTTGGTAAAACTAGAAAAATTTTAACTAAGAACAAAGCACTACAACAAAAACGCAATCCATTTCCTCGAGTATGGTTGTTTATATTTGATGCACGCGCACTGTTTTTTTTTTTTCGTAGGACTTCCTGTTTGAAACTGTTGGAAATATTGTTTGATGTAGGTACTTAAGTAATGTAGCTCTTAAAACACTGACTTTTAACTCATAATTGTATGTGGTCACATTACATTGAAACTATGAGCTGTAAGTCTCATAAAGGCAGCCCTACCAAACGGCATTTTTTTACTGTTTTAACCTACCTATTTAAGAAGCCTGGCATATGAAAATTTGGAATATTTAAATTACCATCAGACCACATACGGAGGTTATTTTCTGTGAGAACTGAATAATTATAGAAGTCATACCTAGTCTCATTAATTTAACTATATACCGGGTGGAACAAAAATAATATTTATTTTTTTTATCAGGCCCGATGAAATTAATTAGCGGCCATGACTGTTAATTGATGCTATCTAGACAAGTTAATAAAAACCAAGAAGTTTACGGGATGTTATAGTGAGAATGTTGTAGAATATTTAGTGCCGACCTTACACAAAGTCGGGAAGTAAATCAAAAGTTCGAAAATTGTATTAAAAAGAATATTTTAAAGCATAACTAAAAATATTTACGGCATCAGCGCCGAGGACTGTCACAAGAAGACTTAAACACGTTTTCAGAGGCTTGAAGCACAAAATAGTTTTACGTCCAGGACGTAAAAATAAAAGTATATTTTTGGACATGGAAATGAATATATTATATTTTTTCAAAGGTATGCCAAAAGTTGACACTGACATGAAAAGAAAGTATATTAAACTTTTAAATATTTTTAATTTTTATCGTTTCATGAAACATGGTGAAATTGGAGACATAGTAATTGTGGATATAACTCAAATGAATGGCAATAAAATTTAGACGAGGCGACATACTGAAAGGCGTGACCGAAAAATGTCGCAAAGGCGCGGGGCGTCTATATGCAATGGGCTCATTTAGTGATATTTAATTTACAACTAATTTTGCATTTTCTGTAAGTATTTAAGCCTTTAAATATATAGTGAAAAAATTAGGCCGCTAGCGTTAATATTAAGTGTAATATTTGATTTCCAATTCGTAACATATTTGAAACACCCAATAGCGTGCGGATGATGTCACGGCACCCGCTCGACTGGCTTTATGAGCGGCGTTGCCAGTGTCAGTACATTTGTACTGAAATCAATACTTTTAGAGCACAATCAGTACGTCAGTGCTGCTTTCATTGTATGTACCGCTATATGTGTTTGTATGGCATCCTATTTACTTATTTTTCAACTTTGACGACAAATTTTAAAATAATTTATCATGATGAAATGAAATACGGCATGATCAAAGGAACACCATGTTTTTGTACGCAAGTTAGTTCCGGATTTTCCATCACTTTCGAAAATTCTGTTTCTCTGTATCTCGCTTGAATAAAGTGTTATCTTTGCATTTAAAAAATGTCTAATGGATCCATGTCAATAGAGACCAACCTGGGTTATCCGCAAGGAAGTTAAGTATTTACAGTCTATAAGATTTGTAAAAATGTTTGTGGTCCTTGAAAAGTTATAGAGCACTGAGGGACATTTAAAAATTCAATACTTATTGCATACACTAATAAAAATTTAACATGTAATTACAGGACACTGAAAGTATTTCGCATAGAATATACACTATGCTCTTTTTGTAATAACAGTTCAAGTGAATATTGCGAACATAGGAACATATTTTTTATACGCAAAACAAATAAAAACTATCTGAGTGGCGAAGTATTTTTTTATATTCATTAAAATTCCTAGATATCGTATAAAAGATTTAATTAACATCTGTACTTTTTCATAAGATCATTACTTTTTTCGTTTCGATACCAGTAGGTACGTTAATTTTTTATCCACTGGCAACGCTGTTTATGAGTTATTCGGTCTGTTGTTCTTGCCATATGAAACTATGTGGGTGCAGGCTAGCGGTAGACCCACAGACGGTCGACCGCTGGCTGAAGTGCGGGTGGCTTGACGTCACACTGCGTTTTCGCGCGCTCTATTTTCATTATTTATTTTGAGGGAGTAGTTGAAAAAAAAATCTAATATTTTGCACATTTACTTTCGAAATATGAATGAAAAGAATATGCTAAATGAGCCCATTATTAGACTAAAAATAGCAAAAATGATCAAGGCCGGTTTCTCAAATAAAACAAATTTGGATTCATTCAGCGACTTGTTACTGGGGCAAGAGCGTTGGAGAATCCGTAGAAAGCGACAGTAGCAAAACCAAATACTAATCTTTAAAGACGTCAAAATTATAGAGAAAACCGTCTTGTACATAAGCGGGTTCAAGGGATCATTTTCAAAAAGGTCACTAGAAAGCGAGGTCATGTTGCACATATATTGAACCTATATGGGGGCCGGTAAGTCGCCGTAAAGGAGACACGAAAGTCAATAACCTGTATATTTAATTAAGTTTCTGTGAATGATAAAATACTCTCGGAACCATAAAGCTAACCACAAGCGTCATTAAATTTTAGTAAAATATTTTTATATTAATTCCGTCAGTCCCAAGACCAAAGTGCCTTCTTACACTTTTAAGGAAGTTGTGTGAATCTTTTATGCCAAATCGATTGCTATTGCACGCGCTCTAGATGAGGAGGTTGTCCTTGCCCTGTTTGGAAAGGTGATTTTTTAAAATTTTTTAATTTTTTTAGATAGGATATTGCATAATAACTGCATTAATTTTGAATCAAATTAATATATGGTATTATTTGAACTGTTGCATTTTACTGATTGAATGATTAACTTTAAGTCTATTCCTCGAGGGCTTTTCTGTGTGAAGTCGGCACTAAATATCGGGAGCCTCCTGGCACCGCAAGTGTGAAAATTCAGAACAACGTTCGGATCGCGAAAGCTCGAGAGTGACATTTTATAAAAGTGATTTAGAGATCTATAGGTAAGGATCCATTACAGTGTTAAAAATATAAGTATCGAAGGAGAAGCCAATCTTGGAGAGAAGGCTGTTAGCAATCCACGGTAAGTACAGCTTTTACCTTTCTCGACTATCAATCATCTCATAAATTTATAGAACTTATCTGGGAGTGGTACAACACATACAATCAAGAGAAAACGCGACTGGCGCCCTTAATGAACAAATTTGTGCCGCGTCCATCAAACGCTGTGTACTAGGTTTTTCTACGAGAACAGTAGTTTCAATTGGTTCCCACGTATATCAATATATGAATTGATTTCTGTACATTGCTGGATGCCTGCGAACCTGCCGGACGATGTCTAAACATTGAATTAATTAAAATTAATTACCAGTTAAAGGTTATTCGCCTTCGATCACAAATGACTACAAATGACCACAAATGAGCTCATTGTCTCTCATTAGGTATCAGCTTCTGTCGCTAAGTAAGTATCTCACCTGTCCAGCGGCTTACTTTTATCTAATTTTTGTTTGGGCTTTAGGTTTTGAAATGCCTACGGTGCACAAAATGTTCGCTGGCTCAAGTATCCTAATACTTACTTGGATATTTCCATCTCCTTCCACGATACCACAAAATTATATTTTACGAAACATTCAACAAGGGAATTCCAAGAAAATATAGGTTTATTAAAATATTCAATTGATTTAACTAATTTAAGAGATTTATAAAAAATTAAATTGTAAAAACTATTTCAGCTTAATTTTTTTAAGTTGGTATGAACTTAGTTTGTATTCCAATTTATTTCCACGATATGCTAATGGATTTTCAGAATTTCTTTCCTTCATATCTTCTCTCAATTCACTGGCACTAAGTTGATCCATAGGTTTGCCTTTACCGTAAAATATATCTTCCCTATATACCCGATCCTTTCTTCTGTATGTCCCATGAATCTAGAATAAGATTAGTGAAATCAATAAGACGAAAAATCCAAATTTTAGTAGGAATAAATTTAACAAAAAATAATATGAAGAATAAACCATAGATATTTTAGTAGCAGTTGATACACTGCATATCTGTAAGCCACTTTTTTAAAATTTATTTAACGTTGATCTATTTCCGCTACCAAGGCCTACCACCAACGCCAGGAGACGAGTCCCAACTCGGAATTTTGCCGAACCTCTTCTCTGTCAAAGAGTAGGAAACCTTTACTAGCCTAATATTTAATAGAAAAGGGACCGACTGCTTTACATTCACTCCGAAGGATGGTATATCCACTACGTAATCCTCGTCTCAAATTATATAGCTTCTAGGTATACACTAATATACAAGCCCCTAGAAGGTGGGACGAGATTGTCGTGTTTCCCTAGATGAGTCACTCAAACAAGTACTAACTGAGAGTAACGTTGCTTGAATGTAAGTATTGAAATATAAGAAGAAGAAAGCATATTTATTCAATACTAGCTGATGCCCGCGACTTCGTTCGCGTGGAAAACTTCTTGCACGTGGAATTAAGGACATTAACATACTAACTTATGCGTATAAAGAAGACTACATACTCACTGAGTACTCCTGTAGTACTCAGGAAGTACACTTGAGGGAACCTACTGCGAATCCTTGGTACCCGGAGAAACCCACTGCACATTCATTGCACTCAAGAAAAACTTCTGCACATCCATAGTACTCGGGGAAACCCACTGCGTATCCATTGTACTCGAGAAAACCCACTGTGCATCCATAGTACTCAGGAAAACCTACTGCGCATCCACTGTACTCGAGGAAACCCACTACGCATCCACGGTGCTCGGGGGAACCTACTGTGCATCCATTGTATTCGAGGAAACCCACTGCGCATCTATAGTACTCATGGAAACCCACTGCACATCCATTGCATTCAAGGACACCCACTGCGCATCCATTGTACTCGAGGAAACCCACTTCGCATTCATAGTACTCGGAGAAACCCACTGCGCATTCATAGTATAATGGGAAACCCACTGCGCATCGCAATTTGATAACAATTCGTTATTCTATTTTTGTGTTAGAGCGAGTTAAAAACGAAAAAATAATTATTTTTATCGACAATAAAGCACATGGGCGGGTACGTGTCAAATTTCATGCTTAGAAACATTCCTCTCCCTGTTCACCTGTACAGGGGGTCTCTTTTTGAAAACCGTCGAATACATGTCTCCTTATTTCCTCAGAAGAGCCCATCGCTGGAATATCGCGTTTCTGACTTACGCGATTTCAGAGATACGGGTACCCTTTAGACCAACTACCACCGTTTTCACCCCTTCAAAAAGTGAAAATCGAAATGTCATCTCACTTGTGCCTCATAGATCTCAATAAAGAGTATTTTTGACAAATTTCAAGCTTCTAGATCTAACCGTTTTCGAAAACCTCTCCTTCCCCTTTCACCTTTTCGGGGGTCTCTTTTTGAAAACCGTCGAATACGTCTCTCCTTATTTCCTCAGAAGAGCCAGTCGCTGGAATATCACGTTTCTGACTTAGATTTCAGAAATACGGATACCCTTTGGACCGTCTACCACCCCCGCTTTCACTCCTTCGAAAAGTCAAAATCGAAATGTCGCCTTACATGTTTCTAATGGATTCCAATAAAGAGTATTTCTGCCAAATTTCACGCTTCTAGGTCTAACCGTTTCCGAAAAACTTAAAAACCTCCCCCTCCCCGTTCACCCTCGCGGGATCTCTTTTTGAAAACCGTCGAATACGTGTCTTCTTATTTTCTCAGAAAAGTCCATCGCTCGAATAATCACGTTTAAGATTTACGCGATTAAAAAAATACGGGTGCGCTTTAAACCATCTACCAAAGTGAAAATCGAAATTTCGTCTCATACGTATCTAACAGATTTCAACAAAAAATATTTCTGCCAAATTTCACGCTTCTAGATCTATCTAACCGTTTCCGAAAAAGCCTAAATTTTCAACTCCCGTTTTCACCCCCTTGGGGATCGAATTTCGAAAAATCCCTTCTTAAGGGTTGCCTACGCCATTCGAGAAACCTCCATGCAAAATTTGAAGTTTTTAGACACAGCGCTTTTTTCCTGTGCGTTGATAGATCAGTGAGTCAGTCAGTATTCTTTTATATATATATATATATATGTGTCCCCGGATGGAGTTGACAAGAGGAAAAATATTTCTATTATTGATTTTACGACGAAAAATCATTCTTTATAAAAAATTCTGCTTGTCGAAAAAATGAATTTACCATATATAAATCTATAGATCAGATGTACCGGGTGTTAATAAATTAAGAAAACATCAAAATATCTCAAGAGAGAAGTACCTTTATTTATTATTTTGCACAAAATGTTTATAAAACAAAGTTGTTTATAATCCAAAGTAAAGCCTAAATACAAATTATGAAGTCTAAATTTTGACTTTTATGTTTTTACTGTGTTTATCTTTTCACGTTGAATTTATTAATATGAATAAGAATTCAAATTAAGAAACAGAGTGTGCTGTCTATAATATTGAACTGACAAACGTCATTGTGACATTGTGTAGAATATTACTACTATCTTACATCTGCATTTATTAGTGTTCTGTTGATTATTTAAAAAATGTTTACCAAACAAGAAATAATTTATTTGATCAAATGTTATTGGAGACGTCTCTTATCGATATGCAATTAACCTTTTCCACCAAAAGTTCCCTAACACAGCGGTATCGCGCCAGTCATTGCGCAAACTTGTAAAAAAAATTCAATGAAACAGGATCTGTATTGGATGTCAAAAAACCCAAGCAAAAGTACAATGAAGACGATACGGCAACACTTTTGGCAATAAATTCAGTAATAGAAAGCCCGAAATTATCTTTACGGAAACGCTCACAAAGACTGGAAGTAAGTAAAAGTAATTTACAGAGAATTTATATGGAAAACAAAGTTCGACCGTTTAAGCCAAGGTTCAGACATACACTTGAAAATGGAGATGAAGAGAAGCGATTGGATTTTTGTTTATGGGTCGGTGAGAATTACCTCGTAGATAGAAGTTTTCACAGAATGTGTTTTTTTACTGACGAAGCAAAATTTTGTACCAACGTTTCATCACAAAACAGTCGTTATTGGGCTTTTGAAAATCCAAACAATGTTAATCACAAACGAAGTCAACGTTATAAAAAAGTGAATGTATGGTGTGGGATTTTTTATAATCGAATAGTTGGTCCATATTTCTTAGAAGAAAATTTAAATCAGCATGTTTATTTGGACCTTTTGGAAAACTTTGTATTGCCATTTATAAACACTCTGCAACCGGAAGTAAGGCGTAACATTTTTTGGCAGCAAGACGGTTGCCCAGCTCATTCCTCAGTTTTGGTAAGGCAGTGGTTGACAGATCATTTCGGAGCCAGATGGATGGGAAAATATGCTCCAATTAATTTTTCTGCAAGATCAACAGACCTTACAAAAATGGATTTTTTTCTGTGGGGTGTTTTAAAAAAGAAAGTTTATACAGATGACCTGCCGCATGATCGAGAAACACTAAAAGCACGAATAGAAGACGCGGTGAATGAAGTGAATGTACCCTCAACCATTCGTAAGGTCTGTGGTGAATTTATTAAAAGGATGGAGAAATGTGTTGAGGTTGGAGGAGGCTATGTAGAATAAATTGTTTTTCCACAATCGTTGAAGTTAATGTTATGTTAATGTTTTGAAAAAAAAAATGTAAGTTGACATATACAGTGTGTCTCACTTTTCATCACTACACCCCAATATCTCGGCCATTTGTTGATCGATTTAGATCAAATTTGGTATACTTCTTTTGCTTCAGATTGTGATTAAACAGTTATTTAAAAAATTTTTTTTCGAAACTAATACGCCTATGATAAAAAAAAATGGCAAAAATTAGGAATTTATATTAGCGATTGAGAATCTTGTTCGGAATGACCTAAAACCCCTGTATACCAAATTTCGTTAAAAAATATTCATTCCCCTACAAAAAAATCATATCTAAGATTTCAATAATAATCACCCTACTATTCGAGTTATTTATTGTCGGATATTTATATAACTTGGTAGTGGTGTAATAATGACGCTAATTAAGCATTAGAACACATTTTTTTATCCAAAACACTATTATGAAATGAATATTTGAAAAATGGTGGCTTTTTTAAAATACTTAGAACTCGGCATAACAATATCTTTGTTAACATGGAGTGCTTTGGAATGGATTTGACAATTCTTATTATTTCAATTTTATCAGCAATAATTAATTGTTGTGCAGCCATGTTTAAGTTTAATTTGACATTCGATGCAATTGTCAAATCTATTCCAAAGCACTTCGTGTTAACAAAGATATTGGTATGCTGAGTTCTAAGTATTTTAAAAAATAGCTACAATTTTTCAAATATTCATTTCATAATAGTGTTTTGGATAAAAAATGTGCCCTAATGCTTAGTTAGCGTCTTTATTACACTACTGCCAAGTTATGTAAATATCTGACAATAAATAACTCGAATAGTAGGGTGATTATTATTGAAACCTTGGATATGATTTTTTTTTAAAGGAATGAATATTTTTTAACGAAATTTGATATACAGGGGTTTTAGGTCATGCCGAACAAGATTCTGTAAAAACAAAAACCCTATCTCAATCGCTAATATAAATTCCCAATTTTTGTCAATTTCTTTTGATCATAGTAGGCGTATTTAGTTTCGAAAAAAAAATTTAAATAACTTTTAATCACAATCTGAAGCAAAAGAAGTATACCAAATTTGATCTAAATCGATCAACAAATGGCCGAGATGTTGGGGTGTAGTGGTGAAAAGTGAGACACACTGTATATAAAAGTCAAAATTTAGACTTCACAATTTGTTGTGGCTTTAAGTAGACTGTAATTTGGTGCTAATTTAATAATAATTGAGTCCTACCTTTTTGCTGCCTTTTTATCGCTTCTGTTGCTCCACCCCTAGGAAGGAAAAGGAAAGAATGCATGGATTAAGGAAGGGGCACCTCAAGCACAAAATTTGCACTAACTCAAAATTATTATAATATTTAAAATACTATTCGACACTAGTTATTAAAATTTTAATTAATTGGAAACCGGTATATCAATCTAAGGCAACTTCACTTTTTCTACAGCGTGAAACAACATTCTGGCTCAACACGTGGTTTTCTTACAACTCAAATTCTAACTAGAGGCCGATACTCGCTCTTTGGATTATCGTAACAGCAAGCGGCAACACAAAATACAAATTTTTGAAATATTCGAAACGGCCTAAACATCCTGGCGGGCCGGGTTGAAAGGTAATTCAACAGAACAAACAAAAGAAAACAAAAATGATCATTTTAGCCTGATAATATATCTTACGATTAAAGTAACATAACCAATTTTATAACTATAACTATTACTAACTAATGGATACATTTCTATATTTAAACAGTTATTGGTTGGGAAGTGGACAGGTATTCCAAATGCCAACGCTTCCAATAATGTTGAACCATAGAATCTAACAATTTGTATCTATGAGGTTCGTCAGATAAATCCTCTGCTGGGAATGAATTTAAAGGAGACTCATACAAAAAATGTGCGGGGGTTAATGCAACTGGGTCGTTAGGATTGTTTCCAACGCAACATAATGGTCTTGAATTCAGTAAGGCCTCGATTAGTGTAAGTACCGTACTGAATTCTTCATATGTTAGTACTTGACTTCCAATAACCTTAAAGAGATGAGACTTAACACTTTTTATATTGGATTTCCAAATCCCGCCAAAATGGGGGGGTTGAAGGGGGGTTGAACTTCCAGTTAATCTTGTGAATATTTAGCTCACGCTAAAAAGCGTCTTTATACTCGAGGGATTGCGTGAGTTGATAGATATCGCTTAATTTTGAACGTGCGCCTACAAAATAATAGGCCGGGAGCCCGCGTATAAAATGGCTGACTATCCGGCGAACTTTGAAAATATGAAACATGGATTGTTATTATATAAGTTAGCAATGAATGGACCGTCAGCTGGTCGGGTAGCGGTGGGGGTGGCTGTCAAAGGGTTGAAAACACGTAAAAAAAATTGAGAAAAAAACTATCCGGCGAACGCTGAAACTTATATGAGGGGAAGATTACGTTGTATAATGAAAGTAGATTATAGTCAGCTGGACTGGGGGCGGTGGATTTACCGTCAGCTGATCGATCAAACAGGTCCAAAAACACGAAAAATTTAAATTATTCGGCGAACTTTAAAATTTGGGTATAAGATAATATTTACACTGAGATTCACGAAAAACATAGTCAGCTGCAAGTACTTATGTGGGTGGAAAAGTCGTCAGCTGGTACAGAACAGTGCTGAGTGTTGATCACCTGCGAGGCAGCGCCCATCACCTTTCTTGCATCAGCTGACGACTTTTCCACCCACATACTTGCAGCTGACTGTGTTTATCGATAATCTTAGCATGAATATTATCATATACCCGAATTTCAAAGTTCGCCATAAAGATTTAATTAGTAATATCGATATCGATAACTTAATGTTAGAAAACGTGCGTGCGGCATTCCCGAGTTTTTTTTTTTAATTTGATTAAATATTCAATTTATTATTAATATACATTATTTTATGAGAATACAAATTAATACATTCGTACATTTCAAAATTATACAGGATGATCTGCTCAGAAAATTTATTTAGTTTAGTGAAAATAAAAATAAATTTATTCGACTTCCGATAACAGACTTCCTTATTCTCATTTTCATCCAACTCATCACTCTCTTGATGCTCAGTGGGTGAAAGATCATTTTTCTCTTTGTCACTCGCATCTAAAAAAAATAATTATTTATAAAAAATTGATTAAGATTATAATAGGATGAAAAGTGAAAAGCACAAATGATATAATACCTTCAGTATTTTCGGCATCTTGGATAATCATTTCCACTTATGAAGGTAATTGATCTCCATCAAACCACTTGCAAGTTAAATTTGTCTTCCTCAAACTGTCACCCATAACCAAGGGATCTAATGTAGATGGCACTTGTTTGTGTGCGTTGTTCCAAATCGTATACATACATACACAGTTCTTAAAACGTTCTGTACAAGTTCCGATTTCGACGAAGGCGAGAGAGATGCATTAAAATTTTTGTGTGGTAACCGAAATTCGTTATCATTTTCGCTAAATTTATACACCTTAGTGAAGGTAGCTACACGAGCATCATTGACGTTTTTTATAGCTTTAAACCCATACATCGTGCAAATAAACTTCTCTATTATGTTAACGACATTATTTAGGTTCTCCTCTGGTAAATTATTCAAACTTTTAGATGCTTCAATAACTTCTTTTAGAAGCTCTAATAAAGTTTCTTTCAATGTATTGGGCAAGTGATGAGATGGCCCCGTTCGTAGGTAATAAAACCCTATACCTAAATAGTGAAAACTGCTATAGTTATTGAGTTCGAAACGGCTATATTCAATCTAGTATCACCTAAGATGCCTTGGAAAGCTTATCGTGGAGGCGGACACTAAAATGATTTTTCACGTATAAATGAGAGCACCAGTGTGGTCATAACTTCAGATACTGACATTCCTGTCATCATGCTGGGAACCATGAAAAATGTACATAATAATGTGAAAATTTGGATAAAAATGGAAATAAAGAAACGTAGGAAATAAAGAACGATTTTTATATCTAAACGATTTGTATTCAGCACTTGGCAACGACTTGTGTAACGCATTTCCCGCTTTCCACGGTTTCGCGAGATGTGGTTATAATCCCGTGTTTTTCAAGAAAGGAAAAAGAAGCCTTTTACTATATTAAGAAAAGATCAAGAGTTAATTGAAGCATTTAAAAGTTTGAATAATTTACCAGAGGAGAACCTGAATAATGTCGTTAACATAATAGAGAAGTTTATTTGCACGATGTAAGGGTTTAAAGCTATAAAAAACGTCAATGATGTTCGTATAGCTACCTTCACTAAGGTGTATAAATTTAGCGAAAATGATAACGAATTTCGGTTACCACACAAAAATTTTAATGTATCTCGCCTTCGTCGAAATCGGAACTTGTACAGCACGTTTTAAGAACTGTGTATATATGTATACGATTTGGAACAACGCACACAAACAAGTGCCATCTACATTAGATCCCTTGGTTACAGCTTGAGGAAAACAAATTTAACTTTCAAGTGGTTTGATGGAGATCAATTACCTCCATAAGTGATTATCCGAGATGCCGAAAATACTGAAGGTATTATATCATTTTTTGTGCTTTTCACTTTTCATGCTATTATAATCTTAATGAATTTTTTATAAATAATTATTTTTTTTTAGATGCGAGTGACAAAGAGAAAAATGATCTTTTCACCCACTGAGCACCAAGAAAGAGAGTGATGAGTTGGATGAAAATAAGAATGAGGAAAATCTCTTATCGGAAGCCGAATAAATTTATTTTTATGTTCACTAAACTAAATAAATTTTCTGAGCAGATCATCCTGTATAATTTTGAAATGTACGAATGTATTAATTTGTATTCTCATAAAATAATGTATATTAATAATAAAGTGAATATTTATTCAAATTTAAAAAAGAAACTCGAGAGTGCCGCACGCACGTTTTCTAACATTAATTTATCAATATTGATATTACTAATTAAATCTTTATGGCGAACTTTGAAATTCGGGTATATGATAATTTTCATACTAAGATTAACGATAAACACAGTCAGCTGTAAGTATGTGGGTGGAAAAGTCGTCAGCTGATACAAGAAAGGTGATGGGCGCTGCCTCGCAGGTGATCAACACTCAACACTGTTCTGTACTAGCTGACGACTTTTCCACCCACATACTTGCAGCTGACTATGTTTTTCATGAATTTTAGTGTAAATATTATCTTATACCCAAATTTTAAAGTTCGCCGAATAATTTAAATTTTTCGTGTTTTTGGACTTGTTTGATCGATCAGCTGACGGTAAATCCACCGCCCCCCGTCCAGCTGACTATATTTTACTTTCATTATACAACATAATCTTCCCCTCATATAAGTTTCAGCATTCGCCGGATAGTTTTTTTCCTCAATTTTTTTACGTGTTTTCAACTCTTTGACAGCCACCCCCACCGCTACCCAACCAGCTGACGGTCCATTCATTGCTAACTTATATGAGAACAATTTTTCATATTTTCAAAGTTCGCCGGATAGTCAGTCATTTTATACGCGGGCTCCCGGCCTATTAGTGCAGCAATTCGAGGATAAAGTGGCGCAATTACCACGACGAGATAGAAAACGCTTAAAAGCAGCTAGGAAGAAATTGCTAGATATATCTGAAGCTAGTTCCAAGTGAATCGTTTTTGTCGCTAGGCAAATAAATAAACAAACATAAGCCTTTTGGCTTTTTGCACCTCTACGTCGACCTATATGGAAAGCTCCCGTAAAATCAACTCCGGTTGACACAAAGGCTTTAGCTTGGTTTACTCTCTCAAATGGTAAGTCTGCCATTATAGGGTGACGAGGTTTTGGATTTAATTTGAAACAATGACTACATTTCCAGACGCGTTGATAAATAATGTTTCGACTAGAGAGAATCCAGTAATTTTGACGCAATAACGATTGTAATAAGTGCGCACCTGTATGGCAGTATTTTCTATGGTTGTAGTCTATAAGCAGATTCACAAACGGGTCGGATTTTGGTAACAAAATCGGATGTTTTTGGTTAAAACTAATTGTGGAGTTCGACAGTCTTCCACCTACTCTAATAATTCCATCACTAATAAATGGATTCAGGCGGCGTAAATTAGATCGTAAAATTTTATTTTCCGAAATAGTTTGATATTCTACGTGGAAATGACGCTGCTGTACAGCGCGAATTAATGCTAATTCGGCCTTGTTTAAATCAGATTTCAATATTTTGTTATGGTAGGGTAAAATTTTAACAAATCTTAAAACGTAAACAGTGGCGTAAGTAATTTTTACCAGAGCGAGAAATATTCTATCAAGGAATACAAGGGGGAATTTATTTCTCTGGAAATAACATGTACCAGCATTTCATCTGTTGCATGTTCAACGCCACTTTCCTTGAAGGACTTGATTGGCCACTCCGTAATAGCCATGAGCGACCAGAGAACCAGGAGGGATGTTTGTTTAGGGCACAAGGCCTCTAGAAGCACAGTCCGAAACATTCTGCTTACCAGGTATAAAATACCAATGGGGTAATGGTAAGTAGTCTTGAATTTTTGAAACTCTATGGGAAATAAATGACTTCCATTTATTAGGGGATGAGTGTATCCAATTTAGTGTAATCATAGAATCAGAGAGGGCAAAAATTTCACAGATATCTTGTCTAGGAGAATAAGTATCTTTAACATGTGCTATAAGTTTGGCTAATAATACCGCAGCACAAAGTTCTAAGCGAGGAAGGGTAACATGACGTAGGGGTAACTTTGGACTGAGCGTACAGGAAAGTAACATTTATTTGACCAGAAGAGTCTACTCTTCTAGTATAAATTACTGAAGCATATGCAGATGGACTAACATCGGCAAAACCCACAATAATCAAGGAAGTATTTTCGAAAACCAATACGTGACGAGGAATTTCTAAACTATATAAGGGATCCAACTCATTTTGAAATTTGAGCCACAATGTTTGTATTTCACTAGAAGCGGGTTGGTCCCATTATAAATGTAACTCCCAAGTCCGCTTAATCAATAACTTTACGAACAAGGTGACTAGGGATAAAAAACCTAAAGGGTCAAAGGTGCGAGCTACCAAAGATAACATATTCCGCTTGGTACATGGTGATACATCGAGATTAAGCTTGAAGCTGAATTTATCAGTAGAGGGATTCCACTGTAAACCGAGAACTTTCAGGTGACCTTTGTCAAATTCAACAGATTGGGTTTATTTTAAACAATCAGGAATTTTTTCCAGTAGGTTGGGACAATTTGACATCCATTTAACCATTTGAAATCCGCCAGATTGGAATAAATTAACTAACTGGAAATGAACTTCAAATACCTTTTGTGTACTAGGTAAACTACAAATTAAATCATCCATATACATATCTTGATCGATATATACAATGGCTTGGGGATATAGTTTCGATTCATCAACAGCCAATTGTTTCACAGTACGGAGGCTTAAAAACGGAGAAGACTTAACACCGAAAGTGACGGTATTCAATTCGAAAGTGGAAATGGATTCGTCTATATTAAATCGTCACAATATTCTTTGCTAAGGTCTATGGGCTTTTAGTAATATTAATTTGTCTATACATTTGTCTAACATCAGATATCATGGCAATGGCATGCAAGCGAAAATTTAATAAAACGGTAAATACATTATTTTGTAATTTAGGCCCGGTATATAAAATATCGTTTAATGAAATTCCATTTTCCGTTTTCATACTGGCGTCAAAAACAATACGGCATGGAGTAGAAACACTATCCGGTTTAAATATACAGTGGTGGGGAATGTAATAAGACGGAATGTCAAGTTGTTCTTTTGGAACTATAGACATATGTCCCTGATCCAAATACTCTTGGAGTATGGAGCTATACATTTTGCGAAGAATGGGAGATTTATCTAACCGTTTTTCCAAATATAGCAGTTTTTCTGCAAAAAAATACAAATTACCTAATTTGGAGGGGTCATCTTTAAAATGTAACGCCACTGAATACCGGCCATAGGGATCTCTACCGACCGTTTCAACAAATAAATTTTCACAAAGGGCATCCTCACTAGTAGGAACGGGTGGGGTGTAATTTTTAAGTTCCCACATTTTTTCTACAAGAGAATCTAAACTTAAAAAGGTACAATAGGTTTTATTAAAAAAATTACTTTCCTTAGGAGGCGCCGAACCTAACACTATAAATCCGAGCGCGGTTTGGATGGCAGTGGGAATACCGGGTAATCCAGTCACGCGTTGAGAACTCACTATTTCGGCAAATATAGACGCTCCTAAAATTCCGTCTATTTTGTTATTTTTTTTTGTTAAATTCGTTCGGCCGATTATCGGTTTTTGCGCTCCCCCTATACCAATGATATTCGATGTTAATTTCGAATAACAAAAACCTAATTTTTTGCAACAATCAAGAGCTAATAGATTGGACATTGAACCACTATCAATTAAGAACCTAACGTTTTGTTCTCGATTCCATTTACCCACAATTTTTACCAGGGCTGTACTTAACAATATAACTTGTTTATTAATTCCGGCTGGAGCTCCGGCAGCATTAATTTTAGTACATAAGCTAAGACTATTTTCGTTTACTGGGTTATTATTTTCTCGACTCGTACTAGGAGTTGCTATAACAGTGGAATTTGGGGAAATATTATTTCGATTATCATTATCACATAGCTCACCTCTATGCAATACAGTGTGATGTTTTGCCTTACATATTTGACAGCTAAATTTAGACGGACACAAAGCTGCTTTGACGAGAAGCAATTAAGACATATACCTTTCTCTTTCACTAATTTAAATTTTTGTTCGCGGGAACTATCCTTAAAATGTTTGCAATCTTTTAACAAATGGACGCCTCTATTGCAAAAAATATAATTTTTTCCCTCGGTTCTGCTCATATTAGACACAAAAGTTTTGGTAGTTTTAGGATTATTATGACTAAAATTATGATTCCACGGATTTGTACGAGATTTTTCACTTTTCACTATGATTTTACTTTGCTGACGAACAAATTTAATTAATTCATCATAGGTCGGTAATTCTGGGCTAGCACAAACTAATTCAAAGGCGTTCAAGGTTTCCTGTGTAAGTCAAAATATAATCACCTAAATTTTTCAAATCTAAACGTTTCAAAGCAACAATATTAGTATGAAATTTTTCCAGAAATACTTGTAGATTACTAGGGTTGTTATTAGGAACAGTTTTAAAATTTAACACTCGATCTAAATATATACTAGATAAAAATACCTTATCATGATACGTTTCTTCTAACAATTTCCAAATGATCTTCTTAATTATCGGGGATAGCTGCGACTGCATTACAAGTTTTCAAGGCTTTGTCAGTTAAGCTACCTAATACATATTGTAACTTTTCGGCTTTAGAAAATTCTGGTTTTATATGAACTAACTGTTTAAAATTTTCGTGAAATAATGTCCATAGTGTCAAGTCACTACCATCAAATTTGATTAATTCAATTTTTGGCATATGACTCCCATCAACATTATTACCGGACGCGGCATTATTTATATTCCCCAGTAATTGGTCGGCCATATATTTAATATGTTCACACATATCTTCAAAGGCCTCTATAATTCTATAATTCGGAGGTTCTTCAGGATAATTTCCTGTTTCACGATAATTATTTGTTGAATGACCTCTTGATAATCTAACTGTGTCTTGGCTAGTGTACCATAACGAATTTTAAAATTCTCTAATTTGGCATAATTTTCCCTATTTTGCTTCAATTCTTTACCAGCTTCATAACAACGCTGAATACGTATAAAAAGATTTTCTTGTTTTGCTATTAATCTATTTAACTTAAATTCAGCTTGAGTGGCAGGCATTTTTTTTACAATATTAAATACTTATGGCAAGGAAATAATAGATTAATAAAATACGAATTTATCGGAGAGTTAAACAAGCGAAATAGTTGAGTTTAAAATCGGTAACTAAACTACAGCGGTAAGATCGGATGGATGGTGAGACTCGGTATTAACGTTTACTAAATAAAGATAAATAATATAGAAACTAAAATTTATTCAATCTAGAATACCAAAATATAAGTTTCAACCTTATTGAAACCGACTATATCTACTATAACATCACAAAAAGAGCGGAGGCATGTATTCCTGATTTACTGTAAAAACTGTCAACCGACCAAAAGGTGTCAAATATTTAGTTGCCATGACGACCAATCATTTTGCTGCCCAGGCAGCAAAGTGCCTAAGCAGGAAAAATGACACTTTGCTCATTGGCATTATTAGTCAGCAAAATTAGTATTTTGCCGTCAACTGACGAAAAAATTACTTTATCGACTGAGGGCGATATGAAGTTGTACTTAACGCCCAATCGTATATAAAGTATATAAACAGCCAATAAATTTTGATTTGGTTTCGGTTTAGGTTTGGGTGCGGTCAGATTGTAGGACGAGATAGGAAGTGAGGTGAAGTGGTGAGTTCAGATTAGATGAGATGTGATGTGACGTGCCGTGATGTGAGGTGATGTAATGATCGATTCGATTTGATTTGACTCGACTCAACTCGACGCGATGATAAAATCTTCAGGTCTAAAGACTCTTTTGTAGTAACTTTTATTAAGAAAGGACCCCGCTGTTTTCTAATGTAAATTGAATGTCGGTGCAATTGGCTGAATTTGTGATATGTTGTAGACTTTGACTTTTTGATCAAAACTCGGATCAAAAGCTGCTATAGGCCCTGTAACGCCTCCTGTGTGGATTGTTATAACTAAAGTCAAATTCAATAAAAATCGGTCGCAAATCATAGCGTTTTCCTGTAAGCTTGTACGAATAATGGAGGTAATTGTCTCCTAGAGGTCGTCAAAAAGAGTTCATTAAAAATCCACGCGGCACTGCAGTAAAGTCTCCCTGCATACGTGAGCCGACTCCTCCCATCTTTTGATTTGGGGTTTTCAGGTATCAAGTTTTTCAAGGCATCTCGTGAATTTCTACATTTATGTTCAATTTCCTAATTGGAATGGAGTTGTAAGTAGATAAATTTCTATTTAACTTTCAGGGCTAATTGCGGTGTTATATTGTTTTAGGGTTTCCGATTGAATAATTTACATTTACATTTATATTAAAATTTACATTTACGTTAGGTACATTTACATTTACGTTACATTTGCATTTACATTATCATTATTATTATTTTTATAATTATTTTTTATTTATTTGCTTTCATCATGATTAGAGAATATTATTTAGGTATATTAAGAAAATTACAACTTACACACTTTAATATTTATTATGAAATTACCTACTTTCTGTATATTGTTGCCCTAATCTGGGCACGCTAATATAGTAGTTAGGTAAATACTCCAAAACACACATCATTGGAGAACCGATCAAAACAACTACTCTTCTAGCTAATACCGACGAAGCATTGAATTACATGATAGAGTTCCTAGCATTTTAAGGCAAAAAAAATATATTGAAAATACTTAAATCATTTATTAAAATTCGGACACAGTCCCACAAAAAAGTGGTCTAATATATAAATATTACGATTCAACAGACCTTTTGCTGTTAAAAAAAAAGAAACCGGACGTGTTAGGGAAAAACTAAGGTCAGGTTCGTGTTCAGCGGCTCAAAATATAAGGGAAGGAGTGGTCAGTACCCCTGCGCAGACCACTTCTTTTTGGTGGCAACTGTGTCACAATCAGTCTGGCACACTCCCGCAAAAAAAGTGGTCTGCGCGGGGGTACTGAACTGACCACACTTATTGTATGTATTTTGAGCCGTTGAACACGAATCTGATCTTAGTTTTTCCCCAGCACATCAGGTTTTCTTTTAACGCAAATAAATATATAAATATTACGATCCAACAGACTTTCTTGCATTAAAAAAAAACCTGACGTGCTGGGGAAAAACTAAAGTCAGATAATTCAATACTTCGTCGGTATTAGCTAGAAGAGTAGTTGTTTTGATTGGTTATCCAATGATGGGTGTTTTAAAGTGTTTTCCTAAGTAGTATATTAGCGTGACCCGATTGAGGTACCAATATACAGAAAGTAGATAATTTCATACTAAATAAAAAAGTGTGAATGACTGAATTTAAATAAATGATTTAAGTATTTTCAACATATTTTTTGCTTTAAAATGCTAGGAATCCTATCATGTAATTCAATACTTCATCAGTATTAGCTAGAAGAGTAGTTGTTTTGATTGGTTCTCCAATAATGAGTGTTTTGAAGTATTTACCTAACTAGTATATTAGCGTGCCCAGATTAGGGCAACAATATAAAGAAAGTAGATAATTTTATAATAAATATTAAAGTGTGTAAGTTGTAATTTGCTTAATATACCTAAATAATATTCTCTAATACATTATCATTACTTGAGCATTATTAATGAACGTTCTTTTTGGACATTATTCAAGAAAATTATTAACATTCATTGTTGGCAATCATTATTACGAGCATTATAGCAACCATTATTAGCAATCATCTCAACGATTAATTTTCATTATTTTAATCACATTATGGTGGAAGAAATCACAATGTTCTTTTGCTGATTTTATGTTATTACCTCTGTATGGATGGACGTTTCTGGTCGAGTACGATTTATTAATGCTGAAGTAACATTTATCTGGACAACGTAATATGGTTGATTACGCTTTTTCTTGATGTTTGTGGTACGGCGTGGAATTTTTTCAAGGGTAGGAGCAAGGAAGTTCAAGCCATCATTTTATTACCCACATAAATGTGCAGAAGTAACATGCTATGTCATCTGGTGCTGTCAGCTGATCGTCGTCGTAGACAACATGGAGTCTTACCTCGAGTTTTAACTGTGTTTCCCTATCAACCTCTTGGGTTTCTGGCTTTTACCATGCCCAGCTTGGGAGGATTTTTCTACTGATGCCTGGCAGACACAGCTGCTCAAGTTAAGTGTTCTTTCTATTATTTTTAGTCCAATTACTACCTCTCCAGCAAGTTTTACCAATTTTAATATAGCGAATTAACTATTTAGGCCGGATTATAAGTTTTTTTAAAGTTTTTGTGAGCTATAAACCAACCATCAAACCAAAGAGCAAATTTTAGAGAACCATATGCATCTTCTGATCTTATTGTGGTAAAGTTTTTTCTGTATTTTAAAAGTACAGGGTGTTTTAAGATTAAGTTGTGGTATAGAGTACCATTGATGAAATGTTTCATCGATTTACCGTGTGGTTAGGGGTATTGTGCTAGAGGTACCGTCACAAAGCCAATGGATGGATATTCGCCATATACGCCCTTCCCTGTTTTAGTATCTTTTGGTTAATACCAATTTTACCCTGTTTAAATTTTTTTGGCTGTGGTGTCACATTTCGTAGATTTTACCATGTAGTCTGCCTTATTTGTAGATTAAGCCACTGACCTTATTTATGCAATTTAGATTAGTTGTTACGTGTTTTGTCATTAGTAAATTTATTGTAGATTTGTAGTTTATCGCGTAATTTCAAGGTACCAAGTAACAAACTGCTTAGATTAAATTATCTACTGAGTTGTTATTTTTACAGCAGTGTTTGTTTCGCTCTATATCTAGTTACATTGTTTATCTATAGCTATATAATTTTTTTGTTAGTGACATTAAGGTAATTAACCTCACTTCTTATAGCGATATTTTTCATAACCTCTGTCAAACTCATTACCTAAATTCAGGACAAATTTTATTCACCGGTTTGTGAAATTTTGATTATATTCCGCCTCACATTTTGTTATTACTTTTGTGGTGTTAACTACCTGTTATTCAGCGTTACCGAGTAAATGTGTTTATTTCACTCGTTAACCTAAATTCAGTTTGGTTATTGTAGTAACATTTAAATAAATTTTGTCATGAAGTGAAATAATATTGAATAAATATTCCCTGTCCTGTGTAATTATTCCCTGTCACGAAAAATGGGTAATGGTATAGCTTTCAGATGTTAGGTAAAATAGTTTCACTTTTCCCGATTGCGTTAAATTTTTTTGTCAAACAATTATCGCTAGAGCTTGACTAAGTCACATTTTTGTACTCTATCGTGTATCTAGATTCTTGCTTAGGGTGTTTATTACTTGATCTACCTAACTAACCCAAACCCTGTAAATATTTGCACAGTAACATTAAATCTACCATTGTACATTTTTTAAAATCGATATTAAATCGATATATCCTTGTATATTTTTATTCGATATTAAATCGATACTATTATTACGTTTTTGTTTTACTATTTGTTTGTGCTGTAAATTTTCCTATTTCACGGTCCTCCGTTAGGACCTGGCGCCCAAGCACTTTTGAGTTTTTGCATACCTGAGTTACATTTTTTTACATAATTCTTATGTATTAAAAATATTTATAAATTCGGAAATTTTGAGCTATATCTCAGAAGCTGGATGTAGGATCGAGTTGAACATAAGAAAGCCTTCGATGAATAAGTTGAATTCTGCAATATAAAAAAATTCAGCCAATATGACCGAAATTCAATTTCCATAAGAAAACAGCGGGGTCCATTTCATATTATCTTTCCTCTGTCATTTTGATTATTTTTGTTTATACACAAGCCAAGTAGGGGCTAAATCATCTAAAGCACTAATAGTTCTTAAATTGTATTGAAGGCATACGTTATATAAGTACTTATAGTTATGGAGTTGTCTATCACAACAACTAAAACAATTGAAATTTTAAATTGCATTGTCTTCAATTAAGTTTCCACTATCTCTTAATAATGTATTATAAATACTCGCTAAAACAGTGATTATTATTACATAAATGCCTAATTTAAAACCGAAGAACTGGAATAATTAAAAATCAATGTAATTAAATTTGTCGTAATAAAGTCGAAAACATGTTAAATAATGTGATATCTAGAATTTATCTATAAAAATTAAATAAGATACAAACCTTATCCCAAAGCTCTATATTGAAAGCAAAATTGACATGAAAATATTGATGATGATTATCATGGAAAATGGCGTCTGGTTGCCAGGGTTGCCACCAATATGCTTTAAAGTTTATTCCAGAATGGTCAATTATTCCATGGTAATACGTATATATTGCAACGGTGTAAAATGGAACTGAAACAATATAAATTTTTTTATTCATTTAGATGTAGTTTTTTCATTTAAACCTGAATTACTATTTTATATAATTATATTCTTATTATTATCTTCAGAGAAATAACTTGTATTCTGCTTTTAGCGCTGAAGCTAGGTGGCTTTTTTGGCTCTGGCTCTTGGCTCTGGCTCTTGGCTCTGGCTCTTGGCTCTGGCTCTTTTGGCTCTTTTGGCTCTTTTGGCTCTTTACAAGTATTTTCTATGCGTTGCGTTGATTAATTCTATCGAACTTAAATAACAACAAAATACACTTCTGGCGGCATATGTCAACCCGTTGATTTGGCTCATGGTTCAAGATATAAAAAACAAACAAAAATTATGTCATCGTTACAAGTCTATTTTTTTGTGTAAAATGAATAAAATAAGATCGCCAGAAAGTGTGAGACGTCAGTGGGCGCAGCTAGAAAGGTCAAAGTTGTAAAAAACGGACAGCACGTGGTCGTTACAAGCTTTTTTAGGTTAAGAATATTTACTTAAATATTTTAATCACAGAAAAAAAATTACAGAAAGAAACTCCTGTCAGTATATCTAGCCAGAAAGAAAATATTTAGAAGTTTCGATTTCTTGACCACTTATATGCACGTGACAATTTTCTTAACGGTCATGTCGATGTGATGAGATGTCTGTTTGTTAAATGAATTTTTATCAATACAAAAAGAAGAGACAGAACATTTAATAATGATATCTGAACTCTGACATACAAGGGAAGCTCGAAATAATATTAATTTTGCTGACTGATATGGTCAAAGGTTACGTTTTACCTGCGGGTAAAATTCTGTTTGACGAGCATCTGATTATGGGGGTATATTTTTTTGTTGAGAGGATTTTTATAAACATAAAGAAAGAAAGACAGAACGTTTAACAGTGATATCCGAAGTCTGACGTACTAGGGAAGCTGTAAATCATATTAATTTTGGGTGAAACGGGAAGGATATGCACGTGAAAATTTGCTTAATGATCACTTTGCTCTGGTGAGTATGTTGATTTATATTTCACTTGCTTATAATTTGTTGTTTATTGCTTGGATACGAGATATATAAATAAGACCCATTATACCTAAAAAGAGCGGGCGTAATGATTACGCCCGCTTATTATGCCCAATACTCACTGTTGAAAAATATTGAAAAAGCAATTTTATTGAAGACGTTTCTTTTAAGGTCCTTTAATGCTATTAACTAAAACAACTACAAAATTTATTACATTATGAAAACTTATTATTTGGAATACTTAAAATTAAAAGTACAGTTGGAGAAGGATCCAATGGAGGCGACATCGCCTTCTGATGATAAATTTCCCTAACTCTGCACATTGCTTTCATTGATTTCAACTCTGTTATTACCAGAATCTTCAGCAATTAATCTAGATATCTTGTTTTTAGAGGCCATACTATCCTCAATATATCCTGACTCAACTGCGTTACTTTTTCACTTCCCATGCCTCTTTAATGTTAACATGTCAGCACCTGCATTCACCAGAAGAGTTGCCGATGTACGACGTAGACAGTAGCCTGTATATTTATTAGCATCAGTATAGCCAAAAAATTTTGCCATTTTCAAAGATATACTTCCAAAGGTATTTTTACCAACTGTACATCGACTACTACGATAGTTCAAGAAAAAACAACGCTTCTTTATTCTCTTACATCGCAAGGAAGCGTATTTAAAGGTCATGGCATTCATTTCATTCTCCTCCACAATGGTAACACTTTTCCCTTCGCTTGTCTTTGTATACGTGATGTTGACTACCATCACTGCTCCCATGTCATCCACGTCGTCTATGCTTAACTTGACCAGTTCATCCCTTTGAAGGCCTCCAAAAACTCCCATATCAGAACAACCTACAAGAAAACTAAATAAAGCTAAGGAAACTAATGTCACCCATGCACAATACCTTTTCCAACAGGTACGTTTTGTCTGAAGCTTCTTTGAGAAATTTTAAAACACCGTGTCAATATCCTGGATTTTTTAGGAATATATCCTTTTAAAGATTGTTTCAGAAGGGCCTCCAGCCGATTATAATCTCCTATGTTTATTTTTCTATTCATCAACAATATTGCCTTCAGCATTGAGTATTTTGACCACAATGTGTTCTGGCAGAATGTTTCAGCATATAAAAAATAAGAAGTATGTAGGACAATAATTTGTCAAAAAACACAAAAAGTTGAAAATTACAATAATAGGTACGTACCAGTTCGTGAAAACAAGCCATTAGAACTGTCTCGCTGACAGTTACAGAATTTCTGCTAGTCCATTGTTGAAATTTTTCATATTCTTTCTCATACAGTGATCGGGATTTTTTTGGTAGCAGTGTCTCATTTGCTTCTGCAGCCCTTTGGGCAAGAATTTGTGGGATTTATTCGTCCTGCATGATCACTTTTAGAAAGGTTTCAACACACTTTATTACTTCACTGACATAAATAAATAAAATAAAAGGCGCATCGGTATGCATACAAAAACAAACGCCAGGACCGGCAACCGCAAAGCCATATCTATTTCATAAATTATTAAATTCATTTATTACATTTAAATTATGTAGGTATCTAAAGTAGAATGAAATATAAAACTTTGTATGCACCACTGGCGATAGGATGTTTATGCCCTTGTGTGACTTTCTATCCCCGGACCAAGGACCTAAGATAAAAATTCGTCACCCGCGGGCCTAAAAATCTTTATATCGCCCTTGGTACATAAATAACTATTTTTAAAGGGACTTTTATCAATACATCAAAGAAGAGAAAGAACATAATAATGATATCTGAACTTTAACATACAAGGAAAGATCGAAGTAATTTGGCCGATATGGACAGGATGCACATTACCTATTACCTGCGGGTAAAAATTTGTTTGACGAAATATATTTTTTTGTTAAGAGGACTTTTATCAACATAACAAAGGAGAGACAGACATTTTAACAATTATATCTGAAGTCTGAGATACTACGGAAGCTGGATATACATTAAACATGGAATTGAATGGAATAATGTTAAATATGTAGAATATACAGATCTCCAAGTTCAAGGATCCCTGACTTTGAAGCATGGTGTGAAACGTTAAATAGTAAAAAGTGAAGGCCTATTATTGTTGGTGATTTTAATATTAATTAATATGAAGATTCATTTCATTCTAATAAATTTTAAAATATAATAACTATATTTGGTTTCGAACAAATTGTTAAAAACTGTACAAGATGTGCTCATGAAAGTAGTGGACTTAGTTATAACAAATTGTGATGTGAATGTTAAATGTATAGTACATGATATTCCAAAGATTACCGATCATTCTATAACTACTGTTGAAATGATATCTCGTACTCAAAATGATATTAATAACAAAAAGGTATTTGGAAATTTCAATGACACTATTGTAAACAATATTTGCTTTGAACTAATTGACCAAGATTGGCCGTTAAATCTTAGTGATGTTGATGTAATCTATGATATTTTATTAAATTAATGTGGGCAGATATTAAATAGAATTTCTCCAATTCAAAATATTGAAAATATAAATAATAATTTGCCATGGTACGATATGGAAGTAAAAAACAAAGCAAAAGAAAGAGACTTCGCACAAATAAAATTTTCAAAAATATAGTGCCATTGAGAAGCAAAATTTATGGTTAAATTTTAAAGTAAAAGATATCAAGTTGTTAATGATCTATTAAAGATAAAAAAGAATCAGTACTTTAAGCAAAAAATTGATGATTGTAGAGGTAATTCAAAATTAATATGGAAAACCTTTAATTAAACCAAAATAAGATCCATTTATTGCAAATAATATTCATTTGAAATAAATAATTCTTTAATACAAATGCGGATATCGCATAAAATTTTAACAAATATTTTATAGAAAGCATAGTTGAAATAACTGAATTCATTCCTGACACACTCCAATGGCCACCTTGTAATAATACATTAGTATTTCCTCTCTTATTTCCTCTCTAGACAACAAAACTGACAGTTTTATTTTGAATTGAAAAATTTTAAAAATAATTTTTCAAGTTATTGGACACCTTATCCTTCATTTTATCAATACTAGTTTGTCTAAAGGTCAATTTCCCGAAGAATTAAAAACTAGCATTATTGTCCCAGTTGCAAAAATTGAAAACTCAAATTAAGCCTGCAATTTTCGACTCATAAACACATTGCCTCCTCTGGAGAAGGTATTGGAATTAGCTGTATACCGCCAACTAGTTGCTTATTGCATCTAACTCGGTGAAATGATCAACTACGATTGAAAAGAAAAACTAAACGACGTTTCGACAGAATCACATCTGCCGTCTTCAGGTTCTCCCTGAAAGCTGTCTACTGCTGCTCCTCGTTGCTTGGACTGAACTGACGTTCTCCGTGTTATGCCTTCCTTATATATGCTGGGGCCTAGAGCACGTCTGAGCGGCTGGCTACGTGTTATTGGCCCTCTACTATATGTGGGAGGCGTAGCAGGCGCGTGAGCTATCCCAACAAGCGGCCTTGCTGAACCGTCACGTTTCTGGTCTGGTGGAATGTCTTCTCCCCGTAGAGACATATTATGCTGTTTTTTAGTTCACCCTGTATATGATTTATCTAACACTTCATATGAAATTTGTATAGGATACAAATAGGTAATAAAACCTGAGTATTTGAAATTTTTGTCACACTCTCAACAAATTTTTTATTAACGATCAATTTTTAGAGTTTCGCGGGTGTTGAATAGAATAGAATAGAATAGAATAGAATTTAGAATAGAATAGAATTTATTTTGCCATTTTTTTGATACATAGATTATGTACATTTGGCACGTCTAAATAACAATATTTAGTTACAATAATTGATACAAATTGAAATAAATAATTTGTCTGTCTCATTACAGCAATAAAACTTAAAATAAAATACACAAATACACAAAAATACACATTAATAAAAGAACTTATAAATATGTATAAAAACAAACAAACCTCTTATAAGAGCTCTGTCCATACAAATGAAACACAACAGATTAAAAATAATAATAATAATATCAAATTTTATCTATTTATAAATTCGTCAACACTATAAAATGCATTTTCTATTAATAGTTTTCTTATTTCTTTTTTAAATAAAGATCAAGTTCAATTCTTTCATAGTTTTAGGAACGCTGTTAAATAAAATAATACAATTATAGTGCAGTGAGTTTTGAAATGTCGCTGTTTTTTGCACTGGGATATATATATATATATATATATATATATATATATATATATATATATATATATATATATATATATATATATATATATATATATATATATATATATATATATATATATATTATATATATATATATATATGGCTAACGAAGTTAAGGTCTCCCCATTATTAAAGGGGGTGAAAAAAATAAAAATGTAATTTAGCGTGTATACAAGGACCTAAGGCTTCAAATTTTTGTTTACTTCATCCACCCCCTCTACCACCATCCCCACATTCACTACCAATATGGCATATCGTTTTATAGGTTTTTGGGGTAGACGATTTCAAATATTATGTTATTAAAGTTCCAAAAACAATAATTGTGAAGTGCAAATATAGTATCAAATTTTTTTTCGTTGTGAGAGACGGATAGAAAATCTAGGTGTGCAATTTTAAGATTTATAAACACCCTACAAGTTGCATTGTAATTCGAGTCCTATGAACAAACGAACATCAGCGTGCCTGCCTTTCAAGATTATTTTAGCATGTTGCTAAATTGACACCAATGTTTCAAGGATACATGAGGAAATAGCGTCAGAGACGCGTCACCGCGTGTGTGTCTAGCTTCTACGATTACAAATTAGGATACCATACAACCTGTACGGTTTTTATAGATCTTCTATTATTTTCTTGATTCTAGTAGTATGGATGCGCAGTAGATTTCCCCCAGTATTATGGATGCACAGTGGCACCATTGATGCGCAGTAGATTACCTCGAGTAGTATGGATGCGCAGTGGCTTTTCTCGAATACTATAGATGCGCAGTAGGTTACCTCAAGTTGTATGGATGCGCAGTGGGTTTCCTCGAGTCAAATGGATGCGCAGTGGCTTTTCTCGAGTACTATAGATGCGCAGTAGGATACCTCAAGTTGCAAAGATGCGCAGTGGCTTTTCTCGAGTAAATTGGATGCACAGTGGGTTACTTCGAGTAGTATGGATGCGTAGTAGGTTTCTTCGAAGAAAATGCTTGAAGTGGTGGAGTGCAAATATAGTATTTTCGTTGTAAGAGACTTGGATAGGATGAATGTAGAAACAGTGATTTCTTAGACAGAGGGTTTTTCAAACCTGACGGTATCTTTTCGTGAATTTGTTTTTTAAATACTTACGCGTTTTTTTTTTGCTGTAACACTAATATAAAAAAAGTAATTCCTTAATTTTTCGCATAAAAAAGGAGTTAGAGAGCTGAGATTTTTTTGAGGTAGGTGAAATAGATAAGAATTGATGGAGCCGGAGGGTGGTGGGCCAATTGTGGGAGGGGGGGAGGTATGGAAAAGAAAATCATTAGACCTATAACTACTGCATACCTATAACTTTTTTTCCTGTTGTGCTATTTTGAAAAACCAAAATGGAATTTTTTCGTTATTATTTCTAGTATTTGAGTGATTATTTTTTTAATTTTTTTCAAATAAACAAACTTGTGGAGGGGAAAAACCTTTTGCATTTTTTTAAAATTCGTTTTCGAGTACGAAGGAAAGGGTTCAGAAGAGAATTTTTTATAGATGTGAGGATTTCTTTTATCTTTAATTTTAAGGAATATATCGCAATCCAGGCAATAGGAGGGAAGGGAAGGGGCATAATGCGTTTGTGGGAATAAAGGGTTAAGGAAAAGGGATAGGGATCTTGGACTTTGATATTCGGCAATACAGATCTTTTTTCCATCTTAAGAGTGTGCAATGCCTATGCTTTTACATGGGAAACTTTGTGATTTTTTTCAAAGCTCCCTGTCCCACAAAAAAAAATTAAAAAGGAATAAACATTTAGAAGTATGCGATGCACAAAATAAGATTTTTGTTGTTTTAAATAAACCACACATTTGCCTAAAAAGCTGAGAAAACGAATACATGTAAAAGTTCATTCATAGTTTCATAGATGGCGACACCTTGACAATTAGACTCAGGGAATGGATTACAAGTGTTTATTTAATTTAGACCACAACAGTAAATATATCAAATATCTAACTTCGTAACGAAAAGCACAATATTTTTCTACATAATAAAATATGTTTTGTGTATTTTTTATGCAACCTGTTTAGTAATAAATCCTATAAAACGAAATATATAAATAACTCTTTAGCCACACCTACTTGTTATCGCTGGCAATTCGACCAACATAAACTGCCCGACTTAGTAAAAGAGTCCTCTATTTGACATTCAAGCATAATCCAACTAGGATACTATCAGTTGTAAATGTACTGTTATGAGCACTTCGAACAAACAAAATTATATTTAATATCCATAACTAATAACTTCTTCTTACCAGACCTATATCACACATTTTAACTAAAAAAGTGTAGAATATGCGTATACGACAGAAAATGTGAAAATCTAAAATTTTCAATTTTTGTAGATAGGATGCTTTTACTTAAGACGGCAGTATACTGAGTAACATTTTCTAGGGATGCTTTATATTTAAAAATGCAGCTGTGTAGAGAATATTATGTTATACATTCTATCTTTGAGACAATAAAATCCATGAAAAATCTGGGTAATTATTTATTTTTTACTACCACATCCAGTGGAAGTATAGTAACGACAAAAAATTTTTATTGTTCAAATAGGCTTAGAATGTCATGAAACGTCGAGATTTTAAATTTGAGCGAAAAAAAAATGTCTGCCTGTCGGTCTGTAACTTTTTTGTGCGCACGTTTACTCTGAAACCGTTTGAGATATTGACTTGAAATTTGGTACACATATGTACATTAACGAGATCTAGAACCAGATTATATTTTTATCTTGTTTCGTCGAAGGGTTGGGCGGTAAATTTGGGGTAAATAGGTAAATCAAGCGGGTGAGAGTTTATGAAATTGGTATTTAGTATATACAAGAGAAGTCAATGTCTCAAAACAAATTTTGACATTAGCCACCCCCATTACCACCCCCATTACCACCCCCATTACCACCCCCACCCCATTATTAAAGGGGATGAAAAAAAATTGTGATTTAGTGTGTGTACAAGAACCAGAAACCTCAAAATATTTTTTTTACTTCATCCACTCCCACTACCACCCCCTATCACCACCCCCACCCCACTACCGATGTGGGGTATCGTTTTATGGGTTTTTGGGGTAGAGGATTTCAAATATTATATTATTAAGGTTCCATAAACAATTATTTCCACATACATATTTTTTTCATTGTGAGGGATCGAAAATCTGGATGTGGAAGTAGTGATTCCTTGGGCAGCGGTTTTTTAACAAATAGTGTTTTGATTCGGGGTTATATGTAGCCAGTAGCGATTAAACCCTAATGTAAATGGTCTATCATCTTTATATTTTACTCCCCTCGCTTAGTGAAGACAAGTTCGAAGTATTGTAAAAACCGCTGCCCAAGGAATCACTACTTCCACATCCAGATTCTCTAACCAAGTCACTCACAACGAAAAAAACCTTGTATGTGGAAATAATTGTTTATGGAACTTTAATAATATAATATTTGAAATCCTCTACCCCAAAAACCCATAAAACAATACCCCACATCGGTATGGGGTGGGGGTGGTGATAGGGGGGTGGTAGTGGGGATGGATGAAATAAAAAAATATTCTGAGGTTTCTGGTTCTTGTACATATACTAAATCACATTTTTTTTCATTCCCTTTAATAAGGGGGTGGGGGTGGTAGTGGGGGTGGCTATTGCCAAAAATTTTTTTGAGACCCTAACTTTTCTTGTATATACTAAATACCAATTTTATCGACTCTTACCTGCTTGATTTACCCATTTACCCCAAATTTACCCCAATTTACCCCCAACCCTTCGACGGAACAAGATGAAAATATAATCTAGTTCTAGATCTCGTTAAAGTACATATGTGTACCAAATTTCAAGTCAATATCTCAAACGGTTCCAGAGTAAACGTGCGCACAAAAAAAGTTACAGACAGACAGACCGACAGACAGAAATTTTTTTTTCGCTCAAACTTGAAATCTCGACGTTTCATGACATTCTAAGCCTATTTGGATAATAAAAATTTAAAAAAATTTTTTTGTCGTTACTATACTTCCACTGGATGTGGAAGTAAAAATATAAATCGGCCATAGAGTATAATCATTACCCTAATTATTTTTTAAAGTGGTTTTTTGTTACAAAACAATTTACCAACAGTGAAGGAATAGCAGATTCAGTGGAGATTGAAGACAGGGTAAAACGGTGGAGGAACGTATGAAAAATCAAAAACTGTTCATTTTAGAAAAAAATATTCAAACAAAATAGTTACGTCCATCTCTTATCTTCATTCCTTTTCATGTATTTAACCCTCATATTAGCACACTTTGTTAATAAATCTGTGATAATTCGGTAAAAATCTAAAATCGATGTATTGTTCCGTTTTAGGCTTAGGGCGAGATGAACGATAAAATAATTGCTTTGTCCAGCAAACGCCGAGAACGAGAAAAATGGTCCGCGAATACTCGTGAAGGTGTTGAATAATTATTTATAATAATTAATTACCCGACGGATTATTATAAAATTCAATATAGGGTTCTATTCTGATAATATATGAAGCGATTAAAAAAAAATCAAACCGGGCGCGCAATACTGGTAAGTATAAAATAATCTCATAAAAACTTAGGTACTTTGATTACATTCGAAGTTTTTACATGACTTCCTACATGTAAAACAAAGCTGAATATACACTTATAACCTTTATTGTAATGTATTTATTTGAATTATATTGTACGTAATATACAAATATTTATAAACAGTTAGATTTGTAAAACAAAGCAGCAATGAATTATTTAGAAAATATAAATATAAAGTAACACCTCAGATATTGGCGAGCAGTGTATTGTGTATAGTTTGCTTTGCTTATTCCTTTTAAATTATAAATATGTCAGGAAGGCCTATAAAGCCACGCCCATCATCCGTACTTCTTTGTACCCCACTTCCTCACAGGTGACACTGTTTGATCGGCATTCTTCGCTCTTAACCTGATCCCTAGCTAATTAACTTAATGAATACCGTGGCTGTACTCTATTTTACCTTAGCAGTGTAAACCGATCTTTTCAACCGTTGACGTTTGATGCAAGTACTATGCACACTACTAAAATAACCTACAGTACCGCAGAAAATGACAACAAAACGACAAATTATACTTAAAATTACGAAATGTTTATGCAAATACGAATAGTAATGTTCAGTGACGTTTATTTATTGATGCTTGTGGTTTGTATGCACTTACGTAGTGGGTCCAGCACCTGCAGATCTGCTAATCTTAGTTGGTAAGTAACCTCTACTGGAAATTACTTAAGTCTCGTGATTTTTGTTGCTCTGCCTTATAATATTCGCTTATTAAGAGCTCTTATGGCTTCTTAATACCCTTTTGCTTGATTTTTATTCAATTTCGCGTTGTCTTCTAATAGACGTCTTCTTGACTTTTTTAGGTTAACCCCCAAAATGTTGGAGTTTTCCACCAATGACGTTTTCCCCGCCAACTGATGTGGACTCGCCGCTATCTAAATGTCGACTCCCCAGCTATGGAACCTGTCAAAGCTATGTATACTTTAGCCAACACGGGCTTCTAGATTGACTTTTTCTTGCTTCAAACTGGCAGGTAAATATACTTTTTCTTTAAATGCTTTGATTTGTGAATATTTTCTGTTGAAATATTGTTCCCCATGAAATTAGCTTTATTTTGAGATATGCCAGACCTCTCTACGAGCCCTATTAACAGAGGTGCTTCGTACACTGTCGCATGACTCTTTTGGTGGACCCCACGCACTTATGTCCCCTTTTCCCTTTGTTTTATGCATCTGTGTCTTATCTCAGATGTTCACTCTTACATACTACACTATTTTAGACTCATTTTATTTAGTTTTTCACTACTTATGAATAGCTTAACTTAATTGACATGGCTTATTTCCCTTTTTTAGAGATTTATAAAGAAAACTCAAAGGCCCCCATTGAGTAAATGACTGAAAAATACTCTTTATATACAACCAGGCATCTCACAAACATTCGATGGAATTTTCATGAACTTACTTACTAGGTAAAATTCACAAGTACTAGAAATGCTGTACCGTTAGTCATCGTTTACGCTATGTGATTTTGCAACTTTTAATATTTGGCTTGTTAGTCATGCACGAATTGCTGCTCATCGTTTAAACCAGCTTTGTGACTTGCTTTCATGTTTAAATAGTTTACAATATTCGTGTGATTTTGATTTTATTTTGATTTTTCCGATATGTTTTATGGTTTTCTTAAGAATCTTGGTAGTTTTGATACTTTTCTGTTTATTTTACATTGTGATATTGAAATACATGTCAATATGTATATATGTATGTATATACAGGTGAAGTCATGAGGAACTGTAGATACTTCTACCGTAATTAGAGGCATCTAAGACAAATACCAAGTGACCATTAAAACGTGTTTGTTCCCTTTCTTTACTATCATACAGAGTGATCTATGAATTTTGTCCAAAAATAGTTTTGGTCATAACATTTTAACGGTTAATTCGATTTGCCTCATTTTTTACAGCAATGTACACTGTTGCCTAATAACCATCATACAAATCCAAAATTAAAAAAATCCAGGAACGGTTTCAAAAAAATTTGTTGGATTGCTTCGTATACGATAGTTCACCCAGTATATGATTTATCTAAAACTTCATATGAAATTTGTATAGTCACAAATAGGTAGTAAAACCTGAGTATTTGAAATTTTCGTCACACTCTCAACAAATTTTTTATTAACGATCAATTTTCAAGTCAAATGAAAAGTTTGGCAAAATAGAATATTTGAATGTATACTAATATTTATTAATACCAAAATTTAGCTAAAAAATACCTCGTGCCTAGGTTTAATAAGTACCATCATTTTAATCAATTTCCAGGCCAGGTCTTACATGTTTATTTACAATACGTATATATTTAAGAATTATAAGAAAAGAAAAGGAATAACGAAAATATCAAAACATTTTAAACATGCAGAAGAAATTCAACAAAAAAAAGATAAATGTCATAATTGTAAAAGATTTTCAAAGTGAAATCCATCTGCCTCAATACTTTTTTCTTGTCGGATAGATGTCTGATATACTTTCTAATTATTAGGGGGTCATTTCTAATAATGTTGCAGCAGTTAAAATCCTGTCAATCAGTTCTTGCCTTTTCGGTTCCATAAGTGTTATCTAAGTGATGACGCACAGCAACCGCAAAATGAGGTGATGAACCATCGTGCTGAAATTTAATTCCTCGGATGCCCACATTAGCAAGCAGATTGGGCAGAATACTTTGCAAAAAATTTAAATAAACTTGTCCTGTTAACGAACCATCAAAAAAATGAGGACCTAATAGATGATTATTTATTACTCCAACCCAAGTATTCACAGAGAATCTTTGCTGCGAGGGACATTCGCGAATTGCATGTGGATTTTCTTCTGCCCATACGTGTGAGTTGCGTGAATTGTATATGCCATCTCTTGTGAAAAGCGCTTCGTCTGTGAACAGTGTTCTATACAATCCGAGTCTATTGTTCGCAACCCATCTACAAAATGCTAGACGGTGGATTTCATATCCTGAATGTAACCGTTAAACTAACTGGATGTGATAGGGATGTTAGTTTGTAACGGTCATTTTTATTCATAGGCATAAAAGCCCTTAAATTACTTTATTTCGTATTTTCCGTACATAAATTACCTATTTTGTTACCTCTTAAAAAATAAATTATCGCCGCTACTGTAAGGTTCTAGAAGGTTCTAGAAGGTAACGTAACCGTCGCCTAGTTCTCGGCTTTACTGGTAAACATTTGAAAATAATGCCTTTCCTCCAATGAGAAACCATAGTTTAAATTCGCGGGTTTAAGGAGTGAGGTATTTCGACTACTAGTGGGGGAAGAGATAAATACCGAACCAAGCGGCAGACATGATGAAGAAGGACTTCTACGGCCGCCTTGAGCGAGCCCACAGTCAATCTTTTAACCAAATTTGAGTGAAGATATTAAAAGTTCCAGAATTTGAATGGTTTAGTTAAACCATAAAAATTATAAATTAATTATTTATTTAGTCTCTTTCCTTCGTTTAAGCTGGTTAAGGAATTTGACAGCCAGATTATGTGTGCTTTTGCGAGTTGTACATTCGAAATAAGTATTGATATGTGTAATATCCACCTAAAAGTGGCTAAATAATAGTGCATTCAATCTACGTTTTCAACTTTAAATAGGATTGCAGTTTTATTGGTAATGTCCAAAGTGAACTTATGTAAGTACCGATCTGAACTTTATATTTTCCTGTTTATGCACGAGTCATCAATTTGTGGAAGATTTGAGCCAGTAGTTCATCAAGTTGATCACAGTGTAGTGCGTGTTCGTTACCTTTACGTTTTCGTGAACACTTCAAGCAAGCTTAATTTGTACTTGCTAATTTTTTTATCTCGACTAAACACTCAAATTTACTTTTGGAGTGCTATATGTTTAATATTAAAATTTATCTTTACGTATTTCGTTCGAGGAATTATGTAAATTTTTGTGGGTGTATATATACTCCCATTTGTACCTTTTAGTTAAGTCTTCTAGCTGGTTTTTGCCTTTAAACTTAAATAAATATTTAATTGCTCATTCTTGGATAATTTGCTCGGAAAATAATTCTGATAAGTGAATGAACAATCATTTATTTATTATTAATAGTTTTTTTTCTTGCGGAAATGGCCAATCTCCCTTTATTACGTTTTACCTATTTATCTTTTGTATTTTATACCATTATGTCTGTCTCTCCGTATATCTGTGCATTTGTTTGATTATTTGTTTGTACTTCTTTATTCGTTAGCACAAATTTATTCGCCCATACCCTGTAGTGTTATTCTCATTTGCTCTACCACTTTGTTAATAAATTAGTTTATTGTTAATTTCGTATTTTTATTTATTTAGAATTCATTTTAAATAACCCCAAGAGAGACGCGTTATAAGTTGTTTTTCGCAACACCCTACTTCTAATGCTTGCTGTAGATTGGGAAACGCCAATTGTACACTTAAATTCCTCGTACTTATTTTAGGATTTTCCTCAACAGCGTTAAGTATGTTTTCTTGCAATATCCGTAAACAAAAATAATGTCAGCTTATTAGATATTTGAAAATAGATTTGGAATTTCTGAATGGAGAAAATTACAATACATTCATTGATGATAATTTTATCCACTCAATACTGTTTGCATATTAGGTTATCCTATTTCAATAAGTAAATTTTGTGTGGAATAGGAAGGATAAAGTGCCTTTTATATGCACGTGAAAATCTGCTTAACGATCATTTCGTTCTGGTGAGAATGCCTCACGGTGGCCTACAACCAAATTTAAATCAAAGTTGTTGCCACTCGGAATTTTTTTTAACACATTGTTAGATGTATATAGAACCAATTTCCACGATATTTAAAATCATTCATAGCAGAATTTTTTTTTTAAGTATTTTACTTTTTTTGTTTAATGACACACAAAAAAAAGTGGTCTAGCCTGCGGACGAGGCTTGTGTGTCCTTATGTATTTGGACCCGCCGAAACCGAATCCGAAGTCAGAACTGTCAGATTGGCTCGTTTTTCACCCCTAAACCCAAAGAAACACCCCCCCCCAAAAAATGGTCTGTCCGGCGGACCATACTAGAGTATCCTTATGTATTTGGACCTTCTGAAACAGAATTCGAAGTTGGAATTGTCAGATTCGCTCGTTTTTCACCCCTGACCCTAAAAAACACCCCAAAAAAAGTGGTCTGGACTTCGGCCCAGACCACTGTATGTATCCTTATGTATTTGGACCCGCTGAAACCGAATCCGAAGTCAGAATTGTAAGATTGGCTCGTTTTTCAGTTTTCCAAACTAATGTGTTCTTACCAAATACATAAAGGATACACTGGTATGGTCCGCCAGACAGACCATTTTCTTGGAGAGTATTTTTTGGGGTTAAGGGTGAAAAATGAGCCAATCTGACAATTCTGGCTTCGGATTCTTAAACCGAATCCGAAGCCAGGGTCCAAATACATAAGAATACACTGGTCTGGTCCGAAATCAAGACCACTTTTTTTTGTTTTGGAGGTGTTTTTTAGGGTTGGGGGTGAAAAATGAGCAAATCTGACCTGACTTCGGATTCTGTTTCAGACGGTCCAAATACATAAGGGTACACTGGTATGGTCTGCCAGAGAGATGTTTCTTTAGGGTTGGGGGTGAAAAATGAACGAATCTGACAATTATAACTCCAGATTCGGTTTCAGTGGGTTCAAATACATAAGGACATACTAGCCTGGTCCACAGGCTAGACCACTTTATTTTTGTGTGACTGTCATTAAACAAAAAAATAAAATACTTGTAAAAAAAATTTCTGGCGATAAATGATTTTCAATATTGAGGAAATTGGTTCTATATACATCTAAGAATGTGTTAAAAAAATTCCGAGTGGCAACAACTCTGATTTAAGTTTGGTTGTAGGCCACCGTGGCCTATTTGTTGAAGGAACTTCTATCAATACTACAATGAAGAGATAGAACACTTAATAATGATATCTGCTAATATGGACAGGATGTGTTATCTTTTATATTATGCTGTTAAAAATTTGTTTATCGGATATTTCCTTCTGGGAAGTATAATGTTTTGTTAAAAGGACTATTACCAACATAACGAAAGAGAGAGAGAACGTTTAACAATGATATCTAAAGTCTGAGATACTACGGAAGCTGGAAATCGTATTAATTTGACTGAAATTGGAAGAATACAGTGAAAAATTTTTTGGCCGTCACCACAAGGTGACGGCAAAGGAGCATATTTATTTGCTAAGGGGACTTTATTAACATGAGAAATAAGTGAGAGAATATTTATTAGTAATATCTAAACCCTGAGATATAACGGAAGCTGGAAAACGCATTAAATTGACTGAAATTAGCACGGTACCTTATATGTTAGCGTAACAACTTGTTTGACCATCATTTTGTTCTGTAGAGCATATTTTTTTAGAGAATATTATTTAGGTATTATGCAAATCACAACTTACACACTTTTTATTATGAAAATAACTAGTTTCTGTATATTATTGCCCTAATTTGGGCATAATAAAAAGTGTGTAAGTTGTGATTTGCATAATACCTAAATAATATTCTCTAATCATGATAAAAACAAATAAATAAAAAATAATTAATTGTAAAAAAAGCATATTTTTTTGTTAGTGAGATTTGTATTAAGGAAGCAAAAAAAACTTTTAACAATGATTTATAACTTCCGAAATTCGACGGTATTCCAGTTCGCGTAAAATCGTCCGCTTCTTCGTTTTATATACGTACAGAAAATATTCTGACGGGAATTTGGTGTTAAGGTGCATAATTTCTTAGTCAGGAGACTTATCATAAAGGACGGGGGTAGATTAGGTCTTTTTTCGCCCATCGGCCATGTCATATGTCATTATATTTTCCGAGTAGTATATGTCTTGACAAGTAATAAGAAACAGTTATTTGGAATAGTAGAATATTCAGCGAGCGTATGATGGCTATTATTCGCGAGGGTGATGTTTACGTCACAAGCTGAAGGTGAGTGTCGTAAATCATCCGAGCATGTAATAGCGATTATACGCGAGCTGAATACTATACTTTATCCACGACTATCGTATATTTTAACTGTTTTAATCGTTTAAAGGTGAAAAAATAAAGTTAGTTTACAGTAAAACTTTGACATGTTAAACGTCACACATAAAAATATGCAGGAAAACGTGAACTCTCTCTTGGAAAAAATGGATTGCTCTTTCTTTATCCAAATTGCTAGTTCCTGATTGGTCAAAGGTGCTTTAAAATAAAAACAGCTAGTTCCTGGTTGGCTAAGAAGATGCGTTGGAATGAAGTTATGTTCATTATACGTTAGGTTGGAATAATGACTATCATTGTTTGTCAATTGTTAAATGTAGAATGCAATGATTATACAATAGTCGTGGATAAAAATATTTGTATTCAATACACACGACAATATGTGATTTTAAACGCTGACACGTTTAAATTCGCACGCAACGTCGACACCACTACGACTCCCTCGGAAACGATATTGATTTTATACATTGAAGCGCTTGATGAACCAATTTAAATTGACCATTATTTAAAAGCTTAAATACTCACCAATGAAATGAGTTACACATTTTCTTGGTTCATTTAGCGCATCTAACTGAAATATACATTAAAATTTCGGAAAAACGTCAAAAATTACAAATAAACTGCAAACATGCTTACTTTGAAATGGTATTATTACGACTTACTGTTGTTTTTTAAATGTAAAGCGTATAGAAAAATAAAGATAATATGTTCAACTATAAATAAATAACGTTTAATGATTTTAAGAACTTTTTATTTTTATGAAATTAGTGGCCGAAAATATATAGCTTATCCACCATGGTCCTTTTTAAATATAAAAATGACCTTTTCAGAATGATACAATACATCTGAGATATGATAGGAACTCAAGTTATCTAAAAATGTTAAATTCCTGTGTATTTAAGAGTGTATAGTACTTTTGTTAACAGTAATAACTTTCTGGTTAGGCTATTTTATTGATGAAGGGGCTTATATTTACGTTTTTAAAAGGAGCCAGAACTTATAATGATGAGTTTAGAGTTCTGAGATGAAATACAGGGTGTAATTAGTTTCATGTCATTAAAAAAAACTGGTGGTGGGGAACGACTAAACGAACAAAAAAACCTTACAAAACATGGTCCAAAACCCATAGTTTTAGGAAAAAAAAATAAACAACAATTTCGAAAATTTTCAATAATATTGTTTGAGAACTGCTGGAATGTTGGGATAGGCTTTTATCTTCGCGTATATCGGCGCCTCTAACCATCAAATACGCGCTCCTTTGTTAGAGACCGCGCGTCGGCGAGGACACAAGTTGATAATCACACTTTTTCATGGCTTTTTAAAAGTAGGTAAGGTAAGGTCTTTAGTGGTGCGGTAAATGTGAAAGACGACGGCGTTTTCTGAGTGCTTAGTAGATCTGAAGAAAACTATAACTCTCCCTTGTGCAATATTTTAGTTTCTGTGGGCACTTCGTCAAATACACACGTCGAACCCGTTCGTTGTTTGTGTATGTTGCTTTTGTTCTTTTTGAATTTTGGGGCACGTACTTACAGTTAAAATTTATTTTATTGACTTACCGTTCAAGTCGTTAAGTTCTTGATTACGTACAGATACTACTTGTTCGTTCTTTTTGTGTTGCTTTTTGATCCAAGTTTTTATTTTTATTTTCTTTATTGACAACATTAGTTGATAGTTTAGTGTGGTATTTTAATGTGCATAGAAACCATAAAAAATGATCCTAATTTACCAAATGTGTTGAACGGAGTGCTTATGTCCTTAGTTCGACGTGCCGAAAAGTGTATTGATTCAGACGGAAGCCATTTCGAACAATTTATGTAAATCAACAATAATTTATTGGTAAGTTCTAGATTTATCGAATATTTTAGTTTTCGATACCTGATCGGCAACTCGTTAAATAAATCAGATTTTTTCCTAACTTAAAATACACATAATTGTTTTCTGTTATCGTGTCTCAGATGTCTAACTCTTTATTTCCCAATGTCATGCAATGATTTCTCATTTTTTAAGGTTTTAACCCAGAACATTCATTTAGGTTACAAATGTTAATAAACCACATTTAAATCTGAAAAATTATAAACAACAATAAAAGCTCCAATATTTTGTTCTAAATTAAAAAACACACATGTAAAGAAATGCTGTGTTTAAATCTCTATGCCCATCATTTGCTTGCAGTTCTGCAAAAAGAATTATTTACATTTTTATAATTGGTTCTGTTGAGGCGGTCATCAAAGGTGTCGCCCTTCTTTGCTTTGAAACCGCGGGCCGCAACGTGCCGGCGAGAACGAGTCGGTCGGTATCTTTGCACTTTTTTTATGACAATTTAAAAGTTGTATAATTGGGAAGTACACGTCCATTGATCCAGAAAGGCAGTGGTTCTCAAATGTTTCCTACCCTAATATTCAAATTGTTGACCTAGGTCCGTTTTTTCAAAGTGCCCCTAGAGGAAAAAGTCATAAAGGTTTTTTGTTTGTCTAGTCGGTCCATTACTAGTTTTTTTTAATGACATGAAACTAATTACACCCTGTATGCGCAAAAATCCAATTTTCTTCAAAATTTGTAAATATTTTCTTTCTGGCTATCTATACTGGCAGGAGTTTCTTTCTGGGAATTTGCCTTTAAAACATTTAAATAAATATTCTCAACTTGCTATACCTCCTTTTTTACAACTTTGACCTATTTGGCTGCGTCTGCTGACGTCTCTTATTTTCTGGTGATATTATTTCATTCATTTCAGACACAAAAAGTGTACGTACACAAAATGAGCCTTATAATGATAACATAATTTTACTAATTTTTAAACAGTTGTCGTGACGTATCTGACGGGAGGAGCCCCGCCAGAAGTTAATTTTGTGAATCGTTATCATCCATAAAACGATAAAAATAATCAAAGCTCATAAAACGATGACGTGCCGAAAAAGCCGTCTAACCCCCGCACTATTTTAGGATATCCTGGATTGTACACAAAATGCTACAGGTTATGCAATATGTTACATTATATTACCTAGTGTTATGGGGTTCCCAAGAATTTCACCTAAATTTTGTCTCAAGTGGTTACGACCGTCTGAGGGGGAACTGTTCCAATTAAGTTCAAGCCAAAGTCAGCTTGGACAAGATCAAAAACCATGATTACGATTGTTGCAATAATCGTAACCTTGACTTTTGATTTTGGATCAAGCTGACTGGTTTGAACTTAGTTGGTGCAATTCGCCTTAAGTCAACCCCGTCCTGTTTGGCTATCAGCTTATAACATTGAACTCTGCCCATTTGAAAATATCAATAGCTACGCCTAAAACGAAACCCATACCCCCATATAAATATGAAACGAAATTTTACAAAACTTTATTCAGTTGTTTCTACAACTTGCCTTCTGGCAATCTCACCATCAACTTTTTCTCTTCAAATTATCGATTCCCTATAAAAGAAACGCATCTTTCATTCAAAAAGTAGTAGTTCCAGAGTCACTTTTAGTTTGAACATTGAACATTGAAGCGGGTAAATAAGTAACATGTTTAAAAATCTAAATTGCTACTATATAGAGAGTAAGTACACAGCAAACACACATAATAAATAAACTACCTACATGCCTTCACTTCATCATTGGGAAAGTACTGATAAGGAACGCTAAATTACTGAACACTAAATTACTGAATAAAGTGCAACATCGGCCAAATCTCGGCCATCACACGGTTTGCTAATAATAATGGTGGTACACTGGATTTTTAGCATTAACTTATTTCTCATGTGCCGTTAATGAAAAGTATAATTATTTTACTATTGCCTTGATATATGGTAGCATACTGATATACGGGATTGCAGATATAGTTCGAGAGAGATAGATGCAGAGAATAACGAATGTATCCACTACGTGATACGGTACTATACTATTTCAGAAAATTGTATCAACATAATTTATGCATCTTCGTACAGTTGAAATATGTTTGCACAGCCAGTTTTAATGTAAACCTATATAAAATAATATATAAAACAGAAAACAATGGGGCCTCATTAAATATCTAAATTTTGAGAAATTTTTATATTTTTTATTTATATTTTTAAAAAATTTCAAGATGGACAGGGTCATCAACAGTAATCATTGATTTATTGAGTTAAAATGTAACTTTGGACAAGCATTTAAGAAAATAATATAAATTTTATTTGATCTACTTCTCGAACGAATGGAAACGTGGGTGCCTCCCATTTTGTTCTAAAGGTCTGAAGGAGGTTATAATGATTATAAACAAGTGATTTGTGTTCGCCTTTCAGGTATTGGTAAAAAAGTGTTTTTATATATTTAATATACCAGTGTTGGTTAAATATTTCCAAATACACCATAACAAAAGGGAGTCTTAAACTTATAGGGCCATGAACTTACCATTAAAATATGGGAGCTATAATGGTTAGACAGTAGCTTTTTAGGTATTGACAAGAGTGCCATCAACTTTTCATTACAGGACAGATAATATAATGTTTGTATATGTTTTTCAGCAATAGCTGAAGTGTCGGCAACTTTTACCAATGCAAAATTGCCAACACTTTACCAGTCATAAATCTAATAGCCCATGCTTTTCCATCTATAATGTGTTTGCTGGGTAGTAATCCGAGCTATCAGCACTTCTTCAGGGAGACATATCTTGTTCTAATTCTTTTCTATGTTTAAAGTATTTTATTGTTTGTAGTGAGTTCAGTGCAACCCTATCCTCAGGTGACCATCTTACCTTTTCTGTTGTTTTAATGAACCTTTTGCATTCTTTTTTAACTTTTTATTTTTCACTCTACTTTCTTGAACCTTTTTTTGTGATTGCTAAAGCGAACCTCTCTTCATTTGAAAATTAATCCTGGACTTGGTCAATCATAGGAAATATTACTGAACACCCGCTTTACTAATATTTTATTGATTCGAAAATGTGAGTGAACGTGACATTTTTAGTCATTTTGCTTGGATTTGGTTTGCTATACTTTTTACTTTTGGTTTTATGCGTTTATTTTGTTTACTAAATTTTTAATAATAGAGATGATTTGATATATTTTATTTTCAACTTATCGAAACTCTTGTAAATTTTTGCCTTTTTTATTTCTTGTTAAACATAAACAAACACAATACAAACAGAGCCGAGGGGTTGAGAATATTTCTCAAGAAAGTTAATTCCTATCATTTCGGTTAATATCAACTATTGGGCTAAGATAAGTTTAGCTAAATCGCAATATTTTAATGTCAGAAATTCGCCGTTACTCTACGGACTATTACTTATGTATCACCATGCATAAGTACGCAATTTTGAAAAAATGAAAATTTTATATAAGTACAGTGTAATAAATAAACTAATCAATCAATCTTTTATTTGAAATGAGAACGGTCTGTGCTCGAGACTTTTATTTATATTTGTAATTTGTTTAAATTTGAGTTGGTGCCTCACTCCTTATCGATATGTTGTGCTAGCGGTCTAAGGGTACGGACATGCCGACGATGCCTCACTGCACAAAATAGTTTGTTTTTACATCGCCGTAGACAGGAGAGCATTGCGGCAGCTTGCATCTGGTTAGTTCACTCAGATCACGTGGTACCCTTTTACTCGACTGCACACTTTCCCAGTTTCTAACACTGAAAGGACGAACCTCTTTCGGTATGTCCACCCCTGTTCCTATCAAAACTTCAATCTTTCAAAATTTGTATCTTCCTTCAAAATGTATTAATGAAATGTAGTTTTGTAACAATTCTTGAATAAGATTATTATACTGAGAAGGGCAATTTATCTTTAGACCTGTAGACATCTTAAAATTATTATTTATGGCGTATGGCGCTTTTGTCATTAAAATCGTTTCGTTCCAACTCATTTAATTCGTAAATAGGTATCGTATTACCTGCTATGTTTAATGTGCGTTTCCCCAAGTCTATATTTGCCCTAAGCTGAGATAAAATGTCTTCACGTTCACGGCTTCGATCGTGTGACCGAGACCTGGATCTGGAATGAGAGTGGTGTATCTTCCCAGATCTGGGCATCTGGGCGACCGAGACCGCGACCTACACCGCGATGTATCTTCGGCACTCGTACTCCAATTGATATCCATGGTAACAGTTTCCCACTCTACTACACGTCAGCTGATCGTATTATGGTGAATTTTCAATATTAAATAATCTTTAATTTGTAGACAATTTGTCCAAAATGTTTTCCTCCTGTGAAATATTGATGAAACTTATTCAAGAGTAAGCACATGTTAAAACTGTACGGAAGTCGCCTAGTTCCGCAGACGAATAAATTTGAGAATAGCACCCCAGACCATGCGATGTAATTCGTATACGAATACAATCCGACCGTTCAAGAATGAACACAGGGCACCAATTTTCAAACTCATGCATCTTAATCCGTGTGCGCACACGAAAACTTTTCGAGTATCACTTAAAATCAGAATTTCAAACATCCGAGGATATTAAAATTACATGCGACTTGAATTTCGTATAAGAAAACTTGACAACATAGTATACGACGTGGGATGCCAACGTCCAAAAACAGCGTGAATAGATTTAGTAGAAATCTATTTTTTTAGTAGACTCTCAACTTAATTCAACCTTGTTCAGTAGGACAGAATTCTGCAGTATATTTTAGTAGAATCTGTACTATTTTTTTATAGTGCCATATTGAGACTTTATCTGAGGAAATAATAACCGAATAATAACCAACTGTATTTTTGTCGTATGTGGCACTATTTGCCATCGAGATGACGTCCCTTCGAAAGAGAAGGTTTAGATAACTGTAAATTTTCACTTCCTAATGCATATATATATATATATATATATATATATATATATATATATATACATTATATTGCCGTGTATTATATTTATGTAAGGATTTACTGTGGCATTTATTTGTAATGAAGTGCTCTAGTTATAATGACAATAATAATAATATATTTATTGGGCGCCAGATGGCCTAAACCATCGAAATGCAGCAGACTAGAAACTCGATACTGCTACACAGAACATGAAAAGTTACAACTGTGCAAAACTACTCCCTCTCAGATAGCCGGTTCCTGAAATGCAATGTACACACTAGCAAACTTAAGAAAACACCTGTATTACAAAAAATAAACAATTCTTAATGTTGAAATTTACATATAATCAATTTAAATATAAAAAAAACATACGAAGAAAAATATAGAATTTATATAATTGGTCTTTGTATTTATTTAGTCTTTATCAAACTGATCAGTGATATTTTGATGTTAAGGTACCTTAACGTTGCCGAATTTGATACGCCCCTGAGCTCATCCGCGCACTAATCGTTGGTACGCCTCTGTATATTGGACTGGATGCTGCTATACTGCGTTGCTGCCAACTGCAGGTACGTAAATCTTACCAGAACAAACAGCTGATTACTAAGATGTTTTGATTTTCCTTCCAATATTTTCTTGATTTTGGAACATTTTGGTTTATTAAACGCTTACGATGTTTAGGTTTTTTAAGAAATTGTATTTATTCTTTATATAATGTGGAAATATAGTGATATTTAACCTCGGGAAAATATGAGTCTTTCTTACAATTTTTATTAATAATATTCAATTTTTTGGCATAGAATACTTATCAAATATTCATTAATGACCGTTTTTAATCATTTACGATCCCGTAAATACACGGTTTCGTACTTTGATATAATATTTATGAAAATTTTAGGTTATGTGATTTTCTTGACAAAATTACAAATATGTTGACTTTACGGCGTGGTTAACAAGACTAAAATTGCCACATCCAGCGTTTTGATTCGCTGAGACTGAAAGGAATATGCAAAACAAATTTCGAAATATGAACTTTTTTAGACTTTCTACTTATCTTATGCACATTTTAGATTTGGAACATGCCTCATAATGTCTTTCTGACCATTTGATGCTTTTTAGGAAATTTTCATAAATATTCTATTTTAGCACATTGTGTCCCCCATTACTACATATAACTATCTAAAATTCACCCAAAATCTACTTAATACACTAAATATTACTTATTGATAAACAATTCTTAACTGGATAAGTTTTTAACACATTTATATATGAACAAATATTTTAGGTGTCAAACCTAGCTCCATGTTCAACCATATGAGTTGCCTAAACAAATACATGGTGTCCTTCTAAAGGTTACACAAAACAACGTTGGTGTCCTAGAATTACACCTGGATAAGAAATATTATATCTAAAGATGTTTCAAGAAAAGTTATAGAACATTTTATTTGGAGGAGGACACAAAGTTCTGTCAAAAAGAACCCCCCCCAGGATGTTACGTTCTACTTCACTAACAGGTACTAGTCTTTATTTCCTGTAAATTTCACTTTATTAGGATGTGTCCTTTTTCTAAAATCTACACATATAGTTTCTTTCCGAGAGTGTTCTTCTCACTTTCATCATAAATAGTTTTTATGCTAAATTCACTTATTAATATTTATACACATGTTTTATAACATAATAAGTAATCATTATCCCCTATTGTTCACTTATTATATAGTTTATGACACTAATTTGATAAATTATTTGATTCTTTTAGTTTGACGAGTCGTCTACGAGGGTATTCAAAACAATTATGGTTTCTACTAGCATGAAGTTTGATTCTACAAATATGGGGCCTTAATATGGTCTGCCAAGTTGGTTGTATTAATATATTGTAAGGTTTCTTTAGTTTTTATTAAGGATTTATTATATTGGGTGTTGTTTTATACCTAACTTTTATAAATTATACTCTAAATAATACTCTATATAATGAAGGCAAAAATAGTGTAAATATATCGCACGAAAGTGCAAAGACGAGATTACCTTTCACTCCCGTTTTCGAGGGTGCTGAATACGATGGAAGTGGTGGGAGAAGTTTTTGACCGCCGCAACCCCCTGAAACAGCCAAAAACCACCTCTTTTATGGGGATCACTTTATATTTTCATATATAAACGGGTCCGGGGAGTGACTTATCGACGGGTTATATATATTTGAAATAACATGGAAGGGGGTTAAATCAACCCCCTAGACAGCAGGTCTAGGGGGGTTGATTAAACCCTTCCGAGGGGTGAAAATTCTTTTTTTTCAAATGATTCGCTTCAAACGCTTATCCCCCGTTTTCGGGGCCGCTGATCATGGGAAAAATATTCATTTTTAGCTCCAACCCCTCCTCATCCCTCAAACGGGCAGAAATCATCCCTCACTCACCAGAAAGCGTGTTATCCAGGATTTATAGGTTTTTCGGCACATGATCGTTATTCCTGTGCATATCCCTTCATTTTTCATGGAAGAGAAGGTGGCAGCGACCTCGGGGGTTGTTTCAACCCTTCCAAGGGGTGTAAAATTCATTAATTATATTTTTATCGTGATCAGCGCCTGCGAAAAGGGGGAAGGGCGTATTGAGGATCCAATGTGTAATTAATGAATTTTACGCCTCTCGGAAGGGTGGAAGCAACCCCGAGGTCGCTATCACCTTTTCTTCCGTGAAAAATGGAGGGATATGCACAGAAATAACGATCATGTGCCGAAAAAACTGTAAATTCTGGATAGCATGCTTTCTGGTGAGTAAGGGATGATTTCTGCACGTTTGAGGGATGAATATTTTTTCCGTGATAAGTGTTTAAACCGAATCATTTAAAAAAGATTTTCCACCCCTCGGGAGGGTTTAATCAACCCCCCTGGGTCTGCTCTCTGGATTCCACTTACTCTTCCCCTCCCCCTTCCATATTATTTTAAGTATAACCCGTCGATAAATCACTCCCCAGACCCGTTTATATATAAAAACATAAAGGGATTCCCATAACAGGGGTGGTTTTTGGCCGTTTCAGGGGGTTGCGGAGATCAGAAACTTCTTCACTACTTCCATCGTGTTCAGCACCGTCAAAAACGGGGGGAAAGGTAATCTCGTCTTTGCACGAAATATTTACAAAAAACTCGCCAAATAATGGTTCATTACATAGACTATAATGCATGTGGGTTTTCTTGAATACAAATTGTTCTCCTTAAGTTGCCCTGTTATATTTTAAGTTTTATTTGAGGTCATTGACCTCACCTAGTATCGTAGAAGGTTAGTGAGTACAGTTCACATGCAAAAAGGGTAACAACATCGTGTAATGAGTTGTATGTCTCCATCTGTTACCTCGATGGACTATTATATCTGGCTATTGCCCCTAAATATGTGCCTTTGCAAATGACACATTTACCTCCCCAAAATTTCAAAGTTTTATTATTAAAAAGAAAATTTTGATATTTTCTAAAAACAATTAGTGGCATTTGCAAAATAACAAACATTCAAAATCATTTGTCTAATCTTAACCTTTGTCTTATTCTTATCTGTAAGTTCTTTTGTATCTAATCTTTTAGTTATATAACTATTTTGTTCTGTATATTTTTCAATAATTTTTGTCTCAGGTTTATCATATATCTTGTTTATTTCTGATGTTCTAATTTTAAGTACTTCATGTAATTTGTAATCATGTTTTACTCCATGTTTGTTCATTTTTAGTTTATGTATACCAACTATAGCGTTAATGCTATAAATAAAATTAAAAAACCGCTGCCCAAGGAATCACTACTTCCACATCCAGATTTTCTATTCAAGTCACTCACAACGAAAAAATTTTGTATGTGGAAATAATTGTTTATGGAATTTAAATAATATAATATTTGAAATTCTCTATCCCAAAAACCTATAAAACGATACCCCACATCGGTAGTGGGGTGGGGGTGGTGATAGGGGATGGTAGTGGGGGTGGATGAAGTAAAAAAATATTTTGAGGTTTCTGGTTCTTGTACACACACTAAATCACAATTTTTCTTCATCCCCTTTAATAATGGGGTGGGGGCGGTGATGGGGGTGGCTAATGCCAAAATTTTTTTTGAGACCTCAGCTTCTTTTGTACATACTAAATACCAATTTTATGGACTCTTACCTGCTTGATTTACCTATTTACCCCAAATTTACCCCAATTTACCCCCCAACCCTTCGACGGCAAATGACGAAAATATAATCTAGTTCTAGATCTCGTTAAAGTACATACGTGTACCAAATTTCAAGTCAATATCTCAAACGGTTTCAGAGTAAACGTGCGCACAAAAAAAGTTACAGACAGACCGACAGACAGAAATTTTTTTTTCCCTCAAACTTAAAATCTCGACGTTTCATAACATTCTAAGCCTATTTGAACAATAAAAATTTTTAAAAATTTTTTGTCGTTACTATACTTCCACTGAATGTGGAAGTAATTGATGTAAATATACGTATATTTGTTTTCTTTAATACATCTTATATTTTATTTGATTTTTGTGTATTTCAAAGTACCTATATTGTTATTATTTTTGTTATCGAATCGAATGTTTTTCCTTTTGTTTCTTCTCGACTCCATAGGAACTTTTCGATTTCCAGTGAGTGAGTCGCTATAGTCGCTATATACACCCCCTCGTTAAAAAAGAAAAGAGTCAATCAACCAACGTGTCGATTGCGAAACGTACTTTTTTAATCGGTGTAGGCAAAGTGTCACATCTGTCAACTAATACAAAAGCTGGTTTAATCCTATCAATATTGACTTTGATTCCTTTCTTAAAGGTAAATAACTTATCTGAACGAGATAAAACTTTAAACGGTCCTTCATATAAAGGAGTAAATGAACGTTTAAACCGTTCATTGCGAACGAAAATAAAATCGCAAGAGGCAAGATCTGAACTAACAAAAGTTTTGTAATTGCCATGCGAAATTGGAGGAACAAATTTTAAATTATTAAAATAAATGCGTAATTTGTCAATGAAATAAAGAATATCTGGGGAATTATACGATTCAACGAAAAATTCGCCAGGTAAACGAAGGGTTTGACCATATATAAATTCATCAGGTGAACATTGCAGATCTTCCTTGGGAGTTGTCCTAAATGCTAATAAAATGATGGGTAATTCATCTGTCCAATGTGATGTATTGGCTCTAGTTAACAAGGAAGTTTTAAGTGAGCGATGAAATCTTTCAATTAGAGAGTTTCCTTGTGGGTGATATGCAGTTGTACGTATTCTATGAAAACCTAAAAACTTTGCAAATTCATTAAATAATCTTGACACCGAATCGACAAACAAAATTTTGAAATAAAGTACGCGCAACTGTTTCTGCTGTGATGTCGCGAAGAGGGTACCCTTCCGGCCACCTAGTGAATCGTTCAATCACCGTAAGAATGTAAGAGTTACCTTTGGATGGAGGTAATGGTCCTACCAACTCTATATGGATGTGGTCGAATCTGCTTTTTGGGATGGTGAAGTTTCCAAGAGGACTTCTCGTATGTCGGCTGACTTTGACAGCTTGACAGTTAATGCATGATTTTGACCATAAATTGCAATCTGTGTTCATTTTCGGCCAAAAATAGTTATTTGAAATCAACAGTCTAGTGGCTTTAATACCAGGATGAGATAAGTTGTGAAAAATATCGAATATCGAAATTTAAAATGTTTAATTGCAGTATATAATGCTAAAAGTTCTTTGTCGAAAACCGAATAATTAGTTTGTGCTGTGGTTAATTTACAGGAAAAGAATGCTAACGGAGCAAGAAATCCCTTATTATCTTTTTTCTCTAAAACTGCACCCATGGCAAGGTTAGAACAATCGACTGAGAGAGATAAGATAGTATCGTCATTATTGCAAGGATGAGCTAAAACTACTGCATTACTTATAGCGTCTTTGGCTTTCGAAAATCAATCTAAACATTCATCAGGCCAACTATTTATCTTTGTAATTTTATCATGAGATAAACTGTTATAAAGAGAATACAGGGGAAGTAAAATTTCAGCAAAATGAAACGATGATAAAAATTTACCATACCTATGAAACGTTGTAGTTGTTTGAGAGTTGTCGGTAAAGGGAAGTTATTAATGACTTCGACTCTCTCAGTTGATGGTAAAATACCTGATGAAGAGATTTGATGACCTAAAAAGGTTAAATTGTCAACTCCTCAGATACATTTAGATGGTTTAATATTAATTCCGTATGTGTCTAATCTTTTGAAAGCTATTTCCAAATGTTCCAAATGTTGTACATCTGATTGACTTGCGATTAATATATCATCCAAATAGACGAAAACGAAAGGTAAGTTGACAAGTACTTTATTCATAAAACGTTGGAAAGTTTGACCGGCATTGCGTTGGCCAAAATGCATGCGGGAAAATTCAAACAGTCCGAGTTGTTATGGCTGTCTTATAAACGTCATTTTCAGCGATATACGCTGATGGTACGCTCGCACTAAATCAATCTTGGAGAAAATAGTACAGCCGTGCAACTGAGAGCTAAAGTCGTGAATATGAGGTAACGGATATCTGTCTGGAATAGTAATTGTATTTAGTTGTCGATAATCTCCACAAGGTCTCCAGTCATTTTTCTCTTTTTTTGCTACTAAATGAAGTGGTGAAGAAACTTGAGAAGATGATGGTTTACAGATACCCAATTCCACTACCCAGCAAACACAAATACCTCTCTGATACATAAACCAGAGTCACATCTAGGTACCGCGTCACACTTGGGAATTACATTGCGACTCACATATCTGCCTTTGAGATAGCTCAAACAGTTCCAAATGTCCACATTGGAAACATCGCACTGTGAATTAAAAATTGACTCACATTGGCATCACATGAAAGTTTATATGCTAAATCTCGTTTGTTGTTAAATGTAAGTCACAACAGCATCACTTTGGGAGATAATAAGAGACTCGCAGTACTGACATTGCGACCTACATTTTTTATATATTCGACATCAATTGAACTCTCATGTGTGTTAACTATGTCGTCTCTCCTTTCGGATGGAAGAAAAATAAAAAATAAAATTTTATATTGTAGTTCCATATGTATATTATTTACATTAACATATCTAATATTGTTTACCGCACTCCAGTTTACTCTCATAAGGGATGCCTGCAAATTATAATGTTTATTAAATTATTAAAATTCATTTTTACTTACCTTTTTACTAGTTGCGGTCGGTAGGGATTGAACCTGCATAGTTCCCTTGTCTCGATTACAGTTCTGACGCTCATACGCACTGAGCTATCTAGGTGTCCGTTATTTTGGATGTTAAAAGTGGTATAGTAATGTGTGGGAAATGTATTTAATGAGATTATGAGGAATAATAAGTCGTTTATTATGTGGAATTGAATTTCTAATAGAACTTTTGAACAACCTTATTTAAAATATTATGTGTATTAATCGTTCAAGTCCTTTTTTCTATTTTCTATTTGTGTTCCCAAACCAAAATTTTTCCTGTTAGCATTTATATTTATTTATAATTATTATAGTGGAGTCAAATTAGGATTTTAAAGTGAATTGTCTGGTCAGGACAGTTTTTCTGTTTTAACATGTTCAGGGGATCAACTTAAGTTCACACCACAGTTTTGCAGTTTCTGCGAGGTCGGCGTATTGTTTATTTAAAGAATTTAATTTTTTAGACCATCGGTTCTCTTTGAATATCTCAAAATCCATAAGTCCTCCGGAAAACAATAAAAAGAAGGAAAACGTTATTTTTGAGTTGTACAATAAAAGTACATAAACTATAATTCATTCCAATTGTTATTATTATTTTAAAAAAATTGAACATTGCAAAATTATGCATTTTTAAACCAATCACTGTTATTTCAAAAATAATGGATAATATTTAATGAAATTTTATAGTTCTTATGAAGTACAGTCAAATCGAAATGATTACTAAAAGAGCTCAAATATACAATTGTTGATAAAATTTTGCACCCTTGTGAAATCCTGCCATCAAGACCAAGAAATGTGTACGATGGCTGAAATTGTAGCATTTTATAAGTACTTTAAGATCACGGAGAAAAACATATATTTTTTTTAAAATTTAAACCCGTTTTATTGCAGTTGTTTAGTTTTAGAAATTATAAAGTTAGTAGTTATAAACAAATTCAAGTAACTCTGATTTTTTTATGAAATCAAAAACGATAAATGAGTAATGAGAGTGAGATACGTTAGTTTTTGCGTTTAGGTCACTTAAAAATAAACAAATCGATATTTATTCTTGAAATTTGGGCTGGTTATTCTCCAATGTTTATTTGAAGACAATCCAAAGCTACAATTATTAAAATAACATCGAATAAAGCGGCTTTGAGAAAATAATGCACATTTTCAATTTTTTTATATTTCTTTTAATTTTTGCCACGAAAATGGCAACCTAACTTGAACAACTACCCTTATGTTCATGTATACAGCTTTGTAAAATTTTTAATATTACTGATACAATAAAAAAATATATTTCGCGAGCAGGATTTGAACTCGAGACGTCCGCTTCCTGAATAGAAAGTGCCTTACCCACTGAGCTATCTGGCGACTAAAGTCCAGTTTGTAAGAACATAGTATAACATTTAAACATATTTGGTGATTTTCGGATCTCTAACAAAATCACTAAAGACCCCACTTTCGGGACTCTATACAGTATCTTTTAACAATTGTAACTTAAGATTATTTTCATGTAGCAGAGACAAAATAATAGACATTGAAGAATTACCAGTCCAAATTTCAATAAGAAATATCGATTTGTTTATTTATAAGTGACCTAAATGTAAAAGCTAACGTATCTCAGCTCCAAAAATGCAAGTAGAGTATTAATTTTTTTTAAAGTTGGCTTTTTTAATCTACTTTCATTACTCCTTTACCGTTTTTTAATTTGCAACTGCAATTGCTCTTTGTGATCTACTCTGAAGCCATTAGTTTCTTGAAATGGTGTCTCTTTAGCTTCACACATGTAAATCACATTATTCCTTTGGTAGAAGCATTATGAGAGTTATTTTGAATAGGCAAATACGAGTTACATTTTTATCCCTCCCGTGACGCTTTTGCGCTATTCATGTGAGTTAAATAATAATTTTAAATGATGCCAATAAAATTATATAATGCGATCTCGTTGGGTGATACATTTATTCAATTGGCATCTCTTTGACTTAACAAATGTAAATCAAAATGTGTTAGTCAGTGGGCATTAATGCGATGTCTCAGAGAGGTCTGTGTTTGCTGGGCATGTTGTTAAATTCTGTTTGAGCTATTTTAAATTTAAGATTGTCTAATCTATGAGGTCGTGAAAAAGGTAAATGATCTTCAGTAACTATATGATGTACAACAGAATGTTTAATAGGTAAATTGTAATCTGGAGAACTAATTAAATTAGGAAATTGTAAAAGTAATTTGTTATATTTATCTGTTAAAGAAAACAATTTAAGTGTGTCTAATCTATAATTGTCTAAAGGACTATTTTTAATAAAACAATTAATTGACAAATTAGTCTTGTTATCAATTATTCGAGCTCCTTTAAGATCGACAACTAAACCGAAATGAGACAAGAAATCTGCTCCGACGATTGGAATGTCAATGTTGCAATATTGAAAACGAAAAGAAACAATCTGCGTAAGTTTAGATTGACTTTTAACAATTTCTTACCGTATGTAAAAATGGTTGAACCGTTAGCCGCGGTTAATATCGTATCAAAATTCTTTTTAAAATCTGTGAAAACATTACGTGGCACCACAGATAAATCGGCGCCAGTGTCGATTAGGAAGTTCAGGTTGTTGGATCTATCATAAATAAAAAGTCGACGTTTGCTACCAGAAAAGTCAAAGTCAGACTACATAAAATTATCAAACTTCAGTTATCTTTGAGGATTATCAGATTTTTTACAACTCTTACTGAATTTGCACCATTCACCTCCACAACGATAGACATTGGCGCCATAAAGTTGATGGTAGTAACAAATAGTAATATCTGTACGATCAAACTTCTTGGGAAAATTATTACGGCTGGGTGAACGATTGCGATTAGAAATACGAGTTTGTAAAATGTTTCTACTCCTACAATTACTGCAGAAAGAAGTAGAAGGTTGAGGCTCGAAAGATTAATCAGGTAATTTAGATTCTAAAGAGTTTAGTCGAGAATTAAAAATTTCTTGTCTTTGTAAGACTTGATTAATTGAATCATGGAAAGTGATTGAAAAATTTTTGATAGTGGTAGTTAAATCTGATAACGGGGTTGATTCAGAGTCAAGAGGATTTTTGGAGTACGATGCAACCATCGAATTTTGACAAGACTCCCATATCCGATCTGCAATATCGAGAATCTCTTTTGTGTCTGTTTTCCCGGAAGCTGTAATAGCGATATATACAGTTTGAGGCAAACGTCTTTTCCATAATTTTATCAATAAATCTTGACTAGCCATGCTGAAACCTCCAACCATATTCAGCATGGATCTATAGAAATCTGACGGTTTCAGATCACCCATTTGGGAACCTGATAACAAATCATTGAGGCGTTTTTCCTCACTCGATGATAAACGTGAAATTAAAATTTTCTTTAAATTGATATATAGATCTGTTTCCGGGGGATTAGATATTATATCGTATATATTATCTATCACATCTAATGGCAAATTAGCTATAACCTGATATTACTTTTTCTTGTCATTGACAATTTTTGCAACAGAAAACTGTGATTCGATTTGGGTAAACCAAATTTCAGGTTTTGATTTCCAAAACGGTGGTAGCTTGACAGATGTGACATAGTGGGTTTGAGGAAAATCCTCGTCTGAAGGTTGTGTTGGCATAATTAATTGATTGTGATTGGTTGATTGACTATTTCTCAGATAAAAAGGGAAATGTACTTTAACTCACTCACCAGCAGATGACAGTACTTGTAATGTTCAACTTCAATTGGGAAATAGGGAATTACCATAAATTAGAGGAACATCTATTCAAAATTTATCAGGAAAATTCTTCTCTTCATTAAACGATAAGCATCATCTGGATCAATTTTTAGTGGTAGTTAGTATATTGAATCTCTTCTTGAAATCATTGATAAAAGTGGTTCTAAATCAGGAATGTGTTGATCTTCTGGTAATTATATCTGAATATTCTTCTATCTTCGAGAGTAGAAATAATTTCGTCTCTTCTTCAATTAAACAGATAACTTAGATCTCATCATGAAGGTCGGGCATATATAGATCACGTCTGGCATATATAGATCACGTCGGGGTCACCAAATTTATAGCGTTAATGCTATAAATAAAATAAAAATTGATGTAAATATACGTATATTTGTTTTCTTTAATACATCTTATATTTTATTTGATTTTTGTGTATTTGAAAGTATATTGTTATTATTTTTGTTATCGAATCCAATGTTTTTTCGTTTGTTTCTTCTCGACTCCATAGAAACTTCTCGATTTCCTGTGAGTGAGTCGCTATAGTCGCTATAACAACGCTTAACATTTTATTTATTACATTCGTTTGACCATCTACAGCAAGTTTATCCTTATATGTTTTTAGAATACCATGCTTTGATACATCTCTGTGTTTATTTTTATTGTTTAATTGTTTATTTTTGAGCTTTATCTTATGTTTATCTTTAAGTTCTTGTTTTAGTAGAGAGCTCAGAGGCTGAAAATGTTCATCCTGTGGGGCTTTACATATTAAAAACTGACAATTGGATAAATCGATAGCATATATATATATATATATATATATATATATATATATATATATAGGTGAACTTCAAAAAAAAGTTGTTCAAAAATTGTCCTGTGCAAAAGGACGTTATTCAAAATTTTCGAGTTAAGTAGTGCATCACTCTCTTTGGTAAAATTGTATAATATTCTCTATAGCTGTAAGGCTGTAAAAAAATAAACTATTTTCAAAAAAGCATTGTGCTTTATAGGAAACGCAAACTTTAAATGCCTGTATCTCCGTTCGACCTTCGCTAAAAATTAATTCATTTGCCGTTTTTTTTACATTACACACTCAATTACTCGAAAACTAAGTCTCAAATAAAGAAAAAATAGTCTTTATAAAATGAAGGCCTGTGCTTTCTGACCACGACGGTTCTTTTTAAAATATTTTCAGTGAAATAATAACTGAGTTATGAATTTAAAACTAACGCGGTTACAAAATCTTCAAGCGGTTAGAACTGCAAACCTCGATCGCCCGCGGTCGAGCGGTGCCTACGATCTGTGATGTGATATGTATGTATCAGTTATTTTACAACAGTAATTAATTTATCATAATAATTAAATGATGTTTGGAGTAACGTCTAAACTTATAGAAAATACTACTCTAATTACTACTATAATTTCACAAACATGTTATTCTAAATCTTAACACATATTTTCTTCAGTTATCTTTTTTTGGAGGAAAAATTTGGGGCCGTCCACAAATGATGTAACGCTTTTAGGGTGATACTTGGTGATAGGAGTGGGCGAGGGTGCTCAAGCAAATGTGAAGTCACAATATAAGAAAATAATTTTATGCTTAATATTTTATACAAATAAACTAAAACCTGAAAAAGAATTTTTCCTTATAAAATGTACAAATGTAAATTAAAAATTTACAATTTTTATTCATTTACGCAAAAGTTAGTGTGACGTGGGGGATCGGGCGAGCGTGACAATGTGTGACACGGGGGGGTAAAAAATTGGCAAAATAAGCATGGCGTCATTTATGGACGGCCCCTTTGAACAAGATTTTTGACAAGATCCTATGCAAGGCATTTTATAGCTGCAAAATTTATATCTACAATCCGAAAATAAAAATTATTTTTTTCTTTGAAGAAATGATAACTTTAACATCCACAGCTACGTAAGATGGTGAAATCTTGTGAAAAAGATGGAGCAGTTTGAAATAGCGGTAGCAGTTTACCACTGACAGGTTGCCAACCACATTGGAGCATTGAGGAGGTTTATGATGGGACTAAGAGCATTGAACCAAATAATGGTTTGGTAATGAGCTCGTAAACAATGCTGTTTTAAACTATCCTCAGTAGGTGGTAGTTTATCCAGCGTTTTCGAAGCTGCTAGGATACCACGTAAATTATTCACTGACGATATCTCCTCGTTGCTTGTATATAATTTTAGAACAAAGGTATGAACTTCTCTAAACAAAATATCGTCAAAATTAGCTATTCCAATACGACCAAGCAATTTGTAATATGTAAGGTATACTTTCCAGCAGCCAGAAAATTGACTAGTAGTGTCAGTGATCGCGTGAAACGCTGGTAAGTCATTTAAAACGCCTGATCTATTACCAAATCATCCGCTGGTATCAATCCCCCACATCAAGTTATGGGCAGCGGTACCAAATTCACTGGCGTTCCTAATAATTGATGAGCGAGCGGGGGGGTGAGAAAAGTGAAAAATTGTGAAAACATCTCTGGCGGATCCCCGCGCTTAATAACTGAGCGTGAAACAAAATTTTTGTCCAGATCTCATAATTAGTGAACGAATATTGGGTTTACTGGTCTAATCGGCCCCTAAGTGGCTAGGCGCGGGTTTCGCGGTACCTACTAACTCCCCTTGTGGGGGTCCTGCCTGGTATATATTTTCATCTCCTTTTTTCCCAGCATTTACCCAAATTTCGGATGTTAGTGAAGTGAACAAGAAGTACTTTCACTGTCTTCAATCATTGCTTTAACCCCTGTATATCATAAATTTGTGTGTTAATTGCAAATATTTACTGAAGCAACTGTATAGTTAACAATATTGAATTTTAATTCCACGTTATACCATAACTCACATTTAGGAAAAATTTCAAATTCCATAAAATCGTCTTGTAAAACGTCTAATCACTTTGTTGGTGAATATCTCTTTAGTTATAAAATTTGATTCAAACTATTATATTATGGATACTTATATGGCATACATTTATATAATTGCACGTATTACGTCATCACGAAAGGATTGCCATATTTTTGTTGGAAAGTAAAAATAAAATTGAATTTGAATGCCTATATTCGCGAACTAGTTTTGTATGAATGATTATTTGGATATTATTCATGTAGATATGCAAAATAAATATAAAATACCTACTTTCCCCTTAAAAATGTATTCAGATAACAGGCGAAAAATTAATTCACATTGGCTAATATTTATAACATTGTTAATAAACAAGCACTCATTAGTCAAGAAGAATTAATAATAGTTAGATTGGGGGCACCGTGGGGAGTGGTGCGGTGCGAAAGAGCGATCGAGGTTTGCAATTATAACCGCTTGGAGATTTTGTAACCGCGTTAGTTTTAAATTCATAACTCAGTTATTGTTTCACTAAAAATATTTTTAAAAATACCGTCGTGGTCAGAAAGCATAGGCCTTCATTTTATAAAGAATATTTTTTCTTTATTTGAGGCTTAGTTTTCGAGTAAATGAGTGTGTGATGTAAAAAAAAAACGGCAAATGAATTAATTTTTAGCGAAGGTCGAACAGAGATACAGGCATTTAAAGTTTGCGTTTCCCATAAAGCACAATGCTTTTTTTGAAAATAGTTTATTTTTTTACAGCCTTACAGATATAGAGAATATTATACAATTTTTACCAAAGAAAGATATGTACTTCAACTAGGTGATGCACTACATAACTCGAAAATTTTGAACGCTCTTTTGCACAGGACAATCTATGGACAAATTTTTTTGGAAGTTTACCTATATACATGCTATCGTATCCAGTTGTCAGCTTCTAGTATTTAAAGCCCTACAGATTCATTTTTTAAGGCTCTTTCGGACGCATGAGCTCTCTACTATTTGTCTAAACTTTTAGTTTTTTACCTATTTTGCTTTGTATAATTTTCAATTATTTTTGTCTCAGGTTTATTATATACCTTGTTTATTTTTGATGTTTTAATTTTGAGTAACTTTTGTAATTTGTAATCATATTTTACTCTACGCTAGTTCATTTTTAACTCATGTATGCCAACATTTAACATTTTGTTTATTATATTTGTTTGCTCATCTACCGCTAGTATATCTTTATATATTTTTAGAATTTTAGGCTTCGATACATGTCCTATACAACGTTTTATGATCTTAAATATTTTGCTTTTCATCTTTACATTATTTAACCTATTAAATTTGCCAATATAACCATTTTTTACTTTGGTAGCTTTTCTTTCAGTTTTATATTCAATCAGCCAATCATGTACAACTGCATCATTTTTGTCAAAGTTTTCCATCCACACCTCTTCAGGTGTGGTCGATTTTTACCTTATTTTTATATACGACCTCTTTGTAGTCCGCAATTATTTTTATATCACTGGCCCGTTTGCCATTACACCTATTAACCTTCTCGACCGCAATATTATTATTTTCATATTTATTTTCTTTTTCACTCCCTACTTCCCCTTTGGGATACATCGGTATGGTGCTACTTTGTAAATCTATTACCCTTTTACCGAGGTCAATTTTTGCCCTGAGTTGTGTTAGGATGTCTTCTCCTAAAATGATATCAAACTTCATGTCATCTATTATTATATAACTTCCCTCAAATTCGTAATTGTCTACCGCGAACTTCGTGTCTAAAACCTGATTACATTGAGCAATTTTTATTTCCCCTGGTTCTACTAAATTTATTTTTCTTATTTTAATGAAATCTTTATTTTTAGTACCTTTATAACAATCATTAACAATTTTTTTCTTTAACTAAACTTAATTCAGAACCTGTATCGATGAGCGCCTTATAAATTTTTGTTTTTAATTTGATGTCTACCATTGGTAGATTGCTGGTTTTTATGTTATTTGATCCGTCATCTATCTCATTACCTATGACCTTGCGCATATGTTGATATGTTACATTTAAAATTAAAATATCCTCTACCGAAAATCCTGCCTTCGTGGCGTGTCATTTACCTGTGCCACGGTTTCTATCCTGTTGGAATCAGTTTGTGAATTTGCCTTTTCTCTTTTCTCCCTCTCAATATTCATATTAGTAACTTGGGCGTATGTCCATCTGTCGTCTATTCGTTTCCCTTTCCTGTTCTTGAGCTCTTTTAATCTCCCAACTAACCTGTCGTCTATCATCTCGTTGATTCGTATTATATTGCCGATACTCGTTAGCTCCATTATTATTTTCCCTTTGATTATAGTTTGCCCTATATCTACCTTAATCCCCATAATTATTATTATAATTTTTGAAATTATTATTGCCATATTGGTTCCTATTTTGCCGATCATTGTTATAATGATTTCCTCTGTTATCACTATTGAAATTCCCATTATTTTCCCTGTATTTATCCCGGTTATTATTATCAAAATTTTTATACTTATCGTTGTTATCCCGGTTAGTTTTATCAAAATTTTTTATTATCTATCGTTATATTGCCTCTCTACTCTATCTTTACTGTTCCCTTATTTCCACCCTATACGGTGATCATCAATGCAGAATAAATGTTCAATTAGACTATCTAATGTCGTTATTCTTTGAGTTATTATGACGTTATGTATATCATCAGAGAAATGCCTGGCCAAATACGTTACCATTTCTCCTTTAGTAAAAGCTGGCACTAGGTGTTTAATGTTACCTATTTTAGGTAGGATATAATTTTCCCTACTTATACCTGAATTTTTTATTTATTTATTTATTTATTTATTTATTTATTTATTTATTATACACTACCCAACAGAACATGTTCCAATTACAGGGTAGGAAAAATACACAATAATAAAATACAAAAACAAAATACAAATACACAATAACAAGATACTTAATATTACAAAATACACAATATAACAAATTTTCAAGGTATATAACGTACAAAAGATAATTAATTGAAAGTACATACAATGAATTCAATTAATTATTATAGCAAGCAGTTCTTATGTCTGCAACACTACAATTAAAAAGGTTAACTTTGTCCTGAATGTCATGCCAGTTATGACACATAACATACACCGGTGAGAATTCTAATAGATTTGTTCTTGGTGTGGGTAAATAAAAAAAATTAGTTGATCCTGTTTGCACCAGTGGCATATGAACAAGCGCATTAATTTTTGCCAACAGTTCAGGGCATTTTATTTTATCATTGACAAGTTTATGCAAAAACATAACAGAGTGAAGAAAGCGCCTTCTGACCAGTTCATCAGCATTGAACCTCTCTAGCAGCTTGTCGTGCGAAAACCCTCTTGGCGGATAGATTTTGTCCTCCTTAAATGCCATAAATTTTAAAAATCTTCTATGAATTTGTTCGATAGCTTTACTGTGTACAGCGTAGTTAGGATTCCATACAACAGAGCCGTACTCAAGTTCAGAACGCACAAAAGACGTAAATAGAATTTTTAATGTGTCGATGTTGTTGAGCTCACCGGAGTTTCTAATGATAAAGCCCAGGATTTTATAAGCTGATGATACAATGATATTGATGTGCTGGTTAAAGGTCAACTTGCTATCAAAAGTTATGCCTAGATCTTTAAATACATTTGGTTTATTTAAATGTACCTGATTTATAGAGTATTCATGCTGCACTGGATTCAATTTTCTAGTATAGGTCACAGCGTTTCATTTAGCAGCGTTGAGAGGTAGGAAGTTTGAGGTGCACCAGTCGTTTATTAAATCCAGGTCCGCTTGCAGTAGCAAACAATCAGATTCATTCTTGATAGCCAGATACAGTTTGAGGTCATCTGCATATAGTAAACAATGGCAGTTCAGACCAAGTACAATGTCATTTATAAATAAAATAAAGAATAGGGGACCCAACACTGACCCTTGTGGTACCCCAGAAGTACAAACTATTCTTTCAGATTTATACCCACGATATTGAACATACTGGTTTCTACATTTTAGGTAGGAGGAGCAAAATAGAATTAAATCTCGGTTAAATCCGAAAGCAGAAAGCTTTCTTAGTAAAATACCGTGGTCATGTCTATCGAACGCCTTTGAGAAGTCTGTATAAATGACATCTACCTGTCCATTGCCATCCAACACCTGCGAAATAAATTGTGTAACACAAACCAAGTTGTTAATTGTCGACCGGCCTGCCACAAAGCCATGCTGATTAGGGCAAATTTGTTCGTTGACATGTGCGTGAAGCTCCTCGTATAGAGCGAGTTCAAAAACTTTACTAAAATTATTAATGATGGTGATGGGTCAATAGTTTTTTATGTCAGTCCGATTGTCTTTTTTAAAGACGGGAATAATTTTGGAGTTTTTCCATAACTCTGGGAATGTGTTAGTGTTAAGGGCTAAATTAAATAAAATAAGTAAAGGTTTCGCTAAGACATTGGCACAGTCTTTGATAAGAAATGACGGTATACCATCAGGACCAGCGGTAAATTTGTTTTTTAACTTCTGATAGCTTTAAATATCTTATCTTCATTCAGTTGGACTGACTGTGACGGTTCATGTTCATTCTCGTCTGTCAGTGTCATCAGAGTCTATGTACTCAGATGATTCTGTAAAAGCAGTTTTAAAGTGCTCAGCAAATGTGTCGACAATTTCTTGAGGATTGCCCAAAGAATTATCATTGTAGGTCATATTATTTGGAATGGTTGTGTCCTTTTTGCTATGAATGTATGACCAAAAAGATTTAGGATTCATCTTAAAGTTATTTTCAATATTGTTAACATACTGTTTATGCGCTAGCTTAATATCATTTTTTATTTTTGATCTTAGTGTTTTAAACTTTTCAAGGTCCTGAGTGTTGTTGAATTGCTTATATTTTTTCCATGCTGTATTTTTGTGTCTAATATTATTGATTATGTCCCTGCTATACCATGAGGGATACTGATGACTTTTGGTATAAGTTGAGGGATAGGTCCTTGGGACGCATGTCATAAATATATTATTAATAACACTGTAGAAGTCTTCTACAGCTAGATTAACATTTTCGTAATTTGTTAGAAAAGACCAATCTGTTTGTAGAAATAAATTGTACATTATGACATAATCGGCTTTTTTAAAATTAAAAGTCAATTCGGACTTGACTGAAAACATATCTTTTGCTTCGTCATTTCCTTGAAGTAGGTAAATACACAGTGGTGGATGGTGCAAGTCTTCCCTTATCATGGAAATTTCTGACTTATAAACTTGTAATGAGGTGATATTACTTATGACTAAATCTAACAATCTACCATTAACATTCGTAACTGAATTATGTTGATCAAAATTATAAAATGTACAAAAGTTTTGCAAGGCCCGTAGTTTCGCAGATGTACTTGAGACATTGGTCTCATTATATTCTGGTAAGTTAAAGTCTCCAATAAAGCATGTATCACATGTTTGTATTGATTCTAAATTTATAAGAGACTCAAATAATTCCTCATAAACTCCGGCAGCTGAGTTCGGTGGAATATATATTAAGAGCAAGACAAAAGTGTAGTGATTAATTTTAACTTTTAAACCTAGTAGATCAACACTGGGAATATTTATGGTAATCTCGTTCATATTAATAGGAGTGACTGTGTATTTCTTATCTATAGCACAGAGAACTCCGCCTCCCCTTACTACTTTTTGTTATACTTTCCATTAAACAAGTTGAAACGTATCTTTTACTGAGTGTATTTTCCCCAATACTGCTTCAGCAAAAGGTTTTCAAACTCTTCTAACGTTTCAAAATTGTCACATATGACATTATGCCACTCTTCAGCGAATCTTTTTACCATGTTTTGGATATGTTGCTTAAGGTTGGCGTCAGGGTGTATTGTGCTCATATATTGTCTCAAACGTGTGATGAATGTCTTGGGGTGCGTACGGTTATCCCCATAAAAATAGAATTGGTTCTTTGTACATGTGTGTGTATGGCGTGTGAGTACTGGTTGTGTGTCCTTCTTTTAACAGTCTCGTGTTCAAATTTTGATATCTATATTCCTATTCTTTTAACCTCTTCTCTAGTGTTTCGTCATGCCTTTTGAATTTGTTATCCATTTCGGTAACCACTTCGACTATTAATCCATCTACGTTGCGTGTGACCGATTCTTCCATCTTCTTCGTAGCAGACTGACCTTTGTATTTATGTCTTCCATGACATCATCTGTCGGGGTGTCGAGCCTACTCTTTACCCTCTCTATTCTTCCTTTAATTTCTTCCATACGTTCTTCGAGTTTTCTATTATTTTCGACAATTTCTCTTATGATTTCGTCCAATTTATTATTGACATATTTTATTTTCTTCTATTTTTTTAAGATGTTTTGATTCGTTTGTTTCATTTCTGCTTTTGTTGCTATAACGTTTTGATTTGTCTGCTTCATCTCCGAGCTGAGACCCGTCACCATTTGCATGAGCTGATGCACCACGTTTGTGTCTGCGTACATTTGTGTTAGTGCAGTGTCGCCTGGTTGTAATATTTGTTCTTGTGTAGCGGTTTGTGTTTGTTATTGGGATATGGTTGGTGTCTGTTCTTGCGAAGTGGTTTGTGTTTGATCCGCCATACCTTTTGCTTTACCTGATCTTAAGTCCATATACGCTTGGGATTAAATATGAATAATACAGTTATAAAACAAACGACTAAGAATCGCTAATTGATGTTTTATTTAAAATTTTTGCCAATTTGTTTCAAATATCAAAATTAACTTTACTGGTTTGCTAGTGTACACTGACTACTAATAGCCTGCATTATTAAGCATCAAAAATGCCGTTTTACAACGTCGTTTACCACGTTGGGAGCCAAAAATGTCGTGTATTATATTTATGTGGGGATTTACTGTGACATTTATTTGAAATGAAGTGCTCTAGTTATAATGACAATAATAATAATGTATTTATTGGGCGCCAGATGGCCTAAACCATCGAAATGTAGCAGACGAGAAACTCGATACTGCCACACCCCAGAGCATGAAAATGCAATGTACATACTAGCAAACTTAAGAAAACACCTGTATTTCAAAAAATAAACAATTTTTAATATTCTGGATTACTATGTTGTTGAAATTGACATATAATCAATTTAAATAAAAAAAAAACATACGAAGAAAAATATAGAATTTACATAATTGGCCTTTCTATTTATTTAGTCTTTATCAAACTAATCAGTGGTATTTTGAAGTTAAGATATCTTATACGTTACCGAATTTGATACGCACCTGAGCTCATCCACGCACTAATCGTTGCTACACCTCTGGTGACTGGATGGATGCTGCTATACTGCGTATTTGCCAACTGCAGGTACGTAAATCTTACCAAAACAAACAGTTGATTACCAAGATGTTTTGATTTTCCTTCCAATATTTTCTTGATTTTGAAACACTTTGGTTTATTAAACGCTTACGAAGAACTGTTTTTTAAGAAATTGTATTCTAAGGTAAGTACTTTCTTATATAATGTGGGAATATAGTGATATTTAACTTGGGAAAATTTGAGTCTATTTTACATTTTTTATTAATTATATTCAATTTCTTGGCATAGAATACTTATCAAATATTCATTAATGACTGTTTTTAATCATTTACGATCCCGTAAACACATGTTTTCGTACTTTGAGGAAATAAGATTTGTGAAAATTTTAGGTTGTGATTTTCTTGACAAAATTACAAAAAAGTTGACTCTACGGCGTGGTTAATAAGACTGAAATTGCTACATCCAGCATTTTGATTCGCTGAGACTGACAGGAATATGCAAAACAGATAACGTGATTCTTGAAATTTAATTTTGAATTTCGAAATATGAACTTTTTTAGACTTTTTACTTATCTTATACACATTTTGAATTTGGAACATGTCTTTGTGACAATTTTGGTACCTCTTTCGTGTACATTTGATGCTTTTTAGGAAACTTTCATAAATATATTATTTTAGCACATTGTGTCCTTATTACTACATATAACTATCTAAAATTCACCCAGAATCTACTTAATACACTAAATATTACTCATTGATAAACAATTCTTAACTAGTTAAGTTTTTGACACATTTATATATGAACAAATATGTTAGGTGTCCACCATGTTCAACCATATGAGTTGCCTAAACAAATACATGGTGTCCTTCTAAATGTTACACAAAACAACGTTGGTGTCCTAGACTTACACCTGAATAAGAAATATTATCTAAAGATGTGTTTCAAGAAAAGTTATAGTACATTTTATTTGAAATAATCCAGAATACACAAAGTTCTATCAAAAAGAACTCCCCTCAGGATGTTACAGTTTGAAATTTTGCATTCTACTTCACTAACAGGTACTAGTCTTTATTTCCTGTAAATTTCACTTCATTACGATGTGTCCTTTTTCTAAAATCTACACATTTAGTTTCTTTCCGATAGTGTTTTTTTTTCACCTTCGGCATAAATAGTTTTTATGCTAAATTCACTTATTAATTTTTATTATTATTATTTCTTTTTTTTTTTTGCTCACAACTAAATATTGGAATTTTTGGTTCATGGTTAACCGGGATCTAAACGACCAACGGTATGCTCATGGGCCAACACCCTTCGAACCGTGCTACAGGTAGCTAGGATTGTAGATTTTTGCGCGAGTCCTATCACCCTCTGATGGTCAGATATGTCCAGCCTGTTTAGCGCTTTGGGCAGATCTTTATCAATCAAGCCATTAGCCGATATTACAATGGGTATTAAGGAGACCTTTTCAAGTAGGTAAATAGCTTTTATTTCGTTTGCTAGGTCTTGGTACTTACTGATCTTTTCATTTCTCGCTTTTCTCACATTTTCATTAAGAGGAATTGTAACGTCAATAATGTGTGCGTATTTTCCTTTTTGTTTAAGATTAGTATATCAGGTTTGTTGGGTCTGATTTCCTTATCCGTTACAATTCCCGTGTCCCAGTATATTTTTATTGCTTCGTTCTCTAGGAAGGCTTCTGGCATGTAGTTATAGTATGGTACGACTTCGTTGGTAAAATTTTTATTTTTACAGATTTCCTGATGTATTATTCCCGCTACTTTGTTGTGTCGATCAAGATAGTATTTTGGCGCAAGGTAACTACACGCTGACACAAGATGCTGTATTGTCTCCGAAGTGGGTCCACAAAGTCTGCATTTGTCATCCGTTACGTCTTGCTTTAATATGTACTTACGATGATTTCTTGTAGACACGACCTGGTCCTGGATGGCGTTAATGAATCCTTCTGTCTCTGGCATGAGAGAGCCCTGCCTGAGGTAGCTTGTCGACAGTTCCAGATCAATGTACTGGTTATATAGTACGGTAGCATATCTTCCGTGCAAAGCCTTACTTTTCCAATCTTATTCTAATGTTCTGAAAGTTTTCTGTGTTTCAGGTGGTATTTGGGCAGCTAGATTTAGAGGAGAGAAGTTGATGTCCACCATTGCAACGGCGTTTTGTAGTTCTTCATGGGTGTCTATGAAGTATGTATATAGCTTTTCTATTTTATTAGCATGTAAAATTTCTAAGTTCAGGAGTCCTCTTCCTCCTCTTCTTCTCGGCAGATAGAGTCGACCGGCCGACGATGTTGGGTGGTGGTTTCTGTACTTGGTCATCGTTGTCCGTACTTGCCTGTCTATTCGGCTCCATTTTAATACGCCAAATGTATGTGTCATAACAGGGATGACCCAAGTATTAATGAACGCAATTAGATTTCCTGCATATAGCCGCGTCTTCAGGAGTGTCTTCACCGGTTTCATAAGGTTACCCTCTGCCAGCTTTTTTGATGGGGACTGTTCAATAGTGAGGCATTGCCTGGCACCTAGATATTTGTAGTTTTCTATTAGCGGAAGGGCATTAAATTCCGTTTTATCCATCAGCTGAATATTATTATTATTATTTTTTTGTTAAATACCAGTCACCCTTCTCTGTGGCTCCGACCCTCACAGAGGGGAGCTGGTAGTACCGGCAGCCACTCCCCACACCCGTGGGGTAAGTGACTGCTGGGTCCGAGAATCGTGTGCCCTGAGCAGACGTAACGAACCGAGGATGACGGCCTTCTGCATTTTGCCGGCTAAGACCTTTGCCGAATTTCGGCATGCCGGTATGATCTTACCGGCATGATCTAAAGTTCAGAAAGCAGTATGTGTCTCGTTCCATCGAGGGCTCCTATAATCAGTACCATTATCTTAACCGTATGGTCTGGATAGAGTCTGCGGAGATCGAAGAGCAAATCTCGATATTTTGTCCGTTTCTCCTCCTCCTTCAAGACAATGTTGTTCTCCGCGGGTGCCAAGAACTCCACGACAAACATTGTCTTGAGTTGGTGGTCGAGGAGGACTATGTCAGGCTTGTTGGCTTGTATTTGCCTGACGGTGGGAAACGAGTAGTTTCAATAAATTAGACACTTCTCATTTCCCACAACGGACTCAATATCCCCCGGAGCGTAAGGCAGCACTGGTGTTTCGTCTATCCCATACGAGTGCCTTAGATGGTAATAAAGCACTCGTTATTCTCCGTCGTGCCTCTGGATATAGGCCGAGACTGCATATGTCGGACAAGCCGACAACATGTGCATCAGAGTCTCTGGCGCTCTGCGGCAGGCCCTGCAGCTGACATCAGGGACCTCTATACCCATGACACGACTTCAATAGACGAGGGTATTAAATACACCATCCTGGCAAGCCATGATGAATCCCTCGGTTTCAGACTTCAGCCCGGCTGACCTTAAGAAGGCAAAGGTCAGCCTTTCGGATAAGCCAAGGTTTTCTATATTTTTATAGAAAACTGCATGCATTGGCTTATCCGTGTGAAGTTGCAGAAAGATGTTGTGTTCCGCAGCTTTTAATTGTGCTTTTCGTCGAGCAGGTTCCAACTCGGTGACAGAGTCGGGATTTACCCGCTCGACGTCGAAGTTCATCGGCTGCTCTCTGTGCTGCCTTAAACAAAAAGGATCCTATCCCTGCATTTTCATGGTCCCGGACCATGCAGAGGAGGGGATCCGAACTCCTGATGACCTTACAGGTTCCATCCAGAACCATCCTATTATGGAGACTCTCCAAACACAAGAGTCCACAGCCTCTCCGATGTCGCGGGAGGTATAGCCGTGGAACGGACGATTTAGGATACAAGCTCCTATTGAGATGCATCTTCTTGAGGGTTCCTACGTCGAGTTGACGCAACTCTTCTCGACTCCATTTCACTACCCCAAAAGAGTAGAGAAGGATCGGAACGGCAAGCATATTGGTAGCAGACACCTTGTTCTTCCCCAACAGTTCTGAAGACCAGATCTGTCGGAGTCGCTACACTTACTTGTGTGGAGTGTTGCTCGACACCCAAGTAAGTGTACGACTCTCCGGCATCTAGATGATGTAAGATGCTTCCGTCTACGAGCTGCGCGTCCTCTCCGTAGTCCCCGTATCGTCCTCTCTTGAGATGGACCAGTGCACATTTGTCCAACCCGAACTCCATACCGACAGCCTGCGTGTACTCCTGTACCACTCTGAGGGACTGGTGTAGGTCCCTCTTTCCGGAGGCATACAGTTTAAGGTCATCCATATAAAACAGATGGGTGACTCTATGCCTCCTGTCGCCGGGGGTACCGCAGTTGTAGCCACGGGTTTTCCGGAGCGAAACGGATAATGGCAGCAGTGAGATGCAAAACAGAAGGGGGCTGAGGGAGTCTCCCTGAAATATTCCCCTTCTGAACGATACCGGCTCCGTCTGGACTCTATCGTTACCCGATGTTATGGTAAAGCGAGTCCTCCAGAGCGGCATCAGTTCTTCAATACATCTCACTACGGGACCGGGCACCGCAAGACATTGGAGCAAGTGTAAAATAAGCTCATGAGATGTCATGTCAAATGCCTTGCGGTAGTCGATACGGGCCATGGAAAGGTTACGATTATACTTCACGGAGTCCTACGTGACACACCTGTCAATAAGCAGGTTCTCCTTGCAGCCAGCGACACCTCTCTTTGACCCTCGTTGTTCATATATCCACTCGTAAACCGGTTCAACTGCGTGGAGCACCCGCATGTACAAAATGCGTGTAAACACCTTGTAGCAAGCATTTAAGCAGGTTATCGGCCGGTAGTTCTTTGGATTAGACAAATCTCCGTTCTTCGGGATCAGCACTGTCCGCCCCTCGACAACAAAAGAAGGAATTTGCTGCTCCCCATTTAGCCATGAATTGAAAATTCTGTGCCAAATGGTGGTGGGTAGTGGATAACTTTTTCCACCTTATCCCATCGGGACCTGGAGCAGCAAAGTTCTTAGACCCCTCAAGACCTCTTCTAACCTCTTCTGGAGTTATCGGTTGGCACACCTCGTTTGGTTGTTGAAGCCTTTGACAGAAGGCTTCAAAGTGTGCCAGGGCTGGAGAGTCTCTGTTAAGTGGAAGCTTCCGTTCGTACAACGTTTTCCAGAAGTTTTCCACCTGATCTACAGTCGGCGAATTTTCAGCAACACGCTGAGGCGGTTCGAATAGGCGTGAGGGCTTTTTACGGAAAAGTGGATTTTCCGCCAGCCCCCTCGTCCGCCTCACTAGTGACTTCTTACAAGACACTAGCATCCGTATCCGGTTGAGGCAGTGCTATTTGGTGCACTGTCCTATTGAGTGTGTGATGGACGCGTCTTAAGTTGGCAGCTACTCGCCGAATTTTAGGCGTAAAAGGCCTATTGGCCGCCATATAGTCCATCACACATTGGATACGGGGTGCGTGTTGCCTCGCCGACCGGATCTTGGTTTCCATCTTCTGTATGCGCCGTCTCGCTCTCTCTTGTGGAGAAGCAGTGTTCCGCCTCTCCACCTGACACAAGCGTTGAGCGGCAGCATACACGGCACAATTTATGTGCCAGATGTCAACCTCTTCTGGTAGCGCTGCACGAACTTCTGCATCCACTCTGGCCAGATCTTGTGGCTCGGTGGTTTTTAAGTTGTGTTATTATTATTTTTTTTTTCTTAGCTAGCTAAAAACCAGTCACCCTTCTCTGTGGCTCCGACCCTCACAGAGGGGAGCTGGTAGTACCGGTAGCCACTCCCCACGCTCGTAGGGTGAGTGACTACTAGGTCCGGAAATCGTGTGCCCTGAGCAGACGTAATGAACCGAGAATGACGGCTTTCTGCATTCTGCCGGCTAAGACCTCTGCCGAATTTCGGCATGCCGGTATAATCTTAAGTTCCGAAAGCAGTGTGTGTCTCGTTCCACCGAGGGCTCCTATAATCAGTACCACTATCTTAACAGTATGGCTGGATACAGTCTGCGGAATTCGAAGAGCAGATCTCGATATTTTGTCCGTTTTTCCTCCTCTTTCAAGACAATGTTGTTCTCCGCGGGAGCCGAGAACTCCACGACAAACATTGTCTTGAGTTGATGGTCGAGGAGGACTACGTCAGGCTTATTGGCTTGTATTTGCCTGACTGTGGGAAAAGAGTAGTTCCAATAAATTAAATACTTCTCATTTTCTATTATGGAGACTTTCCAAACTCAAGAGTCCACGGCCTCCCCGATTTCGTGGGAGGTATAGCCGCAGAACGGACGATTTAGGATGCAAACTCCTATTGAGATGCATCTTCTTGCGAGTTCCTACGTCGAGTTGACGCAACTCTTCTTGAGCCCATTTCACTACTCCAAAGGAGTAGAGAAGGATCGGAACGGCAAGCATGTTGGTAACAGACACCTTGTTCTTCCCCGACGGCTCTGAAGACCAGATCTGTCGGAGTCGGTGCTGATACTTACCGCGGAGAGCGTTTTTCACTACACTCACTTCTTGGGTGGAGCGTTGCTCGACACCCAAATAAGTGTACGACTCTCCGGCATCTAGATAATGTAAGATGCTTCCGTCCACGTGCTGCGCGTTAATACTATTATAATAATTATTATTATTATTATTACTATTTTTTTTTTTTTTAGCGAGCTAAAAACCAGTCACCCTTCTCTGTGGCTCCGACCCTCACAGAGGGGAGCTGGTAGTACCGGTAGCCACTCCCCACGCCCGTGGGGTAAGTGACTACTGGATCCGGGAATCGTGTGCCCTGAGCAGACGTAATGAACCGAGAATGACGGCCTTCTGCATTCTGCATTATTATTATTATTATTATTATTTTTTTTTTTCGTAAAAGCCAGTCACCCTTTATACTCTGTGGCTCCGACACCCACAGAGGGGAGCTGGTAGTACCGGCAGCCACTCCCCACGTCCGTGGGGTGAGTGACTACTGGGTCCGAGAATCGTGTGCCCCGAGTAGACGTAATGAGCCGAGGATAATGGCCTTCTGAATCCTGCCGGCTAAGATTTCTGCCGAATTTCGGCATGCCGGTATGATCTTTAGTTCTGAAAGCAGCGTGTGTCTCGTTCCACCGAGGGCTCCTATGATCAGGACCACTAGCTTAACAGTATGGCCAGGGTAAAGCCTGCGGAGCTCGAAGAGCAAATCTCAATATTATTATTATTATTATTATTATTATTAATATTATTATTATTTTTTTTTTTTTAGCGAGCTAAAAACCAGTCACCCTTCTCTGTGGCCCCGACCCTCACAGAGGGGAGCTGGTAGTACGGTAGCCACTCCCCACGCCCGTGGGGTAAGTGACTACTGGGTCCGGGAATCGTGTGCCCTGAGCAGACGTAATGAACCGAGAATGACGGCCTTCTGCATTCTGCCGGCTAAGATCTCTGCCGAATTTCGACATGCCGGTATGATCTTGAGTTCCGAAAGCAGTGTGTGTCTCGTTCCGCCGAGGGCTCCTATAATCAGTACCACTATCTTAACAGTATGGTCTGGGTAGAGTCTGCGGAGTTCGAAGAGCAGATCTCGATATTTTGTCTGTTTTTCCTCCTCCTTCAAGACAATGTTGTTCTCCGCGGGAGCCGAGAACTCCACGACGAACATTGTCTTGAGTTGATGGTCGAGGAGTACTATGTCAGGCTTGTTGGCTTGTATTTGCCTGACGGTGGGAAAAGAGTAGTTCCAATAAATTAGACACTTCTCATTTCCCACAACGGACTCAACATCCCCCGGAGCGTAAGGCAGCACTGGTGTTTCGTCTATCCCATACTAGTGCCTTAAATGGTAATAAAGCACTCGTAATGCTGCGTCGTGCCTTTGGATATAGGCCGAGACTGCATATGTCGGGCAAGCCGACAGCAAGTGCGGCAGGCCCTGCAGCTGACATCAGGGACCTCTATACCCATGACACGACTACGATAGACGGTGTTAAATACACCATCCTGGCAAGCCATTATGAATCCCTCGGTCTCAGACTTCAGCCCGGCTGACCTTAAGAAGGCAAAGGTCAGCCTTTCGGATAAGCCAAGGTTTTCTATATTTTTATAGAAAACTCCATGCATTGGCTTATCCGTGTGAAGCTGCAGAAAGATGTGTTCTGCAGCTTTAATTTGGGCTTTTCGTCGAGCAGGTTCCAGCTCGGTGACAGAGTCGGGATTTACCCGCTCGACGTCGAAGGAGAGACCAAGTTCATCGGCTGCTCTCTGTGCTGCCTTAAACAAAAAGGCACTGCACTTTCATGGTCTCGGACCATGCAGAGGAGGGGATCCGAACTCCTGATGCCCTTACAGGCTCCATCCAGAACCATCCTATTATGGAGACTCTCCAAACTCAAGAGTCCACGGCCTCCCCGATGTCGTGGGAGGTATAGCCGAGGAACGGACGATTTAGGATGCAAACTCCTATTGAGATGCATCTTCTTGCGGGTTCCTACGTCGAGTTGACGCAACTCTTCTTGAGTCCATTTCACTACTCCAAAGGAGTAGAGAAGGATCGGAACGGCAAGCATGTTGGTAGCAGACACCTTGTTCTTCCCCGACAGCTCTGAAGACCAGATCTGTCGGAGTCGGTGCTGAGAGCGTTTTTCACTCCACTCACTTCTTGGGTGGAGCGTTGCTCGACACCCAAGTAAGTGTACGGCATCTAGATGATGTAAGATGCTTCCGTCCACGAGCTGCGCGTCCTCTCCTTATTATTATTATTATTATTATTTATTTTTTTTTCCCGGTTTCCCGTTGCCGGACAGGGCTTCCGTGGCCTCCGACACCACACGGTAGCCGCGCCGGCTAATTCATTACAGCCACTCTCCACGACCTGTGGAGTTAGTGACTGTAAACACCTGAATCATGTGCCCTAAGCAGACGAAGGGACCCCAAGATAACCGCCTTCTGCATCTGACCTTATTATTATTATTATTTTTTTCCTCACAGGTTCTCCTGGTTTGTCTGCTGTGATCGGGTATGTGGTACTAAGATCGCAGCATTGACTAATCACTCCCAAGGAACGATCTCACTATACCAGCTGTGTGGAGAATTACTGCTTTTTGTATTCTCAGATATGTACTATAATCAATACCAATCTTTTGCAGTGATGTCTTCAGGTTTTCAGGGATTACTCCAAGCGCAGAAAGAATTACAGGAACTATGGTGACCTTTTTCATGTTCCACATATCCAGAATCTCGTTCTTCAAGTCACTGTAATGCGATATTTTTTCTTCATATTTTTCCATCATATTTCTAGTGTTCGGTATCGAGATGTCAATATTATTATTATTATTATTATTATTATTTTTTTTTTTTTTGTTAAAAACCAGTCACCCTTCTCTGTGGCTCCGATACTCACAGAGGGGAGCTGGTAGTACCGGCAGCCACTCACCACACCCGTGGGGTAAGTGACTACTGGGTCCGGGAATCGTGTGCCCTGAGCAGACGTAATGAGCCGAGGATGACGGCCTTCTGCATTCTGCCGGCTAAGACCTCTGCCGAATTTCGGCATGCCGGTATGATCTTAAGTTCCGAAAGCAGTGTGTGTCTCGTGCCACCGAGGGCTCCTATAATCAGTACCACTATCTTAACAGTATGGTCTGGATACAGTCTGCGGAGTTCGAAGAGCAGATCTCGATATTTTGTCCGTTTTTCCTCCTCTTTCAAGACAATGTTGTTCTCCGCGGGAGCCGAGAACTCCACGACAAACATTGTCTTGAGTTGATTGTCGAGGAGTACTATGTCAGGCTTGTTGGCTTGTATTTGCCTGACGGTGGGAAAAGAGTAGTTCCAATAAATTAGACACTTCTCATTTCCCACAACGGACTCAATATCCCCCGGAGCGTAAGGCAGCACTGGTGTTTCGTCTATCCCATACGAGTGCCTTAAATGGTAATAAAGCACTCGTAATGCTCCGTCGTGCCTTTGGATATAGGCCGAGACTGCATATGTCGGGCAAGCCGACAGCAAGTGCATAAGAGTCTCTGGCGCCCTGCGGCAGGCCCTGCAGCTGACATCATGGACCTCTATACCCATGACACGACTACGATAGACGAGGGTGTTAAATACACCATCCTGGCAAGCCATTATGAATCCCTCGGTCTCAGACTTCAGCCCGGCTGACCTTAAGAAAGCAAAGGTCAGCCTTTCGGATAAGCCAAGGTTCTCTATATTTTTATAGAAAACTCCATGCATTGGCTTATCCGTGTGAAGCTGCAGAAAGATGTTGTGTTCTGCAGCTTTAATTTGGGCTTTTGGTCTAGCAGGTTCCAACTCGGTGACAGAGTCGGGATTTACCCGCTCGACGTCGAAGGAGAGACCAAGTTCATCGGCTGCTCTTTGTGCTGCCTTAAACAAAAGGCTCCTATTCCTGCACTTTCATGGTCCCGGACCATGCAGAGGAGGGGATCCGAACTCCTGATGACCTTACAGGCTCCATCCAGAACCATCCTATTATGGAGACTCTCCAAACTCAAGAGTCCACGGCCTTCCCGATGTCGTGGGAGGTATAGCCGTGGAACGCACGATTTAGGATGCAAACTTCTATTGAGATGCATCTTCTTGCGGGTTCCTACGTCGAGTTGACGCAACTCCTCTCGAGTCCATTTCACTACTCCAAAGGAGTAGAGTAGGATCGGAACGGCAAGCATGTTGGTAGCAGACACCTTGTTCTTCCCCGACAGTTCTGAGGACCAGATCTGTCGGAGTCGGTGCTGATACTTGCCGCGGAGAGCGTTTTTCACCAGACCCACTTCTTGGGTGGAGCGTTGCTCGACACCCAAGTAAGTGTACGACTCTCCGGCATCTAGATGATGTAAGATGCTTCCGTCCACGAGCTGCGCGTCCTCTCCGTAGTTCCCGCATCGTCCTCTCTTGAGACGGACCAGTGCACATTTGTCCAACCCGAACTCCATACCGACAGCCTGCGTGTACTCATGTACCACCCTGAGGGACTGATGTAGGTCCCTCTCTCCGAAGGCATAAAGTTTAAGGTCATCCATGTAAAACAGATGGGTGACCTTATGCCTCATATCGCCGGGGGTACCGCAGTTGTATCCACGGGTTTTCCGGAGCGAAAAAGATAATGGCAGTAGTGAGATGCAAAACAGAAAGGGGCTGAGGGAGTCTCCCTGAAATACTCCCCTTCTGAATGTTACCGACTCCGTCTGGACTCTATCGTTACCTGATGTAATGGTAAAGCGAGTCCTCCAGAGCGGCATCAGTTCTTCGATGCATCTCACTACGGGACCGGGTACCGCAAGACATCGGGACAAGTGAACAATAAGCTCATGTGATGTCATATCAAATGCGTTGCGGTAGTCGATCCAGGCCATGGAGAGGTTCCGCTTATACTGCACGGAGTCCTGCGTGACACATCTGTCAATCAACAGGTTCTCCTTGCAGCCAGCGACACCTCTCTTCGATCCTCGTTGCTCATATATCCGTTAGTAAACCGGTTCAACTGCGTGGAGCACTCACATGTACAAGATGCGCGTAAACACCTTGTATCATGCGTTTAAACAGGTTATCGGTCAGTAGTTCCTTGGGTTGGACAAATCTCCGTTCTTAGGGATCAGCACTGTCCGCCCTTCAACCACCCAAGAAGGAATTTGCTGCTCCCCATTTAGCCAGGCATTAAAAATTCTGGCCAAATGGTGGTGGATGCTCGATAACTTTTTCCACCAAAAGTTATTTATCCCATCGGGACCTGGAGCAGCAAAGTTCTTAGAGCCCTCGAGAGCTCTTCGAACTTCTTCTGGGGTTATTGGTTGGCACACTTCCTGTGGTTGTTGAAACCTTTGACAAAACGTTTCAAAGTGTGCAAGGGCCGGAGAGTCTCGGTTGAGTGGAAGCTTCTCCTCGTAAACCGTTTTCCAGAAATTTTCCACCTGATCTACAGTAGGCGGATTCTCTGCAACACGCGGAGGCGGTTCGAAAAGGCGCGAGGGCTTTTGGCGGAAGAGTTTATTTTCCGCCAGCCCCCTGGCCCGCCTCACTAGTGATTATTATTATTATTATTTTATTTTTTTTTTTCCGGTTTCCCGTTGCCGGACAGGGCTTCCGTGGCCTTCGACACCACACGGTAGCCGCGCCGGCTAATTAATTACAGCCACTCTCCACGACCTGTGGAGTTAGTGACTGTAAACACCTGAATCATGTGCCCTAAGCAGACGAAGGGACCCCAAGATAACCGCCTTCTGCATCTGACCTGCCAACCATTCTGCCGAATTCTGACAGGCCGGTATGATCTTTAATTCTGAGAGCAGCGAAGGCTTCATCCCTCCGAGTACGCCGATTATTAGGACGACCATCTTGACCGAGTAGTCTGGGTACAGCACTTGGAGCTCATACCGGAGATCACGATATTTGGTCCGTTTTTCCCCCTCCTTCAAAGCGATGTTTGTCTCAGCAGGCGCTGAGAATTCGATGACAAACATCACTTTGTTCTGATGGTCGAGGAGGACTATGTCAGGCTTGTTGGCTTGAATTAGCCTGACGGTCGGGAACGAGTAGTTCCAATAAATTCGGCACCTCTCGTTCTCGACAACGGACTCAATATCTTCGGGGATGTAAGGCAGCACTGGTGTTTGATCTACCCCGTACGAGTGCCTTAGATGGTAGTATAGCACTCGTAAAGCCGCGTTATGGCGGTGGATGTAGGCCGAAATCGCGTATATCGGGCATGCTGAAAGCAAATGCATCAGCGATTCCGGCGCCTGGCGGCAGGTCCTGCAGTTGATATCAGGGACCTCTACACCCATTACGCGGCTTCGGTAGACCAAGGTGTTTATTACACCATCCTGACAGGCCACAATGAATCCCTCGGTCTCCGACTTAAGCCCAGCTGACCTTAAAAAGGCGAATGTCAGCCTAGTCGATAAACCCAGTGTTTCTATGTTCTTATAGTACACACCGTGCATGGGTTTATCGACATGCTGCCTGAACAGATTCTCCTGTTCGGCAGCTTTTATTTGGGCTTTCAGACGATTTGGCTGAAGTTCGGTGACTGACTCTGGATCAGCACCGCGCCGGCCACCTCGTCTGACGTCGAATACGAGACCAAGTTCATCTGCGGCTCTTTTTGCTGCCTTGAACAATCCTGCGCTCACCCCTGCGATTTCGTGATCTCTCACTAATAGCAGGAGCGGATCCGAGCTCCTAAGGATTTTACATGCCATACTCAGCGCTACTCTGCCATGCATACACTCCAGACCCAAGAGTCCTCGGCCCCCCCGATGACGTGGGAAGTAAACACGAGGAACGGACGATCTAGGATGAATACTCCTATGGATGTTCATCATCTTGCGGGTATCTCTGTCTAGTTGGCGCAGCTCATCTACAGTCCATTTTACTACCCCAAAGGAGTAGAGCAGAACAGGAACGGCAAGCATGTTAGTGGCAGACGCCTTATTCTTCCCCGAAAGTTCGGAGGACCAAATCTTTCGGAGTAGGCGTCTGTACTTGCCGCGGAGAGACTCCTTTATTTGTTGCACATCCTGGATGTGATGTTGTTGCACACCCAGGTATGTGTAGGTCTCCCCGGCATCTTCAGAGAATTCCCCGCATCGCCCTCTCTTGAGGTGGATGACCGCGCACTTGTCCAACCCGAACTCCATACCAATGGCCCGCGTGTACTCCTCGACCACCCTTAGAGCATTTTGAAGTTCACGCTCACCGGAGGCATACAGTTTGAGGTCATCCATATAGAACAGATGGGTGACCTTATGCCTCCGGTTGCTGGGTGGGCCACAGTGGTACCCGCGGGTTTGGCGGAGTTCAACAGATAACGGCAGCAGTGAGATGCAAAAGAGGAGAGGACTCAGAGAGTCTCCCTGGAATACTCCTCTTCTGAATGCTACCTGTTCTGTCGTAACCCGCTGTGCACCTGATGTTATGGTGAAGCGGGTCCTCCAGAGTGGTAGCAGTTGTTCTATGCATCTCACTAGTGGCTCTGCTACCGCAAGACATTTGAGCAAATGTAACAATAGTTCATGCGATGTTGTGTCAAATGCCTTACGATAGTCAATCCAGGCCATCGATAGATTCCGCTTGTATTGCACAGAATCCTGTGTAATACAGCGGTCTACCAGCAGGCTGTCTTTACAACCTGCCATGCCCTTCTTGGCGCCACGCTGCTCGTATATCTGCTGGAAGACCGGATCAACCTGCCGTAGTGTCCGAGCGTACAGGATACGTGTAAATATCTTGTAGCCGGAGTTCAGACAGGTGATTGGCCTATAATTCCTTGGGTCGGACAGATCACTCTTTTTGGGAATAAGCACGGTACGTCCCTCGACAAACCAGTCCGGGATTGGCTGCCCCTCATTCAACCACGTGTTGAAAACTCGGGCCAGACGACGGTGAGTGGAAGGAAATTTTTTCCACCACCAGTTGTTTATGCCGTCTGGACCCGGGGCAGCGAAGTTCTTGGTGCCAACAAGAGCTTGCTGGACTTCCTCCGGACTGATTGCCGCGCACACTTCTTCTGGCCCTTCAAAGATTCTGTGGCAGAGAGCCTCGAAGTGTGCTATTGCTGGAGTGTTGCTATCGAACGGACGTGTCGTTTCGTAGATTCCTTTCCAGAAGTTTTCGACATCGGCTACAGTTGGTGGATTATCGACAACACGCTGTGGCTCTTGAAATAGGCGGGAAGGATTCGTACGGAACAAAGCATTTTGCTCCATACTTCGTACCCGCCTATTTAGCTTTTTCTTGATAGCCATAAGCGCTCGAATCCTATCTAAACAGTGCTGCTTAATAGTGAGCATCACTGTCAGATTTAGAGTGTGGTGTTGGCGTCTGAGTCCGGCTGCTGTTCGCCTTACTTTAGGCGTAAATGCCTTGCCAGTGGTTACGTATTCTACCATACTCTGGATTCGAGAAGCGTGTTGTCTGGTCAACTGTATTTTGCCTTCGATCTTTTGTACACGCCGCTTAGCCTTTTCGATACCGCTCGAGGCATTGTTTGTCCTCTCACGGGGAACGAGTTGGCTAGCAGCGTTGTACACGGCAGTGTTGATCTGCCAGATGTCGGCGTCTTCTGGCAATTCCTCATCGATGACAGCGTCCATCCGCGCCAGGTCTTGTGGCTTTAGGGTAGCCCTGCTGCTAAGGCTAACCCTCGTCCTTAAGTCAACATCGGCGTATCTTCTAGGATGTTCCCCAACAGCTATTTGCCGCGGTGGAAGTGCGGCTGGCACTTCTTCCTGCTGCCGGGGTGCCCTTACGTAGCCTGTCCTGCGCAGGAAGGATACTTGATCTCTGAGCTGTTGCTCAGAGAAGGCGCGATGCTCTGGATGCATGTCGCACCAGATTTCGTGCAATCGCGCCATGTATCCCCTGCGCGCAGGTTCGCTGCTCTCATAGCAGGTCAGCAAGTCATCTCGAAGTTCCCTCGTCCACTTAAAGCGTCCTTGTCCATTGCGTGCGTCGTCAAAATTGAGACCATCCGGTATGGCCCCTCCAACTTGTCTCTGACCCCCATCCGAATGGGGTCTATTGTGAGGGGCCCTTTCTCTGTTGGTTGGAACCAGAGACCTGGGTCTCAAGATGGTTAGCCCTGAGACCCACGTCTTATTATTATTATTATTATTATTATTATTATTATTATTATTATTATTATTATTATTATTATTATTATTATTTTTTTTTTTCCGGTTTCTCGTTGCCGGACAGAGCTTCCGTGGCCTCCGACACCACACGGTAGCCGCGCCGGCTAATTAATTACAGCCACTCTCCACGACCTGTGGAGTTAGTGACTGTAAACACCTGAATCATGTGCCCTAAGCAGACGAAGGGACCCCAAGATAACCGCCTTCTGCATCTGACCTGCCAACCATTCTGCCGAATTCTGACAGGCCGGTATGATCTTTAATTCTGAGAGCAGCGAAGGCTTCATCCCTCCGAGTACGCCGATTATTAGGACGACCATCTTGACCGAGTAGTCTGGGTACAGCACTTGGAGCTCATACCGGAGATCACGATATTTGGTCCGTTTTTCCCCCTCCTTCAAAGCGATGTTTGTCTCAGCAGGTGCTGAGAATTCGATGACAAACATCACTTTGTTCTGATGGTCGAGGAGGACTATGTCAGGCTTGTTGGCTTGAATGAGCCTGACGGTCGGGAACGAGTAGTTCCAATAAATTCGGCACCTCTCGTTCTCGACAACGGACTCAATATCTCCGGGGATGTAAGGCAGCACTGGTGTTTGATCTACCCCGTAAGAGTGCCTTAGATTGTAGTATAGCACTCGTAAAGCCACGTTATGGCGGTGGATGTAGGCCGAAATCGCGTATATCGGACATGCTGAAAGCAAATGCATTAGCGATTCCGGCGCCTGACGGCAGGTCCTGCAGTTGATATCAGGGACCTCTACACCCATTACGCGGCTTCGGTAGACCAAGGTGTTTATTACACCATCCTGACAGGCCAAAATGAATCCCTCGGTTTCCGACTTAAGCCCAGCTGACCTTAAAAAGGCGAATGTCAGCCTAGTCGATAAACCCAGTGTTTCTATGTTCTTATAGTACACACTGTGCATGGGTTTATCGACATGCTGCCTGAACAGATTCTCCTGTTCGGCAGCTTTTATTTGGGCTTTCAGACGATTTGGCTGAAGCTCGGTGACTGACTCTGGATCAGCACCGCGCCGGCCACCTCGTCTGACGTCGAATACGAGATCAAGTTCATCTGCGGCTCTTTTTGCTGCCTTGAACAATCCTGCGCCCACCCCTGCGATTTCGTGATCTCTCACTAATAGCAGGAGCGGATCCGAGCTCCTGAGGATGTTACATGCCATACTCAGCGCTACTCTGCCATGCATACACTCCAGACCCAAGAGTCCTCGGCCCCCCCGATGACGTGGGAAGTAAACACGAGGAACGGACGATCTAGGATGAATACTCTATGAATGTTCATCATCTTGCGGGTATCTCTGTCTAGTTGGCGCAGCTCATCTACAGTCCATTTTACTACCCCAAAGGAGTAGAGCAGAAAAGGAACGGCAAGCATGTTAGTGGCAGACGCCTTATTCTTCCCCGAAAGTTCGGAGGACCAAATCTTTCGGAGTAGGCGTCTCTACTTGCCGCGGAGAGACTTCTTTATTTGTTGCACATCCTGGATGTGATGTTGTTGCACACCCAGGTATGTGTAGGTCTCCCCGGCATCCAGATGTCTCAGAATGCTTCCGTCTGCGAGCTGCGCATCTTCAGAGAATTCCCCGCATCGCCCTCTCTTGAGGTGGACGACCGCGCACTTGTCCAACCCGAACTCCATACCAATGGCCCGCGTGTACTCCTCGACCACCCTTAGAGCATTTTGAAGTTCACGCTCACCGGAGGCATCAAGTTTGAGGTCATCCATATAGAACAGATGGGTGACCTTATGCCTCCGGTTGCTGGGTGGGCCACAGTGGTACCCGCGGGTTTGGCGGAGTTCAACAGATAACGGCAGCAGTCAGATGCAAAAGAGGAGGGGACTCAGAGAATCTCCCTGGAATACTCCTCTTCTGAATGCTACCTGTTCTGTCGTAACCCGCTGTGCACCTGATGTTATGGTGAAGCGGGTCCTCCAGAGTGGCAGCAGTTGTTCTATGCATCTCACTAGTGGCTCTGCTACCGCAAGACATTTGAGCAAATGTAACAATAGTTCATGTGATGTTGTGTCATATGCCTTACGATAGTCAATCCAGGCCATCGATTGATTCCGCTTGTATTGCACAGAATCCTGTGTAATACAGCTGTCTACCAGCAGGCTGTCTTTAAAACCTGCCATGCCCTTCTTGGCGCCACGCTGCTCGTATATCTGCTGGAAGACCGGATCAACCTGCCGTAGTGTCCGAGCGTACAGGATACGTGTAAATATCTTATAGCCGGAGTTCAGACAGGTGATTGGCCTATAATTCCTTGGATCGGACAGATCACCCTTTTTGGGAATAAGCACGGTACGTCCCTCGACAAACCAGTCCGGGATTGGCTGCCCCTCATTCAACCACGTGTTGAAAACTCGGGCCAGACGACGGTGAGTGGAAGGAAATTTTTTTCCACCACCAGTTGTTTATGCCGTCTGGACCCGGGGCAGCGAAGTTCTTGGTGCCAACAAGAGCTTGCTGGACTTCCTCCGGACTGATTGCCGCGCACACTTCTTCTGGCCCTTCAAAGGTTCTGTGGCAGAGAGCTTCGAAGTGTGCTATTGCTGGAGTGTTGCTATCGAACGGACGTGTCGTTTCGTAGATTCCTTTCCAGAAGTTTTCGACATCGGCTACAGTTGGTGGATTATCGACAACACGCTGTGGCTCTTGAAATAGGCGGGAAGGATTCGTACGGAACAAAGCATTTTGCTCCATACTTCGTACCCGCCTATTTAGCTTTTTCTTGATAGCCATAAGCGCTCGAATTCTATCTAAACAGTGCTGCTTAATAGTGAGCATCACTGTCTGATTTAGAGTGTGGTGTTGGCGTCTGAGTCCGGCTGCAGTTCGCCGGACTTTAGGCGTAAATGCCTTGCCAGTGGTTACGTATTCTACCACACTCTGGATTCGAGAAGCGTGTTGTCTGGCCAACTGTATTTTGCCTTCGATCTTTTGTACACGCCGCTTAGCCTTTTCGATACCGCTCGAGGCATTGTTTGTCCTCTCGCGGGGAACGAGTTGGCTAGCAGCGTTGTACACGGCAGTGTTGATCTGCCAGATGTCGGCGTCTTCTGGCAATTCCTCATCGATGACAGCGTCCATCCGCGCCAGGTCTTGTGACTTTATGGTAGCCCTGCTGTTAAGGCTAACCCTCGTCCTTAAGTCAACATCGGCGTATCTTCTAGGATGTTCCCCAACAGCTATTTGCCGCAGTGGAAGTGCGGCTGGCACTTCTTCCTGCTGCCGGGGTGCCCTTACGTAGCCTGTCCTGCGCAGGAAGGATACTTGATCTCTGAGCTGTTGCTCAGAGAAGGCGCCATGCTCTGGATGCATGTCGCACCAGATATCGTGCAATCGCGCCATGTATCCCCTGCGCGCAGGTTCGCTGCTCTCATAGTAGGTCAGCAAGTCATCTCGAAGTTCCCTCGTCCACTTAAAGCGTCCTTGTACATTGCGTGCGTCGTCAACATTGAGACCGTCCGGTATGGCCCCTCTAACTTGTCTCTGACCCCCATCCGGTTGGGGTCGATTGTGAGGGGCCCTTCCTCTGTGTGGTAGAACCAGAGAAGTGGATCTCAGAGTGGTTAGCCCTGAGATCCACGTCCGACATCTGTCAGGCAGAGTTGCCTCTGCCTGTCCAGGTACACCGCGTGGAGGCTGCCGGTCCGTTTTCCGTACCCTTATTATTATTATTATTATTATTATTATTATTATTATTATTATTATTATTATTATTATTATTATTATTATTATTATTATTATTATTATTATTATTATTATTATTTATTTACTTCTTTAGACAAACTTACATTTGTGTAGAAATAGTCAAATTTTACATTTAAAATGTATAAATATAGTATAAAACAACACACAGAAAAAAAAAATAAATAAAACAAGTAAATTACAAACTACGGTGTAAGTTTTACAAGGTACAATTTCAAAATTCCTCGATGCTATAAAAGATATTTGCTAACAAAATCTCTTTAACTCTATTTTTAAAGCGATTAATCTTTGTCACATTCTGTATAGAAGATGGAAGGCGATTAAATAATTTTAGAGGCACTATATATGAGCTTCTGGCAGTTAATTCTAATTTGCAACTTGGTATAAACAGATCATCAGCATGTCTTGTACTATATTGGTTAATATTTTTACATTTAGGAAATTTCGAATAATTTTTATAAACAAACATGACACATGCGAGAATATAAATAGAATATACTGTTAGAATCCTGAGTTCCTTAAATAAATTCCTACATGAGTGACTGAAACTAACGAAACACATACCTACATCTAATGATTTTTTTTTTGTTGTATAAATACTTCTTGTATCTTTACGGAGTTTCCCCAGTAGAGAATGCCGTAACTAATTGTAGAATGAAGGAATGAAAAATAATAATTTTTTAAAATTTGTTTATGAACAGATTTTCTAAGTTGAAATAACGCGTAATTATATGAGGCTAGTTTATTTGGTCAACCCAAGATAAGTTAGTATCTATGTGTAGTCCACGAAACTTGACCATGGTTTGTTGTTGCAAACTCTTCTCATCCATTTTGACAAGCAAACTGTAGTCAATCTTTTTTGTGGAAAACAGCATTAGATTAGTTTTAGATGAATTTGGTACGACTCCATTGTTTGCCGACCAAGTAATAAGCTTTCTATTACAATTATTAAACGAGAAGTAGATCAACGATATTATATGCCGAAACTGATGGAGGAAAATCGTCCGTTACTCTCAACGCTATTAACCAAATCATTGATAAGAATAATAAACAATATTAGTCCGAGTGTACTACCTTGTGGTACCCCAACGTTAACATTTTTCAAGTCCGATTTATATACCACATTGTTGTTACGCAATGAAACGAGTTGTTGCCTATCTGACAAGTATGATTTTATCCATTCTAATGGTTGACCCCCCTTATACCATAATGTTCGAGTTTTGACAACAACAAGCCATGATTTATTGTATCAAAAGCACGACTAAAGTCATAGAATATACTAGTGCTCTTTTGTCTATCATCAAGTGATTTTAAAATGAACATATACAAGTTATTTACCGCATCCTGGGTACCAAACCAAACCAAACTGTGAACTCGTTAATATATTACTACGTTCCAAGAAAGCTTTTTCAAATATTTATGAAAAAACTGAGAGCAAAGCTACTGGTCTATAATTAGATATGTCGTGTTTATCACCTCTTTTGTGGATCGGAATAATAAATAATAGATGTTTTCAGCTCATCTGAGAATTTATCTTCTTGAAATGATTTGTTCACTAAGTATATGATTGGTTCAACTATATAATCTATAGCATGTTTAAGCAACGAACACGGAATATCATCATAACCAGAAGAATTTTTATTTGTCACTGTGAGAATTATATTTTTTATTTCGTTTTGTGAAAATGGTTTTAAAAACATTGATGCATTATTTGTTTCGAAATTATTTACATTATTTTTTAAATCTGAATTTCCGATAAGTTTTTGCACAGATTCTATAAAGTATTTGTTAAATTCAAACTATGCATGTTGCATATCTTTAATAATTCTATTATTTTCATTTGAGTAAAACTGAGTGTCATCATTTTTCTCTTTAAGTTGAATTTCGCTATTGATAATCGACCAAGTGGTCTTACTTTTGTTCGAGGAGTTTAAATCTAACAAATTATAATAACTTTTTTTAGTATCACTGACAAGAGCAGAGTGGTCTTTCTTTAATTGTTTATATTTTTTTAGCAAAGTCTCATTATTATTTAACTTGATCTCTTTATGTAGCTCTGATTTATAATTTCACGAGTTACCCATTTATTTGGAGTTTTACTATTAGAGAGAGAGTTCTCTCTAAGAACTGAGATTGAGATCTTAGAGACGAACCAAGGTTCGACCTGGGGAGTAGGCAGGTTGAGGCCCCGGACTCGAACCATTCCTTACCCTTCCTAGACTTCCTATATACCTTTATATAATCGATTCTTCTTTCTTTTTCTCTTGAAAATGGCTCCAAAGTGGGAGCCGAAACGTCGAGACTCCAATAATCTCAGACGCGGTTCAACCCGTGAACCTAGTATTTTTAATACAGACAACCGCGGAAACCTATCCGAGCATATACATATATATATTATTATGTTTTCCCTCGAATAGTGAGGAAATCAATAATTTTTTTATTTGTTTTGCATGAGTGTCTGCTGTCCGCAAACTCACTCCTCTCAGGGTTGAAGTAGGTTCAAATACAAATCAGGAAATAAACGATCAATAAAACACTGTAGTTGATAAATCGATTTGGTTTTATTTGATTGACTGGAATATGGTTGTTTTTTTTTAAGAAATTTAACAATGATAAATTACACAAATTCTTAAGTTTACGTAAATGTTGGGCGCCGATAAAACATATAATTGTTTAAAGATCTCATATGAAATTGATTTACAAAAAGAAAAAGAAAACTCTGATGTGGTTTTATTCTTATTTACTATTGAAACTTTTTACCTTACATCCGATCGGTAGCTACCGCGCGACCGCAAACACCAAGATGTGGAGAGAAATCCGCTTCTGGTTGTCGTTGCTAACTTGCCTGTAGTGTTGACAATCGACAGTACAGCTGAGGTGATATGGATGATCCTTCTGTTTCGTTCTTGTTTTGTTGATAATAAAACTTCTCTGGATACTGGATTATTACTAAAACGATGCACTATTTCGTTGCACTTAAATTTGTGCCGAGGTGAGTACCAAAATATCTTTTCGATGACACTTTTACATATAGGGAAACTGCCCTTGTTTACAATTTACAATTTTACTAAATTTGAGATTTATTTTCTTAATTCTCGTTTTCATATAACCAAGGAAACTATATTTGAGTCATTACAATATTCTTACTTTGATTTGAAACTTAATACATTAACTTGACTTCAATATTTCAATTTTTTTCTTTTAATTATTTTTAGGTTATGCCTTCTGCTAAAATTTTGCGTGCGGTTAGTTTCGTTCTTGAATAATGACTGAATTATAAATTCTGGCTTTCTATTGGGCCAAAATGATGTATTTGACAGAATTTTACGACTTGATTATTAATGGAAAAAAAATTAATTTATGAATTTACTTTTTCTAGCTTTGTGTTTTATTAAATGTTTATTTTACTACTTGAGTTTTATTTCTCATGCTTTTCTGAGTATTCTGATATGCAATACATATTGATTTATGCCTCATTTGCAATTTTTCATGGTTATGTGAACTCGGACATATTTTAACAAATTCTACCCTTAATACCTAATTTTAGCTACCAAACCATATTCCTGCTTATAGTTTAAAGTACACTTAATATTTATAAACACAATTTCAACACCTTACTCTATTATTTTTACTAATACTGAACTATGCATTTTAGCATGTCGTTTGAGGAGAAACTTGTCACCCCCTACAAAATACTACATGATGTGTTGGACAAAACTACACTAAATCTATGGACCTAGCAAAACTCTATAACAACAAAGTGAAATACTCTAAGAAAAAGCCTTTTTATAACTATTTTACACAATTTTAAGAAAAGTTCATCTGACAGCCATGTGATTTTCTCACTGTGGGCCCCATTTGAAGTTTAATTTAAGGAAACTTACGTCGTACAGTAAGTATAAACCATATTGTTTCTGTTTTGACACATTTTATCCTATTACGATAAGTCTTTTTATGAAATACTTGTGAAGTTTGGTTTCAAGCGTAACCTGCCGTTTAAACTTTTTGTTATTTTCTACCCTGCTTATGTAGTCCTTGTTTGTGCTTGTTTAAGCTTACAAATTATCACCATTTTAATTGTTTATTGTTAAATTTATGATTACACTTTTTATTTATTGATAAATTTTTATTATTTTTAGGTTCAAACCACCCTCTCATGTGTGTCAAGAGTTCCTGTTGGTTTGCCACCATTTGGCTTTGTGCAAAAGTTTATTTAAGCATCGTTGTACCTTATCGATACCTTGTTTTGGTGTTAATTACAAATAAAGTCTTCCAATGTACAGGTATGCACTATTTTCTTACTGCTAGATATAATAATAAACTTATTTACAATTCAAACATTTACTACTAAATTCAACTGCAGTGCTTTATTTTAACGACACAAACCTGCCTTCAGCATGTGATTGGAGTGCCTCTGCATCTCACAAGCACTCGTGAATAAAGTAATCACCATCAGTGGCGTTTCTGTGTTTTATTTGATATAGATTACTAATTTTATTGTTTGAAGTGAAATGTTCCAATTTATTATATTGTTTGGAGAGAATATTGCGACATTATATATATATATATATATATATATATATATATATATATATATATATATATATATATATATATATATATATATATATATATATATATATATATATATATATATATATATATATATATATATATATATATACATATAGATATCCATATATATATATATATATATATATATATATATATATATATATAATGTCGCAATATTCTCTCCAAACAATATAATAAATTGGAACATTTCACTTCAAACAATAAAATTAGTAATCTATATCAAATAAAACACAGAAACGCCACTGATGGTGATTACTTTATTCACGAGTGCTTGTGAGATGCAGAGGCACTCCAATCACATGCTGAAGGCAGGTTTGTGTCGTTAAAATAAAGCACTGCAGTTGAATTTAGTAGTAAATGTTTGAATTGTAAATAAGTTTATTATTATATCTAGCAGTAAGAAAATAGTGCATACCTGTACATTGGAAGACTTTATTTGTAATTAACACCAAAACAAGGTATCGATAAGGTACAACGATGCTTAAATAAACTTTTGCACAAAGCCAAATGGTGGCAAACCAACAGGAACTCTTGACACACATGAGAGGGTGGTTTGAACCTAAAAATAATAAAAATTTATCAATAAATAAAAAGTGTAATCATAAATTTAACAATAAACAATTAAAATGGTGATAATTTGTAAGCTTAAACAAGCACAAACAAGGACTACATAAGCAGGGTAGAAAATAACAAAAAGTTTAAACGGCAGGTTACGCTTGAAACCAAACTTCACAAGTATTTCATAAAAAGACTTATCGTAATAGGATAAAATGTGTCAAAACAGAAACAATATGGTTTATACTTACTGTACGACGTAAGTTTCCTTAAATTAAACTTCAAATGGGGCCCACAGTGAGAAAATCACATGGCTGTCAGATGAACTTTTCTTAAAATTGTGTAAAATAGTTATAAAAAGGCTTTTTCTTAGAGTATTTCACTTTGTTGTTATAGAGTTTTGCTAGGTCCATAGATTTAGTGTAGTTTTGTCCAACACATCATTTGAAGTTTAATTTAAGGAAACTTACGTCGTACAGTAAGTATAAACCATATTGTTTCTGTTTTGACACATTTTATCCTATTAAGATAAGTCTTTTTATGAAATACTTGTGAAGTTTGGTTTCAAGCGTAACCTGCCGTTTAAACTTTTTGTTATTTTCTACCCTGCTTATGTAGTCCTTGTTTGTGCTTGTTTAAGCTTACAAATTATCACCATTTTAATTGTTTATTGTTAAATTTATGATTACACTTTTTATTTATTGATAAATTTTTATTATTTTTAGGTTCAAACCACCCTCTCATGTGTGTCAAGAGTTCCTGTTGGTTTGCCACCATTTGGCTTTGTGCAAAAGTTTATTTAAGCATCGTTGTACCTTATCGATACCTTGTTTTGGTGTTAATTACAAATAAAGTCTTCCAATGTACAGGTATGCACTATTTTCTTACTGCTAGATATAATAATAAACTTATTTACAATTCAAACATTTACTACTAAATTCAACTGCAGTGCTTTATTTTAACGACACAAACCTGCCTTCAGCATGTGATTGGAGTGCCTCTGCATCTCACAAGCACTCGTGAATAAAGTAATCACCATCAGTGGCGTTTCTGTGTTTTATTTGATATAGATTACTAATTTTATTGTTTGAAGTGAAATGTTCCAATTTATTATATTGTTTGGAGAGAATATTGCGACATTATATATATATATATATATATATATATATATATGGATATCTATATGTATATATATATATATATATATATATATATATGGATATCTATATATATATATATATATATATATATATATATATATATATATATATATATATATATATATATATATATATATATATATATATATATATCTCGACGTTTCGGCTTCCACTTTGGGGCCATTTTCAAGAGAAAAGGAAAAAGAATCGTTAATATAAAGGTATACAGGTAGTCTAGGAAGTGTAAGGAGTGGTTCGAGTCCGGGGCCTCCATCTGCCTAATCCCCAGGACGAATCTTGGTTCGTCTCTAAGATCTCAATCTCTGTTCTTAGAGAGAACTGACGAGTTGTGGGTTGAAGTGAGGTATTTATAGTAGGATTGGTGGGTGTGGTGAGCACTGGTGCGGAACGGTTGCGCATGATAGTGAGGGTTGTACAGTTAGTGGAGATATTAGTGACTTCCAAGCAGTTGGAAGTCGAAGACTGTCGTTTTGTTTAAACAATTAGGACGCTTCTTGATTTCAATTGCTTCGCGGGTCGTTCGTGTTTTTAGGGAATATATAGGTGCTATTGTTTTTGTGTTGTCAAAGTCTAAGTTATGTCCAGTTCGGAGACGGTGTTGTGCTAGGGTTGATGTAGGGTCAGGTTTTCTGACTGCTAGGCGATGTTCGTATATCCTGCTGTTAATGCGTCTGTTTGTTTGTCCAATGTAAGTTTGGGGACAGTCGGAGCAAGGTATTTCGTAAACACCATGGGAGTCATTAGGGACTCGATCTTTTGGGGACTTGATAAAGTTGCAAATAGTCTGTTGTGTTGTGAATGTTGTTTTTATGTTTGCTTTTAGGATTTTAGAGGTGTCACAGACCGAATCTCCAAAGTCCTAAAAACAAACAACATAAAAACAATATTCACAACACAACAGACTATTTTCAACCTTATCAAGTCCCAAAAAGACCAAGTCCCTAATGACTCCCGTGGCGTTTACGAAATACCTTGCTCCAACTGTCCTCAAACTTACATTGGACAAACAAACAGACGCATTAACAGCAGTGTATACGAACATCTAGCAGTCAGAAAAACTGACCCTACCTCACCCCTAGCACAACACCGTCTCCAGACTTGATATAACATAGACTTTGAAAACACAAAAACAATAGCACCTATATATTCCCTAAAAACACGAACGATCCGCGAAGCAATTGAAATCGAGAAGCATCCTAATTGTTTAAACAAAAGGGATGACAGTCTTCGACTTCCAACTGCTTGGAAATCACTAATATCTCCACTAACTATACAACCCTCACTAACACCACACAGCGACCGTTCCGCACCAATTCTCACCACACCCACCAATCCTACTATAAATGTTATATAAAATGATGGCATGTTAGCCAGAAAACTTAGAACTTTCTCAAAGAATATTTACAGTTAGCCTTCACAGGCATCTCATATTACATATAGCAACTACTCTTCCTCAGCTATGCAGCATATTCATATTTCATGTCAAATTCCCACAATAGGATTGCATCATGTTGCTTCCTTTGTTCTAGAACTCTTCAAGTCAGCAACTCATAAGTTATAAATATATGTAAATTGCATTTTCAAGTTAGTTAATAGAACTCACTCATTAGATCAACATTAATTCAGGATAGTACGTACTATCCTTTTTGTAATTTTTAATAAAGTTTTTAACCTCCCCACAATAAAATTGTGGGAGGTTACTACATTTAGTCCAAATTCGAAAATTGAGATAACATCAAATCTTTACATTTTGAGGTCCCAGGAACCCAAAAAAGTTGTTTTTGAAAAATATCTGTGTGTGTGTGTGTGTGTGTGTGTGTGTGTGTGTGTGTGTGTGTGTGTGTGTGTGTGTGTGTGTGTGTGTGTGTGTGTGTGTGTGTGGTGCGTGGGTGCGTGCGTGCGTGCGTGCGTGCGTGCGTGCGTGCGTGCGTGCGTGCGTGCGTGTGTGTCTTCCATTAACTGTGGGGATTTCCACCTGCAAAAAACCAGGGCTTTGGGGACTTTTCCAAATGTGGGGACTTACACGCGTCCCCACACTTATTTTTCCTATTTTCTGGGGAGCGCCAACGTTGCTGTCAATAATTCTTATCTAGAAATGTTCACCATTAAATATTTCATAATACTGCAGACTATTTTCAACATCACATTACTGGTATTCTCAATGTGAACCAAATTATGAGCGACCTCACAATTTATGTAAATTTCACGTTGTTGGATATGCATAAGCTATGAGGTCTTTAAACATAGCTGATAAAAGCGCCCTCTGCACAATTTTCTTAGTATTAAAATAATTGTGTGTGTTTCTCATATCAGGTTAACTCTGAGGACTTATCCTCGTTCATTGTCGTTTATTATCGGATCGTTCTTATTATATTAAGGGAACGGATATTTTGACTATTGCATGAGTTGAGTTCACACACTTTTCTTATTTACCTTTGGTTTGGGGTCTGACGGAATATTTAAGCGAATGCTAAGATGGTAATACAACTTTAGATATTATAATGATTAATGTGATTTCTACCAAATGTTATTTAAAATACTTTAACTTTATATCAGGTGCACTCTTTCACAAAATCACATGCAATATCAATATACGTATTGATATTTAAGATACATTCAAAAACATATTAAAGTATTCTAGTGATGAAAGATTACACCATCATATAAAAGAATACTTTTTTAAACCCCCGACCCAAAAAGAGTTTGACGCGTATGTTTGTCTGTCTGTCTGTCCGCCCGCCCGCCCGCCCGCCCGCCCGCCCGTCCGTCTGTGGCTTCATATCTCTTCAACGGTCCGATTTTGATGCACTTTTTTTTATTTGAAAGAGTATTTTGTCGAGAAGGTTTTTGCCATAATAGATTTTGATGTTTGGTCGCAATCTTAATTACAAGCTTTTATTTAACTTGCCTTGTTCTTGTGGGTCAAATCTTGCAACTGAATTTTAAAAAAGTTATTCCAAACCGATTGAGCTGAAATTTTACATACACATTTAGTTTGGATGACAATGCATGGTTAGCTAAGTGACGTCATTCCAAATCCAATATGGCGAACTCCCAAAGATGGCGGACCAGTTATTTTTTATGCACCTCCATGATATGAGTATCAAATGAAAGGGTTTGCTGAGAAGAATACGAAAATAAAATGACGTCACACTAAATTCAATATGGCGGATGCAACTGAATTTTAAAACAGTTATCCCCAACCGATTGAGCTGAAATTTTGCATACACGTTTAGTTTGGATGACAATGCATGGTTAACTAAGTGACGTTATTCCAAATCCAATATGGCGGACCAGTTATTTTTTATGCACCCCCATGATATGAAAAGGTTTGCTGAGAAGAATACAAAAATACACAAAATTTTTTAGTTTTAACACCATAACTTGATCGTATAGTGTATTCGCTCATACGTTGCATTCTAAGAAATGGTGAAGGATTCGGTTTAAACTATAAGTTTTATATCGGATAGGAACGACGCAATGAATATACACTTCTCCAAGAAATTAACGCACTACCAAATAATAACCAAAAGTTTGAAGTTAGTTAATTTTTAACCCCCGACCCAAAAAGAGGTTATAAGTTAACGCGTATGTTTGTATGTTTGTCTGTCTGTCTGTGTGTGGCTTCATATTTCTTCAACGGGTGATCCAATTTTGATGCACTTTCTTTATTTGAAAGAGTATTTTGTTGAGAAGGTTTTAGGCCATATTAGATTTTGATGTTTGGTGGCCATCTTGAATTCGCCATGTTGAACTTCTCTAGAAATTGTCCGATTGAAGTAAAATTGAAAACATGCAGACAATTATGGTAGCCGAATATGGTTTCGGCCTCATTTTGATTCGGTCATATGAAACTGGTACGATTAGATACATTGATCGGGAGTTTTCTGTCTGTCTATCTGTCCGTCCGTCCATCGGTCGGTCTGACTGTCTGTCCGTCCGTCCGTTTGTCTGTCTCTCTGTCTGTCTGTCTGTGGCTTTATATCTCTTCAACGAAAGATCCGATTTTGATTCAGTTTTTATTAAAATTAAATATAACACAAATATGTTTAATGTTTAATAGAACTGGTCTTGTAGACCGTGTGCGACTAGTAGAATAAAAAATTGGACCGCGTCTGCTTAAAGGTTAAAAAGTTCTGTATGGGACCCGTGGTATAATAATACGCTATGTTGTATTTATATGTTTAGTTTATTCTTGGGTTTATCGGTTTTAATTCTTCAGGGCTACAAAAATACCTTAAATGCAACTAAATGTCATTCATAACAATGTTTATAGACAATACCTTATTTAGAACACACACATTTTTTAGGAGTTATGCAATAACTACTTTAACTGTTGGGTTATTTATACACATTTCTATGATCTCATTAATTGTAAGGACAGTCTTCATGACGGTTGTGAGTGTGTAATCGGTTATTATTAAGAATTATATAAGGAAATGAATTTTAAAAATATGTTTACACGTATTACATATTCAATAAAATGTGGGGTCGTTGTAGACACAACAACTACTTCACATTAACTGTGGGGTAATTTATACATATTACAATGGCTTCATTAAGTTTGGGGACATTGCATACACACTAGCTACTTTACATTTACTGTGAGGTCATTTATACACATTTCAATAGTTGAGTTCACTATGAGGACAGTCCCCTGAATGTTTGCATGGAGTGTATTCGATTATGAGCGAGTGCATCGGTAAACCGATTAGAGCCTCGTGATCACCAAAAAATGGTTAATAACGTAGCGGTCGTAGTTCCCAAGTCCCCACAACTGAGTATTTTGCACACGTCCTCACACCTTACGGAAAACATGTATGTGTGTGTGTGTGTGTGTGTATGTCTTCCATTAACTGTGGGGATTTCCGCCTGCAAAAAACCAGGGCTTTGGGGACTTTCCCAATTGTGGGGACTTCCACGCGTCCCCACACTTATTTTTCCTATTTTCTGGGCAGCGCCAACATTGCTGTCAATAATTCTTATCTAGAAATGTTCACCATTAAATATTTCATAATACTGCATACTATTTTCAACATCACATTACTGGTACTCTCAATGTGAACCAAATTATGACCGACCTCACAATTTATGTAAATTTCACGTTGTTGGATATGCATAAGCTATGAGGTCTTTAAACATAGCTGATAAAAGCGCCCTCTGCACAATTTTCCTAGTATTAAAATAATTGTGTGTGTTTCTCATATCAGGTTAACTCTGAGGACTCATCCTCGTTCATTGTCGTTTATTATCGGATCGTTCTTATTATATTAAGGGAACAGATATTTTAACTATTGCATGAGTTGAGTTCACACACTTTCCTTATTTACCTTTGGTTTGGGGTCTGGCGGAATATTTAAGCGAATGCTAAGATAATATAACTATATTAATGTGATTTCTACCAAATGTTATTTAAAATACTTTAACTTTATATCAGGTGCACTCTTTCACAAAATCACATACAATATCAATATACATGTTGATATTTAAGATATATTCAAAAACATATTAAAGTATTCTAGTGATGTAAGATTACACCATCATATAAAAGAATACTTTTTTTAACCCCCGACCCAAAAAGAAAGGTGTTATAAGTTTGACGCGTATGTTTCTGTGTCTGTCTGTATGTCTGTCTGTCTGTGGCTTCATATCTCTTCAACGGGTGATCCGATTTTGATGCACTTTTTTTTATTTGAAAGAATATATTGTCGAGAAGGTTTTTGCCATATTAGATTTTGATGTTTGGTCGCCATCTTGATTACAAGCTTTTATTTAACTTGCCTTGTTCTTGTGGGTCAAATCTTGAAACTGAATTTTAAAACAGTTATCCCCAACCGATTGAGCTGGAATTTTGCATTCACGTTTAGTTTGAATGACAATGCATGGTTATTTAAGTGGCGTTATTCCAAATCCAATATGGCGGACCAGTTATTTTTTATGCACCTCCATGATATGAAAAGGTTTGCTGAGAAGAATACGAAAATAAAATGACGTCACACTAAATTCAATATGGCGGACGCCCCAAGATAGCGGGCAAAATTTTTTAGTTTTAAAACTATAATTTGATCGTATAGTGTATTCGCTCATACGTTGCATTCTAAGAAATGGTGAAGGATTCGGTTTAAACTATAAGTTTTATATCGAATAGGAACGACGCAATGAATATACACTTCTCCAAGAAATTAACGCACCACCACAAAATAACCAAAAGTTTGAAGTTAGTTAGTTTTTAACCTCAATAATGTGATGTGTTACAACCCCTAGAATGATGTATTTGCACCTACTCGAGAAAGAACCTACGAGAAGTTCCAAAGTGACAATCTGGAATTATCTAGAGAATGGTGGCGTCATCACAGAAAAATAGAGATCTGTCATTTTTAGGTATAAAAGACCGACCGCATTCTCGGCGAGTAGTTCAGAAAGTATAGAAAGTGAGGTTAAGACTTCAGTAGAGAAACAAAGTGATAAACATTGTGATTTTTAGTCAGTAAAGTGTATTTAAATTAATAATAGTATTGTGAAGTATCCAGTAAATATTTAATAAAGTGTGTTAGTGGACATCTCTTGTTATAATTTTTGGAACCCACGGAATTTGCAAGGGGTAGTTTCCTAGAGGTGGAAACACGTTACAAATTAGTGTCAGAAAGCGGAATTTTATGACAAGAGGAGCTCTGAAGTTGTGCTGGAGTGTTCGAGAATTATTCTCGAGGTTTAGTGCTAACACAGAGGACTAATTTACTGGACATTGTTCGAGGGTTATTTTCGAACAGGAAAATAGTGTTAAGTGCATTTTTGAGACATTGTAGAACATTTTATTAGGACATTAGTGTGATAATTAAATCCTTTAAACTGAGAAGTGATAGAGACACTGAAAAAGACTCATTTTTGTTAGTGCGTGAAAATTTCTAGAACTGTTCTATTTGGACATTAGTGGAGATTATTAAATTCTCTGAACTGGATAGTGACAAAAGACTCTGGATAAGAGTTTTTCGTGCTGTTTCGGGATATTTTTGGAAAGTTTCATTACCGATATTGACGTGACAGTTAAATTTATTTTATGCTCATAGAAACAAGAAGCATGGCAGCAGAGAAACAGATGAAGGACCTATTTGCAGAGTTTACGAGGATGATGGCGCAGCAACGCCAGGAAGATAAAGAAGAGCAAGAGAAAAGACGTCAAGAGGAAAAAGAGGAACAAGAAAGACGACGTCAAGAAGAAAAAAACCGAACTGAGAAAAATTATAGAAGACCTAGAAAACCGACGTCAGAAAGAAAAAGAGGATGAAGAAAGAAGACGTCAGGAAGACAAAGAAGAACAGGAGAAAAGACGTCAACAGGAAGAACGACGACGTCAAGAGGACAAGGAAGAACAAGAAAAGCGACGTCAAGAAGGAAAAGAAGAGCAAGAAAGAAGACGTCAAGAAGAGAGAGACGAATTAAAGAAAATGATGGAAAATCTGGAAATAAGACGCCAAGCAGAAAAAGAAGAACAAGAAAAACGATCGAACGATCGAACGATCGAACGATCGAACGAACGAACGAACGAACGAACGAACGAACGAACGAACGAACGAACGAACGAACGAACGAACGAACGAACGAACGAACGAACGAACGAACGAACGAACGATCGAACGATCGAACGAACGAACGAACGAACGAACGAACGAACGAACGAACGAACGAACGAACGAACGAACGAACGACCGAACGACCGAACGAACGAACGAACGAACGAACGAACGAACGAACGAACGAACGAACGAACGAACGAACGAACGAACGAACGAACGAACGAACGAACGAACGAACGAACGAACGAACGAACGAACGAACGAACGAACGAACGAACGAACGAACGAACGAACGAACTAACGAACTAACGAACTAACGAACTAACGAACTAACGAACTAACGAACTAACGAACTAACGAACTAACGAACTAACGAACTAACGAACTAACGAACTAACGAACTAACGAACTAACGAACTAACGAACTAACGAACTAACGAACTAACGAACTAACGAACTAACGAACTAACGAACTAACGAACTAACGAACTAACGAACTAACGAACTAACGAACTAACGAACTAACGAACTAACGAACTAACGAACTAACGAACTAACGAACTA